>JAGWEN010000050.1:0-428440 GCA_018703685.1 Orius laevigatus | reverse complement strand
TTTTAATAAAGGATATCAGCTTTTTTCAGCTATTTCACCCTTGATAAATCTTTCTTCCTATTAATAGGTTTGTTGCCTACAAATTGCAAAAGTCTACGAAAATACCTAAAAGTGGGCAAAGTCCATCTAAAAATGAGCTTATTGTCCGGGACCATCCCTGTAGCTTCCCCTGCGGCCCTACCTTACGTGAGAAAGCAATAGGCATTTTTCCAAGGGGAGGATGACCGATTTTCGGAAGAAAAAAAAATTGTTTTTCTTTTTTTAATTATTATTAAAAATTGACCTTTTCTGAATCCAAATCTGTATAATTTATAATTTTTAGATGACTAGAAATATTTTTAAAAAAATTTTGAAAACATGGTTTTTGAATTACATGTGGGGTGCTATTTAAAAAAATCCGCTAAAATTGACTTCAATGATAAGATAACACCACTGAAAGCTACAGCCATGGCCAAAGTGATCTTTTATACGCACATTATATAAAAATTGATTATTTGTATCGATTTTATTGAATAAAAAGTCATGGACCAAATAATCAGCTGGTTCCCGAAATTTTTTGAATTTTCGCTTCTCCTGAAAAATCGTGTTTTTGTACCTTTAGGTACAGCTATCTCAGGGTAGGAGGGCCCTATCGAGTCCCGGTTTTTTTTTGTTAGACACAGAATCGTCTACTCTACAAAACGTCCTGAACGGTTTTTTAATAATTGCTTTGGTTGGGAAATAAAAAAATAAATAAAAATGAAAAAATTCCAAAAAAAAATCCGTTTTGGAAAATTCTCTAATTAATTTTAGGAAAGTTGTTTATAATAATCTTCGACGACGAATTTTAGATTAGACTGTGTAGTACAACCTCAAAAAAAATTCATGACGATAGGATCAAGCATTGCTGAGAAAAGTGTACCTAAAGATGAGTACTTTTACTAAGTAAATTCCAGCTGGTCATCCTCCCCTTAAATTCCTTTTCGCCTTTTTGTAATCAGCCAACCTTTGGTAGTTAGCCAGAATAGAGGCTAAAATCCATTAATTCTTAAAATCTTTTAGATAATAAAAGCAGATTCAACAAAAGCCATTCGTAATTTAAACTATTGTTCTTCGCACAATAACTACCATATAACTTTTGTTTGATTTACAGGAGGAAGACCGAAATTATTGTTACAGATTACCCTTATTATTTTCTTATTTTTAAAACGTAGTGCCATTACAAAAGGGCTTATCCGGAATACGATCCTTGCCCTTTGTAAAATCTTTATACCTCGTTCCATCCACACAATCGCGAACGGTCTTATTTCAAAGCGAAACCCCTCCTCTATCGCAGTTTTCTTTTCGGGCGAAAAACTTTCGGTTGAAAGCCTCTTCTGCACGTATAAGTTTTGATGGCGGCGTTAAACAATATTTAATTAAAAGACGGTGCGAAGGAAAAGTTGGATTTTCAAGCATACATCCTCCCATTCGTGAAAACAAGTTTCCCCCTTTATTATTATCATTCAGTTATTTTTAGCTGTTGTTAATTAGCCGACATTAGAACTCGTTACCATTTTCTTCCAAACTTTGAATTTTATACAAATTCTACAATCTACAACTTTAAGTATAATTAGTTTGTCTTCTTGAACATAATGACTTATAATTAACACCAGTTTTTTATTTGAAACCCACAATTAGTTTTCCCAGTCACTTTTTATTTTAAATTAAACCGGAAAAAATTGCGATCTAATTTGTTTGTTGAGGGTTGAATGAATATAAATTAAAGCGACACTAATTAGCCCTTCTTTCATGAAGTTCGAAGTTGTGTCAATGCTCTGGGATTAAACGAGTTTAGGGTTTACTTTTTCAAAAGAAACGTCGCCCGTTTGCTTTTAAATTGACAAAAATTATATCCTCGAAGGAAAAAGACTTTTAGAAAAAAAAATGTAGTGATAGGAACTCGAAAACCACTGATTACCCAAAAAAGTAAATAAAAAAAAAATTGTACAAACTGCTAATTTTTAAAATTATGTAGGTAACTACCTGCTCCGTTCTTTATCACTCAGGATGACATAAAATGGTTGATGTCGCTTTCAAAAAAAATTTATTTTCCCGGAAACTTGCGAGTTGGACCGCGTGCGGGAAGGGGCGAGGAGCAATAATCAGTTTCGCCCCCCGTTTCCAGGTGAAGAAGGGCGTGAAAAACCGCGGTTGAAACTAATACTGTTAGTAAGGGAAGAGACGTGACGGAAAATTTATGGCTGTTTTCCTCCTAATAAAACCGTCAGAAATGACACCGCGAGTTCGAAGGAAACTTCATCGTCAAAGTTCAAAAAAAAAGCTCGTCATTTTTACCAACTTTCTTTTAATAAAAAATATATTTTACCAGGGAAAACGTGAAAATAAATTGCTTGATACTTCAATGTCAACCTTTCCGGATATTGTAGGTACCTTATTCGAAACCCGATTTTATGAAGTCCAGGACATGAAGGGGGTAAAAAAAATGAGAGAGGAAAAAAAGGATAAACTATTCTCCCGGGTTGAGCCTCAGGTCCCCGCCTTCCATTCCCTTGTAGCACAAGGTATCTCAAAACCCACTCCTCATCAAGTAACAAGCCTGCATAATAGAAACAGAATATAAAACCCTTGGGTTATCTTTTCTTATTTCGAGGACAAAAGATTTTCAAATTGAATTCCACGTTATATCCAAAAATAGTGTTGAATCTATTCAATCGATGGTTTCCCGTTTCGCCATGAGATATAAAGTTTTCCCCTCGGAACAGTTTGTATGGCAGTTGAACTTGTATTGTCCTCGCTAAAGACCATCTGCAGGTGACTTCTGAAAGTTTCCCCTCCAATTTCGTCTCAAAATATTTAAGATAAAAAAAATTTTTTACAACTTTTTATGCATAAACAAAAGATTAAAGCCGTTAAAACTGGATGAGATATCGAGGTAATAAATGTAAAATAATATCATAGCCACTGTGTAGTTTTAGGGACGATGGTGCAGTAAAAAGGCGAAGAGATCTTTTTATAACCCTTTTTTTAACACAAGTTCCATTTATACCTTCAGAGTTACTCGAAAAAGAAAAAAAATCCAGAGCTCTGCAGCATTCGTAATCCAAGATATTGGACAAGTTTTCTCAATGTGCAATTTTCGCTTCCCTTAGAATCTTTAGCATTTAGTTTCCTCGACTTTTCAATGATTTCGTGTCCCCTAAAAAGCTATTGCTTCCTTTACTGTTATTTTATCTTTTTTACAAAAAATCATATTTTATGGGTCACATACCGCCAGAATTAACCTGAGTGAAAGGAGCGAGGCGTAGATGAATTATTCCATTGTTACATAAATTTATTAGGAAGGAAGTACCAACTAAGTTTCCATCAATATACAACTAATTTCCATACAATGCATATTTAGTAGCGCCAGGTGTTAACCGACATTAAAGTATTCAATAACATAAGACAAGTTAAAAATTTCACCTACTTTAGCATAATGGCCATTTAGATCTATCACTTCTTTTGTATTTGGGCTTTTCTCGTGAGAAATGAGTCTTGCCCACTGATGTTTTCTGGCTATTTCAATCTATTGTTCCCTTTTGTGGTCGACCACAGAGTTACGTCCTTGTTTTTAGCAATTTTAAAATCAAAGTTTTCGCTAAGTGCATCTAATGAATGAAAACATTTGGAGGTCGTAAATAAATCAAGGAAGAGAGAACTTACGGTCTAATGAAGAGTAGGGAGGAGTCCATCCCTTTACATTTCACGGTTCCTGCATCAGAGCCTTTTTGCCCGTTTCCATTACCAACCTTTTAGAAGTTCACATTCACGTATGAATAACATTGACTACTTTACTTTAAGCCAATAACAGAGGTAAAAGGAGGAACATGAAAGTATCAGAGATTACTTTTATAAACATTACTTTGAATAGGAGAAAAATAAGTTGGTAAATCCACGACGTTTCCCCTCATATTATGCTAATTACAATAACCATCGTATCCAGAACTTGGTAAATTGCTCCACAGTGATTACATCACAGTTCTCAACAGTAATTGGAAAGCCAAGTCGATATACTGAAGTCAATTCAAAGGATCCCAAGTTTACTTCATAACTCATCTAAATTTAGAAACATCCGATAAACGTTTGGTATTGTTTGACTAAAGGGTGGTGGGGGAGGGTAATCATACTGCAGTCATTCGACGTAAACAACACCTGGGGTATTATCTAAGCTAGTTCGAACTTCTCAATTACCAGGGCCGAGTTTGGGCTCCTGCCAAAACGACTCTCGACGTCTAAAACCGCACCTGGGTTTCGCAGAGATAGTGAAAAGTTTCATTTTTTAATTAATCACTAATTAAATCAATAAAAGGGAATTTTTAAGGAAAAAAGTTTGAAAGGTTGATTCAGTGTGGATTATCCCTTGATTTATTTCTCAGTAGATTTCTCATTTAGATTCTTTTCTTTTCGGCGATTCACTTATCGAATTTTTATCCGAAATTGAGTTAATTGTACTTGATGGTGAGAAAGTTTCGATAAACTTTTGTTCAATTACATAATTTAGGTGAATTAAATTTTTATTAAATCCATTTATTTAACAATTCTGATGTTTGAAAAACGCTTTTTTCGGTAGGTAAACATAAAAAAGTAATAAAGCCAGATTTCAAGATGACTCGCTTCTGGTTGAAGGATGGATCGTTCATTTGTTTTGAAAAGAATGACAGTGATTAAGCAAGGCTGACGGTGGAAGGGGGCGGTTTTTGGGCGAGGTTGGTCTGGGGGGGGGGTCCCCGGACGGGCCGTAATATAGGAATGTATGAGTCCATGCTCATTTGAGAGATTATTTTCGGGCGACTCATTTGTCCCGCTCGTAGAATGGATTTGATGATTCCGGGGCCCGGATGAGCCCGACGAGTCCCTCACTTATATATCATTCAAACGAACCTCTCCCACAATTTTCATTCTTTACACTTTTCTGATTTTTCGTAGCTAAAATCCTGTTTATTTATTCTTTTAAATTAAACACCCAAAAGTATCCTGGACCGTTTCTGTCTTTATGCCTTTTACTTTGAAAAGTGTGTCCTTTACACTACGGGAAAGGTCTTTTTTATAGACTTTTTCCCATTAAGGCCACATTGAATTGAGTTTTTTTAGATCCTTTTCACCTTTCGCTTTACCCAACTAAACCTTTTACTGTTTATAACTACATTTAAAGAATCATACGGTTTATAACTCTTCTGATTTTTTTTCTTATTAGGTACTGTGCTTTTTCCAATCAGGTCCTAACGTTTTACTACAAAGGGTCTAAATCTCTGAATAAAAATATATTAAATCAATTTCGTGAAGAAATGTGCTTTATGACTTTTTTTAAAGGTCTGGTCTAATAGTGATGGAAGAGCAACTTCCAAACTGGAACTTTCTCAAAAAGTTGGTTCTCTTCATTCTCAGGGCGCGGAACGCTGCCGCGATCCTAGCTTCAACCTCCAAAGGCCCTTCCCTTTAAATGGTGAAGATTGAAGATTTTTTATAAACCACTCCTTTGAGGGGGCAAAACCAAAACCCAACTTTCTAAACCCCGACCCTGTATATGGTAAAAATTTTCTACCAAACTTTCAATTAGCTGGGCGAAACGCTGCCACATTCTTGACCCCTTTTCCAAATCGTGGGTTAGAGGTTATATTATACAAGTAGGCATGTAAAATATTGACGTAGGAAGGTACATAGTTCGTAATTCTTCTGCCCAAGGACGCCATTCTTGCCTTGTGAAGGTGAGAAATGAGGGTGGAACCTTATTTTAATACAGAAAGCGTGATTCCATTTATTATTAAAAAAAGAAAAAAATCCAAGAAGTTGCCACAAAAAGCTGCGGATTTTCTCCTGAAATCCTAATATTCTCATCACTAACCATAAAATTCAGAAGAAAGGATAAGTCGGTAATTGTTAGGTGATAGTAAAGAATATTTGAGTGGGGAATCATGGCGAGTTTGGAAGAATTTTTGAGGACGAGATAGCCAAATCTATCTATAAAATTATGGACATATTAAATAGAAAATGGATTTTCTAAATTACCTAATGTTTCCATCGACCTGCGTCTAAATATGAGCCCAGCTGGTCTGAATACAAATCAGTGAGAGGGTGGAGCAATATGGTGAAATTAGGGAGGAAGAACTACCGAATATGAAACTTCTCCTTTACGAGTATTATCAGTGTTGGGGTTCAGCAATTTGTCTGTTTTTTCAGAGTCGAGTATGTCCAGTCGTAAAATAAAGAGAAAACTATTTCTATAATGAATTTCAGAGTAATGAGGGGTTTAAGTTACGACCTCAGCCCCACCGAGTCATTTTATCCATCCGGTTAATCCCCAAGTAAGTGAAAGTGTCGCATTCTGGAATTTCTCTCTCTTTTTTCGGTACTTTAATGATCAAGAGTGGATGGGATCTTAAAACATTCATTAAGTCTTAAGCGCGTCGGGCCTTGTCGCATGTAATTGGAAAGTATTTGTTCAGGCATCGCATCCCTTTTAATTTAATTGTGATTCCCAATTGGGTAGAGCAAAATTGAGTTTAGCTCCTGAGCAACAAACACAACTTCCACTTTCCAACCTGGAGGAAGGGGAGAGCCGAATGAGGATGTGTAAATAGGCGTTGAACACACAACGAGGAAATTTGTTAAAACCCCTAAAAACCTTTTGTTTATACAACTAAAAACAATAAAAAGAGACTCTATTTCAAAATTGAAAAGTTAAAATTTTTTCTAAGCTTCTTTTCACTCAGTAGATCATAAAATTTGAAAGCGACGCCGAAAGGGGATTATTTTTCCGTGAGTATTATGCCATTACTCCTGTTGATTTCCGTGCTTTTTAATCCCCAGTCAGATTAGATTAAGTGCCAGCGTCGAAATCAGAGCGGCTTATCCTCCCTTATAAATCCTTTTTTTCCCCATATACTCACCTATCCTCAAAAATACCCATAGTCAGGGGAGGGTCGTAATTTAATCTGAAGGTCCGGGTATGTTATAAAAAATTGGTTGTTATTACTTAAACTAACCCAAAAAAGTAAGTTTCTGTATAAAATGTATATCCTGGAATCCTCATTTGTAGAGATATATAGGTCAAGGATTCAAGATTAGTAGGGATAATCGGATGCTTGTACAAAGGAATTATTTCCAAACATGATAAATTGATAATCAACATCGGAAGTGGGATACTAAGAAAAATAGGTGACGGTACCACAGAAGAAGTCATCCGTAACCCTACCTCCCTTTTTTGACCAAAAGAAGGATGCGATTTTATTTTTTCAGGAAGGTTTTCTTCTTATTCAACCATGATGACTTTTTATTCTAACCTGTTTACTTCACGCATCATAGGGGGGAAAGAGCGGTGAAGGGGTGGAATGAAATATGAGTGTATAAATAAAAGAGCACTAGATGCCTTTTCGGCTTTTCCAAAATAAGAGGGGGAGGGAAAAGCCACGAAAATAGATTTACCGAATCATTATTCAAACGAGAATGTGCATTATTCAAATATTCATTATTCAATTATTTTTTTATTTAAAAAGCCACGCTTTCCGCTTCCAAAATGGGCATTTTTAATTCTTCCATTGCGTTAGATTTAAAATTCTATTGAAAAATTCATTGTGAAGTTTCAATTTTATGAAAACGTCTCTGAAATAATAATTTCCACTGTTTTCAACCATTGTGGTGAGTTCATTATTCCTTGTAATCAGTATGGAATACACAGTAACACCTAATTTGCTAAATTATAATTGAAAATTAGGATGCTTAGATAGTAAAATATAGAATTGATACTTCTTTGATTTAAAATTCGCTTTTTTTTTATATATATTTCGTTTTAACAAATTGAATTTTTGAAAAACCGAATCATTCATGAAGAAGATTTAACATTTTAAAAAAAGGGGTCATTTTAAATCAAATTTTCTTTTTTAACTTTCAAATCAAAATGAATATTCTGACTGAACCCAATTTTGACCAGATTACATTTTCGGTTATTGATTTTTAAAAGGGTTATCTAAAATGTGGATATAAGACCTGTAGCTAAGTCCCTTGGCATTCTATTTTATTATTCAATTTATTTAGATTGTTTGGATAAAAATTTGTCCGTTCAATAAAACGTTTGCTTCATCCTTACGATTTTCCTTCCCGCCAATCTCGCACGCGAGGCGGGCTTAGTATAATAAGTAAAATAATTGCATACCTTCAAATACCTACATAAAATAAACAAGAATCTAAAATATTTAAGCTTCATTCTTTAGCTCATATTTTGTCAAGCATTTGGGTTGTTCAGTTTCTGTGCTTGTTTAAGTTATTTTGTTCATTTCTTCTCTATTTCTCGTAAATTAAAGTAAAAAAATGTTGGGTGGGTAAAAGGACTATCTTGATTGTGTAAAATACAATTATTTCACCAAGGACTTTTTGTCCGTTCTACTAAAGGGTAGCTATGCATTAATTGTGGAACATTATTAATGTTAAAGGTCCAATTTTCCTAAGCAATCTGCATTGCAGATTTTGTTGTTAATTGTAAAGTTTTAATTTGTTACTCCAATTTAGGTATATGCATTAAATTTTTTAATTTTTTTTTATTTATTAAAACTAATTAAAACCTACTTAGGCAATTTCATCCTATTTTCTACTTACTAATTAAATATAATTGTTTTACCTTTGTTCGCTTTTATGGTACAGCCCCATAGAAGGAAGCCGGCAATAATGAAAACCTCCAACTTGTGCATATCAGTCAAAAAGGATATTTTCGTCTTTATTATTACATATTTGATTAAATAAAAATTTTTTTAAAATTTATTTTCCGTGTACGCACTCACGTGTTTTTAAAAGGGAGAAATTATCGAGGGAATTTCAAGCCCTTCGACCGGGTTCCTCACTCGACCGAGTGTGGGACTCGACTGGAGAAAAACCCCTTTTTGACTTCCCGAGTAAAAACGCGGGCGCCGGCGCCCGTTCATCAACGTTTTTCAACATGATTTTTTATGCTGAAACTTATTTAATAATTAAATTTCACAAGATGTTTTATAAACACAAACTAAATGAAGTATGAAAACTGCTTTTTTTATTTTAAAAAAATCATATTTAGGGTAGAAAGGAGTAAAGGAAATACTTATATAAAGAACAAACCTTAAATAAACATCAAGATTTAAGATTAAGGGTGGTATTCAGAGGCACAATAATTGTATAAGTCTAGACAAAATCAAAAAGGTCATTAAATTTTTTAAGCCCCCTGTGACGAAATCGCCTCAAAATTATGCACACCTTTGAGTCTTCCTAAGCAAAAAAATTCAAACTCTTCAAATTTGGGGCTCTACAGACCTCTCCGCAAGCAGCAAAATATTAAAAAGAAATCGCAAATAAATACTACTTGATTTAAAAGCCAACAATCTCAACTCCCTATTTTATCAAACATTTCATTTTCCAATTACCCCACATCTTCCACCTCCCGCTACCTCCTTTCACATTCCCATACCTCCTTCCACCATCCTATCACCTCTCCTACATTAAACAACCCTCTCCTCACCACCCCACCTCCTCCCCCAATATCTCCCCCTAATCACTTCCCCAACCCTCCTCGAACCACATTTTAGGTCCAAAAATTGATGTTTTTAGCGACCTAAAAATCCACCCCTTAATTATAATAAAATTGAAATACAAAAACCGATGCTTTGCGTGCCTGCAATTGGTTTTTACCTCGTCTGGTGTATTTCAAATTTCCAGAGCTGTTCACGAAAGCTGTCAGCGTCGGGTGTAATTAGACGCCTTTCTTTCTTACTTTTTGCTTCCCCCCTTCTTTCCACATAAATAAATAAAAAAACATCAAGTCTTGAGTCAGTAATTGACAGGCGAAACCAAATATTTATTTTCGATTAAAATCAACGCAAACAAATCAATTTTGACACAATCATCAGAAAAGATGGGGCAAAAAATTGATAAGTTTATCTTCAAGTGTTAAAACGTTATCGATAATTTTTCAAAAGTGTTCATTACTGCGATATTGTTTAAAGCATTAGGATCATGAAAATATTAGTTTTGGCATTATTTTTAGGAACCGTATATGGAAGTACGGTTTCTTTGTTTAACCCGCAAAGTATCATTGATGTGGTCAATAATGCCAACACGACATGGAAGGTAAATTTTGAAAAAATTTATTTTTGTTGGTTATATTGGAAGATTTCTAGGCAGGGCACAACTTTGCCCAGGATATACCTATGAACTACATAAAAGGGTTGATGGGTGTCAAAAGATCGAACAGCAATGCCCAACTTGGAGTCAAAGGTCCCAGTGAAATTAAAGACGAGGATATCCCTGAGGAATTTGATTCGAGAAAACAGTGGCCGAATTGCCCATCGATTAAGCACATTCGCGATCAAGGAGTTTGCGGCTCGTGCTGGGTATGTAAATTAACTATTAATTGGATCGTTCGTAATCAAATTTGTTTTAGGCGGTGGCAGCCGCGGGGGCCCTTTCCGACCGTGCTTGTATAGCCTCGAATGGAAAATTCAAAAAGCCCCTTTCCTCTGAAGAGCTTCTCGCTTGCTGCGACACATGCGGAGACGGATGCAACGGAGGATTCCCCGACGCCGCCTGGAAATTTTTCAAAGACCACGGAATCGTAACAGGCGGAGACTATCACTCCCACGTCGTATGTTATAGGTTTTAATTGATAATTTAATATTGCTTTGTAGGGATGCCAGCCATACCAAATTCAACCCTGCGAACACCACACCACCGGAAAACGACCGCAATGTTCCACATTACCTACCGTCCCAACTCCCAAATGCAAAAAGAACTGCATCAATCCCAATTATAAAATTCAGTTCACCCAAGACCATCACAAAAGTAAGGACTTTATTATTCTATTTTAAATAATACATTCAAAACTAGTCAAAACGAGCTACAGAGTGAAAGACGACGTGAAAGAAATTCAAAAGGAAATCATGAAAAATGGACCCGTTGAAGTCGCATTTACCGTCTATGAAGATTTCCCGAATTACAAGTCAGGCGTCTACCAGTACACGGCTGGGAAAGAACTCGGAGGGCATGCCGTCAGACTTATCGGATGGGGGACGGAAAACGCGGTTCCGTACTGGCTTATCGCGAACTCCTGGAACACAGACTGGGGTAGCGAAGGAGTCTTCAAGATTATCAGAGGAAGAAATGAATGCGGCATTGAAGAAGAAGTGGTCGGTGGTGAATTTTAAATGTTTTATAAAATAAAACAAAAAATATAAATTTATTTATTTCTCACTATTTCCTGTCTTTTTTTTCTTCACTTTAAATTGGAAGCGACTCTTATCTATTTTATTCACGACAATCACTTTATCTCTTCGAAGTGAATAAAATAGTTTCTATTTTTTTTCCAACAGCAACTCGATTTGTAAGAAGACATTCACAGGGAAAAAATAATTTTGTTTTTACCTATTTCGAGGAGAGAGAGAGAGAGAGAGAAAAAAAGTCTGGTCTGGTATTTATGGAAGAGGAACCCCCAAAAGTGGAACTTTCTCAAAAGTTGGGTTGTCTACAGACCTCTCGATTGGTCTTCAAGATTTTGGGGGGTGGAACGCTGCCGCTTTCCTAGCTTAGCTTTTCGAATATAGACCCTACCTGGCAGGTAGCACGATAGAATGGTCATATCAAAAAGTCTATCTTCGCACAGCCATCTGAGAAATTAAAAAGTTTTTCAATAATTTCGAGAACTTGGTTTACATATGTAGTTAGAAAGTATTCATCTAAATTTTCGGTATGACAATAATTTATTTTATTCTTTGGATTATTCTTATGAATTACTCAGCTCAAGAGAAACTTGTAAGCTTTATAGATTCGAAGGTCTTTGGTGGTCGAACTGCAGGGAAGGGAGAGTTTCCGTTTGTGGCTTCGGTATGGGGAGACATGATGGGTTATTGCGGATCGACGATTGTCACTTTGAATAAGGTTGTCACCGCTGGGCACTGCGTGACTGATAGAACAACCGATATTGCAAGACCAGTAACCACTTACACTATTTACGGAGGTACCACCAAAATACTGAACAATGCTAGAGTCATGACTGATAAAGACGCCCAAAAAAGAGATGTTCTTAAAATCCGAGTTCATGAAAAGTATTCAAAAAAGGTGAGCGACGGGAGTCATTACCATGATATCGCTTTGATCGAATTGAAGGAGCCTTTTGTCCTAAGCGACACGTTGAAGGTTGCCAGATTTCCAGCCAAGGATGAAAAAAGTTTTTTTAAAGCATGGGAAGATTTGACGTCAGCGGGGAAAACTTGCACTGGTGTTGGCTGGGGGACGACTGCCCTTACTGCTGAGGGTAAGCCGGATAAATACTCGAGGGCGGATGACTTACAAGTAGTCACGCTCACTCCTTTAGCTCCGAAAGAATGCAAAAAAATAGTTCTTCCAAACGAAGATATGACGAGCAAAGGAGAAGTTTGCCTCCTTTCAGAAGCATCGAAAGGTCAAAGTATGTGCACTGGCGATTCCGGAAGTCCTTTAATCTGCGACGGTTACGTTTTCGCAGTCGCGAGATCAGTTTCCGCCTGCGGCGTCGAAGCCAAACATCACTTTTACACTCTCTATGCCCCATACATTGATTATTATGGCCTCGCTTCCGAAATATCCTTCAGCGTCTCCTCCCTTCACTTAACACCATGGCTATTTCTATCGTCATTGCTGTTGGTTTTCTTTTAGAGCATCATAAGAATTTTAATAAAATAAAAATTTATAAAATGCTTTTTATAACATATTGGCAAATATGTTGTCAGTTTTTAGCTGATTTCCAAAAGAAATGGATGATTTTCACAAAGCTTGATGTACAACACGCTTGTAAAATTATCCAAAGTGACTGGAATTGGCCAAAATACCATCCTGATCCTCACCAAATTCACACAAAATACAGGGAAGGGTCTTAGGAAGTTGGGGGAAGGTGTGGAGAGGTGTGGGGAGGGTTGAAGATGGTTGTAGAGGTGATGAGAGAGCGATGGGATGTTTTGGAATGTTGGGGAAAGGCATAGTTTTTGCAGAAATATCTGCAGAGCCACGAATTTTGCGGAAGATCGAGTTACAGGGTTTTCGCCTCTATACCACCACATTTCTAAGTACCAAAAAATTACGTCACTTTGAATTGAAACCTTAGATCATCGTTTCATCATCTCAAATGGAAATTCCAAACTTTGACAGAACATCAGGCCCTTTTTTTACAACCTGAAATGTACTTCAAATGTCAATCACACAAGTTATTAATCAAAATGAGAAAATCGAAGATTAGATATCTAAAGTGGCATTCAATTTTTTGAATTTATAAAGACGCAAATTGCACCGATTTTCAGTCTCGTTTTTATTTCGTTGAAAATAAAGTAAGTAAAAAGTTGATTGGCTCACTTTGGGTGGAAGTCATACCGAAGAGTGAACTAAGTTTATTTTTTGAAATTTTTATAGACGAAGATGAAGTTGGTATTCCTTCTTGGATTTTTGGCGGTCGCCGTTCATGGCAAGACTATCTCTCTTTACAACACCCAAGAGATTATCGACACTGTCAACTCGGCACATACAACATGGAAGGTAAAAGATTGTTTTTTCCTTTTTTATTTTAATTTCCACGTTATTTTTAGGCTGGACACAACTTCGAAAAAGACGTTTCGTTGAAATACGTCAAAAGTTTACTCGGAGTTAAGCCTTCAAAAACCAACAGCAAACTCCCTCTTAAATCTCATAAGGACATCGACAACAGTGAAATCCCAGAGGAATTCGACTCAAGAAAACAGTGGCCGAATTGCCCTATCAACCATATTGTAGATCAAGGAACTTGCGGATCATGCTGGGTAGGAATTGTTTTATTATTTTTAATTTTTATTAATTTTAATTAAATAGGCTGTGGCTGCTGCTTCCGCTTTCTCTGACAGGGCTTGCATCGCATCCGGTGGGAAATTCACTCTTCCTCTTTCAGCCGAAGAGCTTTTGACATGCTGTGATGACTGTGGTATGGGATGCGATGGTGGATATCCATCATCTGCTTGGTCATTTTTTGAATACAACGGGATCTCAACTGGAGGTGATTATGGATCCAATGTCGGATGTCAGCCGTATCAGATTCAACCTTGCGAACACCACACCACTGGAAAGTTGCCTTCATGTTCTGACCTTCCCGAATCTGAAACTCCTGAATGCAAATCTTCATGCATCAATTCAAACTACTCTTCGTCATCTTTCAAAGCTGATCATCACAAAGGTAAGAGCTGCATATAAGAAACTTTTAACTTTATTGATCATATTTTTAGTTAAAAACGCCTACAGTATAAGCAGCGAAGTTGAAGAGATTCAGAAGGAAATCATGACAAACGGTCCGGTCGAAGTTTCCTTTAGCGTCTACGCTGATTTCCCGACATACAAAGAAGGCGTCTACCAGTACACGACTGGTGGGTTCCTAGGCGGTCACGCTGTCAGGCTCATCGGATGGGGAACCGAAAACGGAACGCCTTACTGGCTCATCGCCAATTCATGGAATACCGACTGGGGTGACAAAGGACTTTTCAAAATCATCAGAGGAACAAACGAATGCGGTATCGAAGAAGACGTCAACGGCGGTATTCCCATCGTTAACTAATGTATTCTAATAAAAATTAATAAAAGTAAAAAAAAATTTCTTCTTCTTTTTTGACCCATCGAAAGGATCATTACATCCATCAACGTTATGATTGAAAAAAAAATTAGGTACTTACCTATTATACAAAAAAAATTGGCTCATATATACCAGAAGTATTGAGGAGGAACCCCATAACTCAAACTTTCTCAAAAATTTGGGGCTCTACAGACCTTTCCACAGACATCAAAAAGTGCCCTATTATCCCCCCTCCCCAATCTCCCATCACTTGCCTCAACCATCACAGCCACCCTTCACCCCTCTACCAACCTTCTATCCCCTCCCCCACTCACTCATCACCTCCCTAACGTTTGACCCCCACCAAAACCTCACCTATTCTCCCTCGCCTCCCTACCCTCTTCGACCCTCCCTCAACATTATTTTGGGTAAATTTGGAAAACGGACCGGTAGCAAGCAAGAGTATTTTGGCAAACTGCAGACATTTTTTAGACCTTCGCCATTTTTGCCAATTTCGAAAATCGTGTCACATTTTCTATTTCAGAATTCAGGATAACCACGAAAGAAAGATTCGGTGAAAATAATGAATATACTCATACAATCTATTCAAAAGATCTTCAGAAGTTCCGTAGTAATTAACCAATTCGGTCTTAAGAAGTGGAAGCACTCAGCTGTCTAGGACGAACACTGCAAAAATTAATGTTAGGGTAAGGAACTCCTTTACCACCAGGACTCCAGGAGTAGATGCGATGCTGATCTTATGACTCATATGAGCAAATGCAACCTCTTAATAAGTACTCCACCAAGCAACTGTCCTTTTCAAATTCTTATTATCTTGGGTTAAAAAAAGCACTCATAAGAAAAATAAATTAGGCCACTTCCTAGAAGATGTTCATTCATTCCTTAATCAATTTGTTTTTATTTATTAATTTTGTTGTTAATATTAAGATTCCTATCAAAAATTTTGTTAAAACAATTAAATTTTTATCTCAAAATGTTTGTTTTTAATAGATTTTTTATTAGCAATCCACTAGACTTTGGTATAAAAGGTTCAAAAAATTTTAACAGAAAACTCAGTCATGAGGATATCGGCATTATTAGGGATCGGGCTACTTTTTGTGGCTGGGTCGAACAGCATTGAAATTTATAATGCAGTAAATATAATCCAGCGTGTAAATTCAGCTAATACTACGTGGACAGTAAGTTCTTTGAAAAAACCTTTTACAAAAAATAATTAAATTTTACCTATTTTTAGGCGGGGCACAATTTTCCCAAGGGAATAACTTTGTGGTACATAAAGAGCTTATTGGGGACCAAGCTTAACGGGAAAGTCAAATACTCTTCCGAAAGTATAGAATTGGAAAACACCGAAATTCCTGAGAGTTTTGACGCAAGAAAAAAATGGCCGAATTGTCCTTCGATTGGGCACATACGCGATCAAGGAGATTGTGGATCATGCTGGGTAAGTTAAACTAAAAATTAAAATTTCGCTCAAACATTTTCCCAGGCCGTTTCCGCCGCGTCAGTGTTTTCGGACAGATACTGCATAGCGACCGGTCAAAAAATGACGAAGCCCCTCTCTGGGGCCGAACTTCTCGCTTGTTGCCCCGACTGTGGTCAGGGATGCGAAGGCGGAAATCCCGAATATGCGTGGGAATTTTTTAAAACTAAAGGCATCAGGACAGGTGGCGATTATCGATCTCATGTTGTACGTTAACTATCATTTTTATTTTTTAAACAAAATGTTTAAAGGGCTGCCGACCATACGATATTCCACCATGCGAACACTTCGTCCAAGGTAAAAGGATGCCCTGCTCACTTCCTCATAAGGCAAAAACCCCAGAATGTAAAGCGCAATGTACAAATATCGATTACGTCAAACCAAGATTTCTTAAAGAAGATTATGCAAAAGGTATTTTACTACCTAATTTGGAGACCACTAATTAATTTTAGTTAAATCATGGAAAAAGTTTTCCAATGAGAAAGAGATCCAAAAGGATATTATGACCAATGGACCAGTTCAAGCTGCTTTTATGGTTTTTGACGACTTTCCTGTTTACAAAAAAGGTAATTCACTGAAAATTTTAAGTGCAAATTAAACCTTCTTCGTAGGAATTTACCAAAAAGTCAGTGAAAACATGTTGGCCGGCCACGGAGTGAAAATCATAGGATGGGGTAAAGAGAACAACGTCCCTTACTGGCTCATCTCGAACTCCTGGAACACTGACTGGGGCGAGGGTGGATTTTTCAAGATCTTGAGGGGTAGTAACGAGTGTGGAATCGAAGAACGAGTTTTAGCCGGCATTCCGGACGTATAAACATTGTGATATCTAATTTTTTGTAAATAAATAAAAAAAATTTCAATAGAATTATTGATAATACCATAGAACGTGTTTAGGTAACTTCCTGGGTCGAATGCTGCAATTAAAGTTCGGAGTTCCCCTCTCTTGGTCAGTACTCAGTGTTTTCAGGGACACGGTGCGAACATGAACTTGGTTTTGTTTTTTCAAGAGAAAACCCGATCTTTGTTAACTTTACGAACAGGATGCTTTATTATTGGATTTGTTTATGTGGTAATTAAAGATTTTAATTAATTTTGTAAAGGTTTAATCGTTTTCTACTAGCTGGACGGATTTCTTTATTTTTTACAAGAGATCGTCAACGCGGTTGAGACTTATTCGAGGCACCCGAGCGGAAAAGCGGACTCTTTGATCGTTTACGATTTGTCGCCCGTCGTCGTCGTAATAATGGGCGTCTATTTTATTTACGGCGTCTATAAAAAAGAACCTTTTTACGTCTTCCAAGGTGTTCCCGTCATCACGTTTTGTCTATTCATCGACCTCTATTCAGTCTTCGAAATTATCATCGAAGAAGTGAAGGACATTGAAAATTTTCTGGGCGGATTCTTCATGAATCTCGTCGCTTATTCCGCCCTACATTTTGTCGCGATTATAGCGATTTTAAACTATAAAAAGCAAATTACGTTCAATAATCCGGAACGTATGACTGAGGAAGGAAGAGCGAACGGCGATACGTTTCATGAAGTTGAAAATACGATGGCCTCCATTCAACCTTCAACGTGATAATAAATTTTTTTTTAAATTACTCACTGAAATAATGTTTTTCAATCCTAAATACATATTAGTGAAATATCTTCATCCCTCAAAAAACTCAAATCACCCTTCTTATCATCTATTACCTCAGATATCCAAATTTATTTTAGAAACAGTTCTATTTCATTGGAATATTACCCCTAAAGCTCTATAAATCTAGTATTACCTAGTTATTACGAACCAGTAGTAGCAACCTAGTAGCAAGTTATATTACATAAGTCGTAAGTTATAAAAATTGATTTCTTCAGGTTTTTTGGAGTGATATTTACGAAAATGATGGTGTTTGAATTTTTCGGGAGCAGTTTCCTGTGGTTTTTTATAGGTATTTTGACGATAACTGGAAAAACATTAGCCAGAGAATAGGCCATCCGATTTCTTGTGTCATTTTACGGATGGAATAAATAGACTGTTCATCAAAAATTCGTATTGTGACTTCAAATGTCTTCAAGAGGTTTCCAGGCCCCTCCTGTGGCCCATGGACCATTCCAAGAAACCTCGGAAGCAGCTAAATTTCATTAAAAGTGTGGGAAAATTAATAGTGGGGAAATATTTTGTATGGAACCAGGCAACACTGCTAGCCGGCAACGTTCATGGTGTAACCCACAATTTACCTTCCGACCTTTGCCCTCGCTTTAATTATACTCTTTTGATTTTTGTGTTTATTTTAATTTTTTGCCTATATTAAAAATTTTATGTTTAATATTCTCTAATTTATGGAATCTCACTAGTGTTGAGATCAACTCAAACAGTAATATTCGCCGTTGGAATTAATGATATACTTATAGGTCTGGTATTTGTAAATGATTTTGTGGCGGCCTATTTTGAAATTGAGTTTTTCTACTTTTTGATGTGGTAAACTATTGCATTTTTCTATTCAATGATCTCGATATTAATCAAATTTTCAGTACAACAGACGAAGACATTGAAATCGTCTCTGTCAACGAAAGTCCACTATTTGAGTTAAATTCCCAGTTAAGCCTTTTCAATGAGCTCGAAAAATACTCAAATCAACTTCCAAGGACTAGGAAGGCTTTTTTGGTAAGTTATGTTACTTCTAAAAACTTGAGGATTTTTGTGAAATCGTTTTATTTATGGGATTAACGAGTTGGTTTTGCCATGCGTTGACTTTTAGCTTATTTCTGGAAGAAAGCAAGCTATTTTTTATACTTGGACCTCCTTTTAGTTGGATTGTACGTCCATAAGTGGTTTTGACCACTTTTAGACTGTTATGGGCCTTTTTATAGTTAGTTTGGACTTCTTATCAATAGTTTTGACCCAATTTATACTGGTTTAGACGTATTTCAGGTGTTGGATCCTCTTTTTAGATGGATTTTCAATAAGTTATTAATTTGAAATTTTAAAACTTATTATAGACTTTCGTGAAGACAAAGATTACAACTGTCAATTACAATGAAAAAGTAGTCAATCTCGTTTGGGATAAAATACACGCAAAGAATTTGGAGAGAGCTGAAGCACTTTCGAATGAGCCTCCGATCGTTTTGAGCAGCGATGACGAGTCGACGAATTCTGCGCCAATCGTTCTCAATGTCCAGACTGTTCAAGGTCCGGAAGTCAAAAGTGAAGAACGTAAAATATCGTTAAAAAAAATTGAGCAACTTGTCGACCCTTCGAATGTCCAGACTGAAACTAAAAAACGAAAAAGGAAATTGGAAAGAAACGAATCTTCGAATAAAGCGACACCATTAAAATGCGACGTAAATAACCGTAGCTCGAAACCTTTATCCAAAAATGAAGCGGAAAAACTTCGAATGGACCTCTTTTTGGACAAAGTCCTTGAAGTAACGCTCCCTGCAAAATCAAATACCAAACCGAAGAAAAAGAAGAAAAAATTAAATTCAACTGTGTAAATGTAAAAATTTTATTTTATAATACTTTGTATCATCTTGTGATTAAAATATTTGTTAAAAACTTATAAATGTCTACTATAAGGGGAAATTTTGTTACTCCTATGCTCAGATTTTTCCTACTAGATCCTACAGTTATCCATAATGCCATTCCAAAAAAAAAAAAAAAAAAAAAATCGCAGAAACCATCGAACTTGAAAACAAGGGACAGCCAATGAGCGGATTTAATTGGTTCCTCATGAGTTATCAAACGTGCTGAATAATGACAGGGAGCTTTGCTGGCGAGAGGAAAAATAATATCCTCATTGAGCTCACAGAGTTGCACTACTATTGTTTATTTTATTTATTTTTTAAATAATATGGCTGTGACATCAGAAAAACGCCCACAATCCCTACTACAGTTTTTCTTTTCAATTATTTTCTAACTTTCTTGCTGCACTCATTCCGTTAAAAAAAGTATATCCAGTTTTCAAAACCTTAAAGAAATGATAGTAAGAAACGAAAATTTGGCTGATAAATTCACCTCGTTTAGTCCGGCCAAGGAAAAGGGCAGAACGTCGAATCCGTTGATGTTCATAGGCTCTTTACTTGCTACCATCATGGTCAAAAGCCGCTTTCTCACTTTAACCGGCCTTTTGTACCAGATGGTGCTGTAAATGCTGTTCGCAATACCTCTTGACTAAAAATTCAATTATTATTTAGTAAAAACTGAAACAAACCGTGTCTGTTAATTGCTCTCCGCAAATGCAAGTAGTCACTATAAATGATAGTTCAGGTACAAAAACCAATAAGAAGGCACCCATTTTTGTGTTAGGATCCTAAAAATCAATCAGCTTGCAGGTATTATTGAGAATCATGCTTACAGTTACGTCATACAAAAACGTGCAGATCAAGAAGACCGAATAAATAGGCACTATGCCCAAAGATTTACCAAAAAATAACACCGTCAATTTGTAAAACCTGAGGCAAATATGATAAAAAATTTTAAAAAATGGATCATTAAACCTTTTTATTTTAATATGGTGTATGATGCATTTCCTCAACATTTTTAGGGACCTCTTTTCGTCTTTTTCATCCACTGCGTTCGTGATAGCGAGATTCAGGATTTTGATTTGAGCGCAGAGATGGAAGCAAACCGCTAAAAATGAGGTCGTCCCTAAAAAAGCTATCCCTCCTGACAGAAAAGCATGAATGAGGTTCAAGACTATTACCATCGAGTATCTGAAATAAAATTGGTACTTTTTGCCCAGGTGGGCCAACACAGAGGGAGTGGGAAAAGGATCAAGCACTCACACAAGAAGGAAAAGGGAAAATACAAAGAAAAAAATCCTCCAACAATGCCCTGAGTCGCAGGGTCCACTCGTGAGGGATTTATATAAGAAAATCTACCACTGAGGCCTTGACGCATGAGGCCTCCCCCCAAAGTTGGGACCGGGCTTGGGAGTTTTATATTGAAACTCTTTGAATTTTAATTACATAAGAAGTAAACGTTTAAATGACCACCTGATATAGTTGTTGATTTCAAAAGGAAGAAACCCTTTGTAGATAACATTCCATTCATTTTCTTTTCTTTGGAACACCGTTTTCTTCGTGAACGACATGCATGTCCCCGATATGAGACAAACATATAACCATTTGATGACTTTAACTATCATTTCGTTAGTATCTTGTCTTATTTGAAACATCTCGTTGGTAAAGTCTTCCCCGTAATCGAAAAATCCAGAAGTTATAATTCTGTCGATTTCGCTAAAGAGAGCTCTGTATTTGAGCATAAACATCAAAACGGAGCACTGCCCGATGAAAAAGGTTCCCCAATGCATCGCCTCCATTACGTCCATTTTTTCATAACCGTAGACATCTTTGAAGTAAACCTAAGAACCCATTTTTCTCATTTAACAACAACAAATGCACTCACGTATGGAAAATAATAAGCGAGGCCGCTAAAAGCGAAAAATACAGTGACAAACGTGATGACCCACTGGATTTTCGTCTTAGGTGAAAATCCGACCCATTTAAAAAACTTCATCATCGTCAAATATTGCGAAGTTGGATAGTACTTCTAAAATCCCAAAAATCAATTTTCAAAATTTGTTTTCTTACATTACCATGCTTGTTCCCTTTGGACCAGTGAACAAGAAAATAACAAGTTTATGTTACAAAATGTCCTAATTTAATTTCCTTCTTAGTAATCAAAAACTGTATAATTGATCAGTAATAATCCTCCCATACTAGTTAAAAATGCATATCCACTATTGGCCATCAACCATTAATAGGTAATATAAAAGACCTGTGGTACCAAACCACCAACAGTCCATAAAATTAATTAACTCGAAGGTGCGTAATAATTTATACCAACGTAAATTCAGAGAAGTTTATTGATTATTGATACCATTGTTAAAATATGCATGGCGTATGTGAATTGTTGACTATTCGGCATCTACGATATTGCTCATGCAATGGTCCAAATCTAGAGGAATGGTATTTGATTGATGCTCTGGGGCTTGAAGGCCTACATATCCTCGATCAGGATGCTCTGAGATCACATGTTTGAGTGATCTTGTTGTCATAGGGTATATAGATAAAGGAAAGAAATGGGAAATAAGCCTATGTGAAAAGACACAAAAACCAATTTATTTCCTGTAGTCCAGGGTATACCTTTGATATTGATAATCAAGAATTCAATAACTAAGTGCATAAAACATTTTATTTGATTATTTTTCAAGCCATCTCACTGCATAGTGAACTGTACGAGTATGACTAAATAAGTCGTTGCAGCAGCAATAACCTTGAACAAAAGAAATTTATCTCGATTATTTGATATTTTCTTTACCGAAGTAATGAGGGGGTAGCCAATCGAAAAGAAGCCACAAGCATTGAATGAATTTTTGTCTTTTACTATAACGTAAAGTTGAAGTTTTTCCTAAAAATAAAATTATTCTGGTGTTAAAATTTTTCGTTTTTTTTTCTTACGTTATTGCATAAATCTTGGTTGTCCCGCATTAGCTTGAATAGCTCACTGTTGAATTTGTCAGCCTGAAAGCATGTAAAGAATTTAAAAAATGATTGATGCTAATTTAACCTCTTTGGCAGTTTTCGAGCAAGATGAGGAAAGAGCGAATAAAATGGAAAACTCCCAAATGGCGTACCCACCCCATGTTACGATATAACCGATCGTTGCGATGTCCGAACTGACCCTTATGACGACTTGAATCCAAAAGAAAAGGAAAACGACAAAATTGACCGAACATCTCAAACAAGCGACAAGCAACTGTCCGGAGAAAAATTCGTTGACGTCACGCGAAAGTCGTACGAGCTTACTATGGACGTCGATTTGCCCGTTAATTTTTAAAGTGTTGTATTTTATTTGGTCCAAAAGCTCTCGAAAATGGCAATAAAGGATTTCCAAAAAAGTGCAAAAAAGCATAATTATTAAATAGAACGATTCCTGCCCGATGAAGCTCAAACAAAAAACGATTTTTTCAACAAACGTTGACGATTTCGAAAGATAGAAGATAACGGAGTAGGCGATGAAGGGCCATGTGAGACCAACCAACGTGATATAACGTGAAAATAATTTTTTATAAACCATCCAAACAGCGTCTACGTTTTTAAAACGTTTTAAAATGCTTCCCATTTCGTTTTTTATAAAAATCAACCTGTACGCGTGAACAGCGAAGCAGATGTTATCAAGAAGGCTTTGAATAATGAATAAGTAGCCATTTAATCCTCTTCCGAAAATCGCCGCGAGATTCGGGTTGGCCAAAACGTAAATTTTAAGACCGACAGTGACCGGAAGAAGGGCATACGAAAAGAAAACCGTGACGTAGTACCAAAATGGTGACAATTTGAAATCTTTCGTGAAAGGCAGGAGACCGAAAAACCTCGAAATAGGAAGCAGAGGTGTCAGGTTTTTGGCCAAATTTGACCCTTCACCGAACCGCAACATTTTTCTAATAAATCCCCCTTTTATCGTTAACCCTTTAGAAAAATCAATGATTGATCCTTGAGGAATAGTCATTTGGTTGAAGATAATGACATGTCGGAATGCCCTAATGACTTTTAGATTTTACTGATGAACTTATTTTACCTTCCTGGATGTTTCTGAACAAGTGGCTGAAATCGCCCAAAGGATGAACATCTCCCAAATAGCGGTTCCGGTGTATAAAAAATAGCTTGAGACTGTATTGTCTTTATGCACGACCAAGGAAGAAGCATAGAATAAATTCAACACAAAATTGATTGTTCCTTTGAGGAATACGAGGAGAAGTTGAAGAGAGAAAAAATCATTCGTTCTGGCTGCTAGTCTGATAAAAAAGCCATGCTTTTCGACAATTCCGTCGACTTTTTTCACATGAGTTTTAACCAAAAGTTTTCTCAGCTTCTTAAACTGTTCACGCTCCAAGTCGATAAAACCGCAGAAAAGCATGCCGATCGTGAACGAACTTATTTGCCCAAAAAACCTAAGAGAGATGTCCACGAGTTGGAAAATCGATTTAAAATCCATAGTGACGAGTACAATCCATTGGGCCACCCCTGCCCAAAGGAGGCCGAGAATGAAGCAAATTTTGACAAACATATGCCCACTTTTGACGCTTTCGATCCGCGAAGTTTTCGATAAAATAACTTCCAAATCGTCTCTCTTTCTGAAGCATTTTAAAACGTGGCTGAAAACCGTCAGAGCTTCAATGAAAGCTTGGACATTTTTAAAAAAGCCCCTGAAGCCACCTCCCGTCGACGAAAATGACGGATTTAACGCCACTACAACTCGAACCCCGATATGACAAAATATAATAAACAAACAAAGAAACTTGGAGTACGCAAACCAAAATTTAGAAATTCCCTGGTTGTAGTGGTAAGGGATTAAACCGAATATACGCCCTAAAGGGAATATTGGTTTTAAAAAATTCAAAGGAGATACAATTTTCGTGTCTTCCATAACTAGAAGTAAATGAAACTAGGTAATATTAACTACCAACGATGTCATACCATCATACTTAGCTCTCAAAACGGTCATTACTGTTAATATTTGATGCTAATGAGTTGCCTTTCTTTTATGGTCTCGAATTGAACACAATCAACCTCAGATCACGCATATTTCGGGGCTCTACAGACCTCTCCGCTACCAAATACCCGCTTACTACATCCCCCACCAACCACTATCGTTCTATCACCTCCCCCACTCTCCCATCACCTCCTTGACCCTCCAACCACCTCCCCCATTATGTCTAGTGCAATTACCTCTTTTGAAGTCTTCGAGCATGAAGCTGCCAAAATCAACAGCTGATACAACTCATAAATGCAGAAGCAGCTTAAAATGAATCGAGACGAAATGGCCTTTTCAGGAGGGAAATCTTTCGATGTAAAAGTCACAATTAAAGGAAAAAACCAAATAATGATCGAACAAGACGAAGTAAAGCAAATAATAAAAAGCTGATACGAAAAGAAACTATTGATTGAAGTCGAAAGTTTATTTAGAAAACTGTGTATTTCGATTTGGGCTTCCAAAATTGGAGCAGTCGGCTTCAGCTCGGATATCAAAGCTGTATAATTGCAACGGACGATTTCGAGCAAAAACGCGAAAAGAAGCACGACCAAAAAACGAGCTGTCGAAGCCCAGAAGACAACCACCTTCGCAGTTCGATCACCCCATGTGTCGCTCGATCCCAACAAAATCCCCCCATATAATGCCACAGCCGGCATTAAATAATTCAAAAACAAAAACAGCCTCGAATTCCACGAAGTGTAGGTAACGTCCGGACTTAAATTTTCAAGCTTGTTTATTATTTGAACCATTTTTTTCTTCTTTCGTAAACAATTAAAAACGTGAACGCAAACGCAAATGCAATCGAAAAGGCTCTTCATAAGAACTAAAATAACGCTAAAAGAATTGTTCCCCAATCCCGGCAACGGAATTGGCGTAAAAATTACTTTGTATATATAAAGAAAAAGGAGGGAAGCGTAAACTACAGAAAAAAAGGCGGAATAGACGGCCCATCCTGATGACACCTCCAAATCAGCGGTGAACGGGAAAAGGCCGCATAACCGCGCTATCTGAAACAGAGGAGATCCAGAAGCAAGCAAAACTTTCGACTTCAGTTCGTTCTTCATGATTCAACTGACATCTACCATAATTTACTATATCGATCTCCATAAAAATAAATAGAAGTTAATTTAATAAATTACACGATTATCGATGCTTAAAGCCCTCAAATGACCATAAGCTGAATTAGGGACAAAAAATCGATCAAAGTTCATATTTTTTAAACTTTTATTTTCAAGTTTAAAAGACGTTGATGCAGTCCCTCCAGTCTTGCAAATATTCCAAATACCAGTAATCCCAAAATGGGTTCACTTTGTATTGAAATCGAACAGCACTTGGCACTGCCTCAATCACTGATCGTTCTCGGTTGGATTTTAGCTCATCCCGAGGATCGAGTGTTTTAGCTAAAACAATTTTAATAGTTGACATTAATTAGAGCATTTTACCCATTAGTTTGACTTTCTTGTATGATTTTGGAATGATGACTTTCTTATACCAATATGGGCGATATTTATCAAGTTTCCACGATCCTAAAAGAAGGAGAATGAAACGATGTTTTGGGAAATGACAAATACCCATTGCCGAAATGAAATCTCTGTCTGAAATTTTGATTTCCAAGAAGTCGTTGAAGAATTCCGACTCCAACCTCGACTTGACGAGTTTCGCAGCCATTGACCAGTCGCCGTTTTCGAAGGCTCGGACGTCCGGCCTCCTTCTAGAATCGTTCGGCGGGACCAAAGGGTCGAACTCATTCAACTGGCATGCAAAAGTGCTAAAGTGGTATTTTTGGGAATTCGCTCTTAAAAGAATAATTAAATTAACAGATTTTTCCTCTAAAACCACTCACCGGGGAGGATTCTTTTTCCAGATTATGCGACCAGAATAGAGGTAAGGTTTCGGATCATCCATAAAAGTTTCAACCAAGCATTTCGTACCTTTAATAACTTTTGAAAGCACCAACTTGTTATTCCATAAGCCTTCTAGCAACCATTTGATTGTACTAAGTCGGCCAAGAATAAGTCCTCTGACCTATAACAATTTTTCAGCTCGAACATTGTAGAAAATCAGGGAAGATAGGCTAAGGAAGTTTCTTTAAATTACCGATTGATTTTTGTAGTTGAAGGCACTATCAAATGGAATAATAAATCTACACAAAAAAGCATCATCTAAGCTCATAACATCGTAATTTCTTATGTCGTCAATCATTATTTTCTTTTCAAAACGATTAAATCTGTAGTCTACTTTTTTGGTCCATGAGTACTGACTGCCTGAAAAAATAAATCAGAAGGAATTTCGAATGCAAATTTAGATACATGTCGGTCTCAAAACAAGATTGTATTCGCTTATCGTTCTTGTGTTGACGGTGTCTTTATTTATGTTGATGGTGAAATCGTAGAGGTGCTGAGTGCAGACCCATTTAGTGGATACGCATTGGAGGACAGAGACGGAAGGCACTTCGCTAATTTGTTCCGCGATCAATTTCCATCCAAGATCGTCCATTCGATCCAATTCGTAAGTCTCGCCCTTGTAGGATGGAAATGGGAGTCCCCTATAAGGAGCCTTTGCCAAAGGAGTCACTGAAAATGCTGCTACATAACCCATTCGTTTTGCATCGTCGTACTTGACAGCACTGGCGACATCCAGCAGCCACGAATATTCAAAATCCTCGGCCATTCTTTGCAAAGTCGTTAATGGCTCATAGCTATTCATCTAACACGAAAAAAACTAATTAGACATTGCATTTTGTCCAAAATAAATAGAGTAAGTTGGGCATAGTAAAATATTTTTCTTACAGGAAACAAAGCCCATGATAAATGATGAGGTCTTTCATTTATATATGGCAGAGGATTTGGAACCGTTTTGGGTAAAGTTGTCCTTCGGAATCTTTTCCATTTTTTTAGTTTGGGTTTCTGGTCCAATTCATCCCATCGAATTTGGTCATAATCGTCGGCTAGGATTTTAACTTGGCGCTTTTTCTCGGGTTCATCGCTTAAAAATTCGTCGTAGGTCTTCGTAGGAAGTTTAGGGGACGCTTCCTTCTGAATCTTTTCAATCATTTCCTGAATTGCTTGTTTCTCTTTCTCGGTCTTTGGTGGTTTCAACGAGTACCACATGCTTTTATTCGAATCGACTAACTTTTTCCTCAACCTTGCAATCCTGGTATATTTCGGCCTGTAGATTTTGTCGAGGCTTTCCTTGCTCACCGTTGAAAACTTGGAACCTCGTTTGATCGACTTGATGCGCTCATCTTTGGACTCCAAAGAACTCTTAAGATGACCGATTCTGTGAAGAGGGGTGAATTCACCATCATAGAAATGAGTATAGGATTCCTCGATTGGTCTCCACAATTCGTCTTTTTCACCTTGCAATCCCCAAATTTGGAAGAGGCGGTCATCTACTGTTTTATGGTCCATTTCAAAAACTAATAAAAACTAAAGGAAACGAAATTTTGATCGACTAGAAACTGTACAAAATAAATTATTATAATATAAAACACATGATTTTTCTTGGGAACTAGGTATACGTTTTGCTTTGAAACATGAATGGTCATGAAAACAGGGTCGTACATCCGTAAGAAAATAATCCCCTAAGATGACGTTTTACTCTAAAAATGACGTCAAGTGCCCGCCATTGGAGATTCCTAACCACTTTTGACTCCGAACGCTCGGCGGTCAGCGCTCTCCGACTCGCGATTTCATTTCCCATCCATTTTTTTTATCCACTCGAGAATCCAAATTCGTTCTTTTTCGTCTACGAATCTCCCACCCAGAAATGGGATTTTATTCGCATAATTTATGAATACGGAATCTCCCTAAAAATCGTCTCGCACTCGTCATTTCGAACTTAAAATTCCGAAGGTAAGAAAGGCCCAACCTTTTCAATCCTTAATTTCATTGTGTAATACCGACTTGTCACGGAATGTTTCACCTTATCTATAATTAGCCCATAAGGAACGATCAATGCGGACCTCATATTTTGATCATTTTCTCATTGTTTTATTATTAAATTTGTACAAAAATAAAAAACCGCTCTTCCTTTTTTAAAAACAATAAAAATCAATAAATCAAAGGATCCCGGTCGTCTCTTTAAGGTTGTATTTGTCTTTGTCTCTTAATTATTTTTTCCATGTTTTTATTTATTCTTAAAATTACTCCCAAGTCATTTTAAAACTATTTTAATTTACCTCTTATTTATTCTAAAGGAATTACGTTAATATTCAACACGTTTTTTTAAATTTTTAAAAAGTTGTGTTCAACTTTTCTGTATCACGTTTCATTGAAATTGGGCAACTTTTTAGTTTTGGAATTTTTGGAGCTGTTCTTTTTTAATTTCATTTATCAAAAACTTTGTGGGGTTACTCGTTAGATGATCTATTGTTTTAGAATTATGAAATACTTAAAATTTGATACAATGATTTTCATTAGTGATCTGTGATGTCCTATACCATGTTGCTGATGATAGGCCCTTAAGCATTCATTTGCCCGATATTTTGGCTAAAGGCATGCTAAAGGCCACAAGCTGCCAAACTCCCTCTGTTGAAAACTTCACCTCTTCAAAATAATATAAATCTCATCAGAGGTAACACTCATGGCCTCAATCCCCTGAGCCGAAATCGTGCCTGTAAACGTCCGTAACCACAATTTTTGACTGATTAAGTAGATTTTTGTACTGTTTATTAGCAATTAAAGACCTTTCCAACCTATCAATAAAATCAGTCATAATTTGTAAGGGTGACCAATTTACTCATTCTATTTGAATTCTAGATGTCTGCCACGTCACATAGGAACCGATACAAAAATGCGACCCCGGACTCTCAAGAGTTGCGCCGTAGGCGTGAAGAGGAAGGGATCCAACTCCGCAAACAAAAAAGAGAGCAGCAACTCTCAAAACGACGAAATGTCAACGTACCGAGCTACAATATGTCTGAATTTGAGTTCACCTTTGAGATCGTACGTTCTATAATGTCATATTTGTTATAATTTTTTAAAATTCAGCAGGATAAACTTGGCTTTGAAGGCATCACACAAGAGATGGTTCAAGCGATTTACAGCACGAACGTTGAACATCAGTTAGAAGCGACTCAAAGATTCAGGAAACTTCTTTCAAGAGAGCCTAATCCTCCAATTGATGAAGTTGTCCAGACCGGAATTGTACCGAGATTTGTCGAATTTTTAAGAGATTCTGACAATGCGACTCTAAAGGTAACTTTTGTTTTGTCTTTTTGACTTTTATTTTTGTTTTTTAGTTTGAAGCTGCATGGGCTTTGACTAACATTGCCTCAGGGACTTCGGTTCAAACCAGAATGGTCATCGAGGCCGGAGCTGTCCCTGTTTTTGTGAACCTCCTTTCATGTGGTTTAACTGACGTACAAGAGCAAGCGGTTTGGGCGCTTGGAAATATTGCTGGAGACTCTGCCGAATGCAGAAATCACGTCATTGACTGCGGAATTCTAAAACCTCTTTTGATGTAAATAGTTTTCTATAATTCTTTCAAATATTTCATTTTCTTTTATAGGCTCTTAGATCCTGAAACAAGAGCTGTAGATACAATATCGATGATTAGAAATGGCGTTTGGGCCCTTTCGAATCTTTGCAGGGGAAAAAATCCGCCACCGGACTTCGAAAAAGTGTCACAAGCGCTTCCTGTTTTGGCGAAACTTTTGCAGAGCACAGATCCGGACGTTTTGTCTGATTCTTGTTGGGCTTTGAGTTATCTTTCGGATGGACCGAATGAGAAAATCGAGGCTGTCATTAATGCTGGTGTTTGTAGAAGACTTGTTGAACTATTGATGTAAGTTTGTTTTGCTAAGATGGTCTTCTTTATACTTTTTCTAGGCATAACAAACAAAATGTAGTCTCAGCGGCCTTAAGAGCAGTCGGAAACATCGTTACCGGGGACGATCAGCAGACTCAAATAATCGTCCAATGCTCAGTCCTGCCGTGCCTATTAGAATTACTGAAATCGCCGAAAGAGTCGATTAGGAAAGAAGCTTGCTGGACCATTTCCAACATCTCCGCCGGAAACCGGCAGCAGATACAGACCGTCATTGACGCCAACATATTCCCGACTTTAATCAACGTTCTCAAAACTGCAGATTTCAAAACCAAAAAAGAAGCTGCCTGGGTCATCACAAATGCGACTTGCGGCGGATCGCCCCAACAGATCAGATATATTGTTGAAATGGTTCGAACCTTTATATAACATAACTTCTTTTAATCTAAATTTTTTTAGGGTTGTATTCCTCCCATGTGTGAACTTTTAACATTAATGGAGACCAAAATAATCCAAGTCGCACTCAACGGCTTGGAGAACATCCTAAGATTAGGAGAACAAGATGCTAAAGCAAATGGAACAGTTAATCAATATGCTGTTATTATTGAAGAATGCCAAGGTTTGTATTTTTTAAACTCAAAACTTCTGGATACAATAGTTCGGCTTATTCATCCTACAAGTTTGGCCCTAGTAACTACTTGTGTGGCATCGCTTCACTTTTGAATGTGACAACCTTCCCTTCTATTTCTTCTCTGTGTGACACCCTGCCTTTTCATCTATTCCTTGTGAATGTGACATCCTTTCCTTCTATCTCTTCCTTATGTGACAACCTGCTTTTCCATCTATTCCTTGTGAATGTGACACCCTGTCCTTCTATCTACTCCTTGTGTGACAACCTGCCTTTCCATATCTTCCTTTGTGTAAGTGTCACTCCTGTCCTATCTCTTCCTTATGTGAAAATCTGCCTTTCCATCTACTCCTTGTAAATGTGACATCCTGTCCTTCTATCTCTTCCTTATGTGACATCCTGTCCTTCTATCTCTTCCTTATGTGACAACCTGCCTTTTCCATCTTTTCCTTGTGAATGTGACACCCTGTCCTTCTATCTCTTCCCTATGTGACAACCTTCCTTTCCATCTCTTCCTTGTGAATGTGACATCCTGTCCTTCTATCTCTTCCTTATGTGACAACCTGCCTTTTCCTTGTGAATGTGACAACCTGCCTTTTCCATCTTCCCCTTGTGAATGTGACAACGTTCCCTTCTATCTCCTCCTTGTGTGACAACCTTCCTTTCCATCTCTTCCTTGTGAATGTGACATCCTGTCCTTCTATCTCTTCCTTATGTGACAACCTGCCTTTTCCTTGTGAATGTGACAACCTGCCTTTTCCATCTTCCCCTTGTGAATGTGACAACGTTCCCTTCTATCTCCTCCTTGTGTGACATCCTGTCCTTCTATCTCTTCCTTATGTGACAACCTGCCTTTTCCTTGTGAATGTGACAACCTGCCTTTTCCATCTTTTCCTTGTGAATGTGACAACCTGCCTTTCCATCTTTTCCTTGTGAATGTGACAACCTGCCTTTCCATCTTTTCCTTGTGAATGTGACAACCTTCCTTGCCATCTCTTTGTTGTGAATGTGACCACCTGCCCTTCTATCTCTTACTTTTGCATGTGAAAACTTGTCCATACCAGTTTTTCTTTTTTTCTGGCTTTTGTCGGTGTGGACCTCTTAAGCCGTTGTCCATACCAATTAAGAAAACATAATATTTTGTTAGACATTTTATTTATAAACTTTTTTTACAGGTTTGGACAAAATTGAATTCCTGCAGTCGCACGAGAATATGGAAATATACCAGAAGTCTTTCGGTATCGTGGAGCGGTTTTTCAGCGGGGAAGAAGAAGACCCCGGCGTCCTTCCAGATGTGACGCTGAGCAGCGAAACAGGAGCTTACGTTTTCAACCCACCCGACCCAAACCTGACCATGGGGGGATTTCATCTTTGAGCCTTTGCTACTTAGGTACAAAGCCATTTCATTTCCATCCGTTATTTCTTTTTCACTTTTCCAGTTTTCCTGCCAGAGCCGCATCATCGCTCTTTGACAACCGCAGTTAACAGCAATATTAAAAATTTTTCTTTCTTTTTATATGTTATAGCAAAAACAAGAGAAGTTACCATTATTCATTGTGCATGACACAGCCATTTTCTTTTTCTTTAGAGCAAAGGTGCATTTTTCATTTTATTAGTTTCTGTTTTTATTATTTTTAATATATTTTCTTGTTTTTGTTCGTATTGGCAATATTTACGTTCTAAATTGTGTATAAAATGTAAAAATGAGTCGCTTTATGTAGATTTCCGTTTATTAACGCGAAAATGTAACAGATTTTAGATCAAAATATTTACGTAGAAACATTAAATTTTTGTAATTAGCGAAAAAAATATACTGGATAGAAATTATGATTGTAAAAAGTTTTAATACGTTAGAGTTAAATTAACTTTTCTTCTCCTCAATAATTAAATAGCCAGAAAATTCTTTGCGCTGAAGACTGAAACTGAGTTTAAAGTTTACAAGAATTCCATTTTAGTCGGAAAAATTTAGGAGTTCTCGTATTTTATTTTCAACTTATTTCGCGTTTCAGTTTCTTTTTAGGCGTTGCCATATTAGCGATAAAAGACCGAATTTCGAGACCACAGAGTGGTTATTTTTCGCTTTTTCAACTCGTTTTTTTTAATGGGATCACAATTTTTCATGCAATAAAAGTTGGAAGTTTTCTTTCTATTGGTCCAAGGTAAGGACGTTTTTTAATTTTTTTGGGTTTGTAAAAAAGCATTTATTCCTTTCTAATAATAAAATTGGAACAAAACTGTACATAAGATATTGAAAAGTCCAGTTTTAATTCCTAATTGTTTGTCGGAGAAATGAAAACTTTCTTCTTATCAAAATCAACAAAATATTATAATAAAATAATTTAATAAAGTTTTTGTTGTTTTTAGTTCTCTTTTCTTTCTTATCCTTATTTCATCAAAAAGGTCACCTCAATGTTTGTGGTAGGAATGGCACAAATCATGCAAAACTTTTCGAGATGCACAGTTGTCATGAGTAGGTCCAAAAAGTAAAAAATTGGATGTGATAGTAAATAAGTTTTCAAATTGAGAATCCGCCCTCTGATTCGTGTTTCTCACCCAAAAAATAGTCAAAAGCCACATTTTGGGCCCAATCAAAAAATGAAAATTTTCGGTCCAAAAAGTAAGGAAGGGTCCCCCCTTGGACGTGATAGAAAAAAAAATGTTTTCGAATTGAGAATCCGACCTCTGATTCGTGTTTCTCACCCAAAAAACGGTCAAAAGCCACATTTTGGGCCCAATCAAAAAATGAAAATTTTCGGTCCAAAAAGTAAGGAAGGGTCCCCCCTTGGACGTGATAGAAAAAAAATGTTTTCGAATTGAGAATCCGACCTCTGATTCGTGTTTCTCACCCAAAAAACAGTCAAAAAGCACATTTTGGGCGTAATCAAAAAATGAAAATTTTCGGTCCAAAAAGTAAGGAAGAGTGGTCCCCCCTTGAACGTGATAGAAAAAAAATGTTTTCGAATTGAGAATCCGACCTCTGATTCGTGTTTCTCACCCAAAAAACGGTCAAAAGCCACATTTTGGGCCCAATCAAAAAATGAAAATTTTCGGTCCAAAAAGTAAGGAAGGGACGTGATAGACGTGATAGAAAAAAAATGTTTTCGAATTGAGAATCCGACCTCCAATTCGTGTTTCTCACCCAAAAAACTGTCAAAAACCACATTTTGGGCGTAATCAAAATATGAAAATTTTCGGACCAAAAGTAAGAAAAAAGTAAGCCTTGGAGGTGATAAAAAAAAGTTTTAAAATCAAGAATCCGACCTTAGAAGACCCAGCAAAGAGAGAGGGAACAAATAAGTCATAATGAAAGTATAAAGAAAAGAAAATATTTATTTTAAATTACACAGAATGAATTGTACAAAAGAGAAAAGGAAAATAAGTTATTTTTTGAGTTGAGACATTGGCGGAGGGGCTGAGATGAGCTGAGGTGGTCGAAGGTGGCTCATCGGTCCCATGGGAACCATCGCTCCCATCATCGGCGGCGCTGGTCTCATCCCCATCATCGGCGGAAGAGGTCCATGCGGTCCCATCATCATCGCCCCCATCCCAGGATGCGGCATCCCCGGCGGTCCCATCATCGTCGGCGGCGGGGGCGGCCTAGCAGGCATCCCGTTGGGCCCAAGTGGCGGAACCCCAGCAGGAGCAAGTCCGAGCCCTCCTTTCCCAGGCACCGCGATCTTTCCCGCCTTAAACGCCGCCGTCGTCGCATCTATCAAATGCTGCGCCTGCTCTTCCATCCATTTCTGATAATAGAATTTGACGTTGTCTTTATGCTTACGACCCTGACAATGCGTCTTACGAACCGACGGCGAATCGTGCGTCAAATAAGTGTCACAATAATCACAATAATACTTTGGCATTTCTAAATTCGTTTTTTCACACTCAAAATATCACCTTTTTTCTCCAAAAAATGAATTCAATCTTTTACGTTTCTTCACCGACAAACAAAAGGTTACTAACTTACAGGTTATGATTCAGAGTGACCAACATTAAAATCTTAAATTGTCCTCATGCTCACGGACTTGACGTTGAGGATTGTGGAGGTACAATGCTGCCAACATTGATCGGATAGCTTATCACTGTTATCAATATCAATAATGAGCACGTTTTATGTAACTTTTTAAAACTTGTTTTTTATTAATTTTAAATAATGGGAGAACGTAGAAGAACTGATGTGAGGGAGCTTTTTGAGAATGAAGCGGCCCTAAAAGTTTGTGCTCCAATGGTTAGATATAGCAAGTAAGCTTTTCTGTTATTACGAACTTATTACTAAATCTGGATGATTGATGGATGGACAGCTTGGTGCTTCTGATTTGTCATTGAACCGCTAGAGTTTGTTTGGACATTGTTTATCTTGCTGGTGCTTGGTAGCTTTGAGAGTCGACAGGGTATCTTTGGAGAAGCAAAAATTGAAATGGTGGTTGGTGGTCTAGTGGCATGGACTGTACTGCATCTTAAGAGTTGGCCTGCTGGGGTGCTTAAGAGTTAAATTTCTATTTAGTGTTGATGGTATCGAGTTGGGAAAATCCTAGGGTACTAACTGATCCTCTAGGTAGCTACTATGGCGGACTGGGACCTTAGGGTGTGGGTGGGTTTTCAGTTAAGGGGGCGCCTGGATGCAAAAATTTTAACAGAAAATTGGTTTTTAGAAAAAAAATATTAGGCAAAAACAGAGGTCCCCAAATTTGGGTTTTAAAATGTTGATTTTGAGGTTTTTGACAAAAGAAATTGCACTTAAAACGTTGATTTTGAGATATTTTGACAGAAATATTTGCTCTTATAATCATGATTTTGAGGTTATTGACAAAAAATTGTCAATTTAAAGTTGATTTTGAGGTTATTGGACGAAATTTAGGCATCATAAATGTTGATTTCGAAGTTTTTTTTGACCAAAATTAGGCTTTAAAAGTGTTGATTTTGTGGTTTTTGGACGAAAATTATGCATCATAAATGTTGATTTCGAGGTTTTTTTGACCAAAATTAGGCTTTTTAAATGTTGATTTTGAGGTTTTTGGACGAAAATTAGGCTTTATAAATGTTGATTTCGAGGTTTGGTGACCAAAATTATTAAGTTTTAAAAATGTTGATTTTGAGGTTTTTGACGAAAATTTGGCTTTTTAAATGTTGATTTCGAGGTTTTTGGACGAAAATTAGGGTTCATAAATGTTGATTTCGTGGTTTTTTTTGACCAAAATTAGGCTTTAAAAATGTTGATTTTGAGGTTTTTGACGAATTTTTGGGGATATTTGCAAAAAAAAAAAAATCTTGAGCTTTCCGACACCCCCCTGGGGACAGCTTACGCCCCCAGTTTGGGAGCCACTGAGCAAAAATAACGCTTAAAACTGACCCGGGGGGGCTCCGCGCCCCGCCTCTATGTATTCACCGAGGGGCGCGGGTAGGGTTCTGTCCACCCGCCCCCCCGGGCCAGTCCGCCCCTGGTCACCCCATTTTAGGACACCTTGGGTTTGCCCTTCCGGGGAATGGCACTATGTCTGTAGTCCCGTTACCTTTAGTGTTGTACTTTAACTTTTTTTTTTTAGGCTGGAATTTCGTACTTTAGTGAGAAAATATGGTTGCGATTTATGCTTCACACCGATGATCATGGCAGACTCGTTCGTCCGATCTGAAAAAGCTCGTCAAAACGAGCTCACTACTAATAATGGTATTTTCAATAAATTTTCCATCATGCAAAATTAATTTTTTTTTTCTAGATGATACTCCTGTACTGGTGCAGTTTGCGGCAAAAAACGTGGACGATTTTGTTGACGCTGCTGAACTTGTCTCACCGTAAATATTGTTTTTAAAATTTAAATTTATTGGCAACAACCCTGTTTATAGTCCCTATTGTTACCAAACTGCGGACAATTTTGGCTGGTCAACAGCAATTTTCTACAGTTTGATACCTTTTATTTTAGCCTACCTTGCGCTATATTGTAATATTTTGATGTGAGGAGTTATAAGGCTGGGGTAAAAATTGTTGAGAAAGTCGGAGTTATCACCCCTTCATGGCAAAAATGTTAGATCTTTAAATCTTGTTTTTCTCATTCTTAATCTAAAGATTTTCAGACGGTGTGGACTTGAATTGTGGTTGCCCTCAAAAGTGGGCAATGTCCGACGGTTACGGGGCCCATCTACTCACCGAACCTCAAACAATCAAAGAAATGGTACTCGCCGTCCGAAACAGAATTCCTCACCCTTACACGGTTTCCGTAAAAATGAGGATCATGGATGATTTAAAGTAGAAAAAATTAAGCCATCAAAATTTTTAACTTTGTTTTTGCTTCAGAAAAAGCATTGAAATGTGCCGTAGTTTTGAAGCAGCAGGAGCCTCATTTTTGACAGTCCATGGCCGAACGGTAAAACAAAAACACGACGAAGTAAACATTGAAGCGATCAAAAATATTGTCGAAAGCGTCCGTTTACCTGTTATAGGAAATGGAGGTGTTAAAAACATGAAAGATTTCGACTCTATGCAATCTTTGACAAATTGCCAAGGTAAGTTTTCTCAATTCTTTAGGTTTAATTTTGCTTTAGAGAAGAAGGTTGAAAACCCCTTGGATTTTTTCAGGGGTGATGGTCGCTGGGGGTATACTTCAAAATCCTGCCCTCTTCTCTGGATTCGAAAAAACTCCTATTTCTTGTGTACAAGATTGGGTCGACATCTGCACTCAATCTGAAGGCCTTAAATTCGAATGTTTTCACCACCACCTCGTTTTTATGCTGGAAAAAGTTTTGCCCAAAGAAATCCGACTTAATTTCAACAAAATGAACACTCTTGAACAAGTCCTAGACTGTCTTAATCAAAATTTAGGTATTACCGTAGACGAAAATAAGTCAACCTTCACAAAAAATCCTATTGTTTACGATCCAACTAATTGTGGGAAATACTTCAAAACTAAAATCCAAGATGATCTAGACCTTAGTGATTCTTGGTTTTGTACATAATTTTAAATAAATTTTTTTTTAATCACTTGTCATGTGTTAATACAAAAAATTAAGCGCACAATATTTCTTCTTCCTCGATGGGAAAGCCCAAGAATCTTCGCCACTTTTGGGTAGACTGAAATGATTGACAAGTCCTTTCTGTGTTTGTGGGGCCAGAGAGATCTTGAACTACCAATAAAGGGCGTCGGGGTGCTGCCATCTTCAAAAGAAAACAAGTATGTTCATGTGTTTAGTCTAATTTAAAAACAGATGTAAGGTTACCTAACCTTTCTAGGTTAGGTGACCAAGCAGGTGGTGCCCTCTAGATTGAACTAGGACCTTATTTTCAGAATAAAATGCCTCGGAGGTCTTATTATGATAGTGAAGATGATGATGGTAGGTATCGCCTTCGAGAGAGGGGACAGAGTTCATGTGCAACCGGAAGCTGTTCAGAATATGGAAACTATTTGACAGTCCGTCCCGATTTCCCATCCAGAAATGACATTCGAAACCGTAAAAGCTACTATAACCGAAATAAATCTGACATTGATGTGATTTATGAGTCAAAATCGTATCCATACTTGGATCCAAGTGTCCGAGCTACTCGCCAAAATAGCGTTTTTAAAGAAGAAAGCAGCGAGCTCGTCCCATTGGTCGACTCTCGCGATATAGGAGCAGATTCGCACTTTATACAATCAAGACTTGGTATTCAAAGGAAGAAAAATGTCGAATATGTTTACACAAGGAAAGGGAAATATGTGAGGAACAGAACTGACTCGGAAAGCTCATTTGAGAGATATTCACCTGAAAGGATACGAGTTTCGCCTGTTCGTGAAGCCAAAGAATGGTTGGGACCTTTGGACAAAGCAAGCAATAAACCGTTCAAAATTAAAGTTTCCAAATTAAGAAGCTCCCCTGAAAGATCAAGCAGTAACAATCATTTTTTTAGAACTTCACACTCAAAAAGTCCTTCCCCACGTGCCAAGTTGCACTCAAGAAGCACATCTCCGATAAAACGTTTCTCTCGAAGTCCATCGCCTGAACAAAAGAAGCGAATGACAAGAAGTACTTCACCTTTTGATCTTCCAACAAAAAATCCAAAACTAAAAAAAAGATCAAGCCCACCAAAATCTAAACGAAATTTGCCTGAAAGTTCAGAGAGCGATTTAAAAATTTTTCCTTTAATGAAAAAGCGAAGGAAGTCGTACGAGACTAAGATTCGGGAAAAAAGAATAAAAGAAGAAATCCCTCAAATTTCTCCAAAAAGTAGTCCACCACGTGCTTCTCCTGGAAATGACTCATCAAGTGACGATTTCCCTTCACATCGCCGTGACACCATCGCCTCTCGACTTAAACAAAAACAAACTTTTAAATATCCAATACCATTTGTCGATTCAAGCTATATAGAAGAAGAAGTGGACTCAAAATACATCAAGAAAAAAATCGAGCGAGACGAAATACACGAAAAAGCCGCCGAATTGATCGAGATAGTCAAAAAAGTCGTCGAAAAGCCAGAAAGACGCCGAACGAAATATTTCGACTCTAACCTCAAAGTCGGCCGAGAAGGAAAAATGAGAAAACTTGACGTTTCCAGCGACTGTAAAGTAGTTTGTGACGATAAAAAGCCCAAAAAAAGGATGAATTTTGGTAAAAAATATGGAAGATATGCCTACGAGCCACATCGTGACAATAAATATTTGAGCGAATCAAAAGACAAAATGAAAACTCGTAAAAGCACAGAAAAGGATCGAGTATCCTTCAAAGAGCCAGAAACTCCCGAAATAAAAAGATCGTCTTTCAAACTCACCACTTCTTTATTAAAAAAAAGATCAAATATGAAAAAGAAACTCAAAAAGTTTCAAAGTACTCTTTCCCCTCCTGAAGAGTCCTTAAGTCTTGAAAAAGCAACCCAAAGCGAAATTGAGCCTGAAAAAGTCAAAAAAGAAGAGACTCCCAAAAAGTTTGAAAAGACCCTTTCTGAAGATTCCACGAAAAAATTTTACCATAAGACGGTTTTGGAGAACTATCCAGATGAAACTGATCATTTGAGGAATTACCATGAGGAGTTCAGAAAAGAACCATTTACATCAGCCCTGTTCAATCCAACAGACCACACACCCCCTGTCACTCTTCCATCAGTTTATCCCAATTCAAAAAAACAATATGACTACTCTGGATTATTGGAACCAGAAACAAAAAGAAAGCCTTCATCGACCACTTATATCAAAAGGGAACCTCGGAAGGAGCTCGGACACAAAAGTAAAATCGGTGAAAGTTTTTTTGATCTAAATAATAAAAAAAATACTGACAGGATCTCAGAGGAAGTTTTAACCAAATCCGATATGAAAGAAACCAACGAAAAGAAAGATATTGATTTTCGCCCCATATCATTGGCTTCCCTTGGCGAAGAAGAAGAAATAACGATGCCCGACAATGAGGTAGTATCGACCATTTTAGAAACCGAAGAACCCCAAGATTTAAAAGAAAAACCACCTGTCAACCCACCTGAGCCAAGACAATTCGAAAAAGATGAGAAAATAAGCATGAAAAAGATAGAACATATCAAACCAGAGAAAAGACGAAAAATCCATTCTGAAGAAAAAGAAAAACAAAAAGACTGGCGTTTCCGGAAAAAAGTCGACTACACAGAATTGAAGATGTTAGGGAGGAAGCCTTCGGAGGTCGAGTTGGCTTCAGATGAAAGACTCGTACCCGACATCGTTGGCCACGCTGCCATGCACAATTGGGAACAAGCAGAAAACTACCATTTATCCAGAAACAAATATAAAATGTACGTCCCTAGAATCGTTAAAAGGCAACAAGCCCGAGAAAGAAGGGCCAGAGAAATGGAACTCGAAGAAGAACAAGAAGAAGAGATTTTAGAAAACGAAAAAACTGAAAACATCGAGGAAGCAGAAAATAAGGAAGAGGAAGAAGAAGTTGTTGTTAAAAGACCGACCCCTAAAAAGAGATTTCGAGGGAAAAGGATAAACCCAAGAAGCCGCTTCGATGGAGGATACGATTTATTGCAGGTCGCAGATAGCGAAACGAGTGTTGAAATGGAACCTTCCGGCTCGAGGCTCTTTGTCATGCCTAAACCCGAAAAGAAAAAGGAAGGGACCATCAGCAAATTCGCGAAACGACTCTTCTCCTCAAAAAGGAATGAAGAAAGCAAAGAAGACTTGGAAAATTCGATTCTCAAAACACAAAATTCAAAACCTCCAAAAAGAAAAGTCTCATTTAGTTTTCCACCCAATCAATAAACGAATTTGGAGTCCATTTTGTTTTAAATTGCTGCACATGGAGAAGCGCAGATCTCGGGACTTAGTTTAGTTTTAGACCTCTAGCTGCAAAACTAATGATTCTAGCAACTTCACCACTAAGTACAAAATGAAAGATTATTGAATTCTGCGTCTAATGAGCATTCAAAAGTCAAAATCTGTCAAGCCGTTTAGGAGATATCGATGCTCAAAGGTGAGCAATGAATATGGAGAACTGCGAAAAATGATGAACTTTGACTATCGATATCTCGTTAACGCCTGGTCCGATTTTGACGTTTTAAAGCACATTAGACGCACAATTTAATAATATTTCATTTTTTACTTTGTAGTCAAGTTGCTAGAACCTATACTTTCCGAGCTAAAGGTCAAAAACTGAAGATTTTGGACTGTTTTTGAAAATGGCGGACGAAGCACAGAGAAGAGGGAGACGAAAATTTGGATTTAGAACCAACAAATGGTCCTAGACAAGATAAAATCACGTTTTGCTTATTAGCCCCCCCCCTTTTTTTTTTCTTCGACGTCTGGCTTATATAAACTGTTGCACAACTTTCCTGTGCTGCTCCAACATAAGAGTAAGTTTTTTGCCTCAAGAAGCAAATTATTTATTTCAAAATTTAGCTAGAATTAAAAATCTTTTCTTCTGTATGATTAGAAAGTTTGTCCAGTTCATCAAAGAGTCTTTGAAACGAGTTTTTCGGTATAAGAGTCCCGACGATTTTTTCGCCGTCTCTTGTCTTGACCCGGACAACTTGAAGTCTTGCATTGGAGCTGCATGAGAAAACGATATTCTCGATCGAGTTCCACAGACTTAAAACGGAACCGGAAAGGATATTGTAGGTCCTGTGTCGCAACCCAACATCGCATTCGCCTTCAAATCTCGACTTTCTGCATTGTCCCGTCCAATAAATATGCGAGCAGGTATTGTATGATGCGTCGTAGTGACTATTCCAGTGTTCTTCTGCATCTTTCATGTCGACCTTTTTGAACTTCTTTGTTATAGTTTTTAAATTCTCTTGCTTCAACTGCAAGCCTACGTTCGGCCTGTAGATGTTGTATGTCTCTTTTCTGAATGATTTCTTCATACTTCCGTCATCTTGCTGTACAAGAATGACTTCATGGTGTTCATTTCTTTTGTTTATAGAAATATAAAAGCCTTCGTCGCGTGTTTTAAATTTGTACCAGATTGATATCGCTTCTGGCCAGCTTGTTCCCCTTTCTACTCTAACTTTATGGAGTTCTGTCACAGTTTTACGAGTCTGATCTTTAAAAAATCGGTAAACTGCAAGCCTTTTTGTGTTGTGTTCTTGTGCTGCTACGTCCAAAATGCCCAAGTCATACGTTCCTGACCTTTTGGCTGATTCGATAATGGCTTCCATGGTGGTGGTGAAGTATTCAAAAAGAGAGTTTTGCAAGTTGACAGGTAAGCCCAAAAGTCGGTTTAGGAAGCGTCCAAGGCTTTTTCTGTCGTGTTCGATTTCGGGTTTTTCTTCCTGAGATATCATTCCAACGCCAAGGAGTCCGTTGACGGCATCTTTGAAGAAGTCGCCTTTGTACGAACTTGGTGGAGGGACCAGCGGAGTTTCTTGCCCAATGAGCGATTTCAAGGTTAGCTCGACTGCAGTGCGACCATAGTTGTTGTCAATGTTGAATTTGGACATATCCCTGGATTCGGTAGCACGTCGGTCCCCGTGTGTCAAAGCTCCTAAACTTTCGAGTCGTTTTGCCACCGTTGATGCAAAACGTCGTTCACCTCCTAAGTTAGAAATGAGAAGAACATACTCGGGGGCGTTTGCTTGGTTACTTCTGTGTGTACGGCCAAACTGCTGTATAGCACGATCTGCACTCCAGGGTAGTTCCAATGTCAAATGTACTCTGACCTTCCTGTTCAAAGCTCTTTTGTCACTATGAAGAGAAATCCCTGAGCTGGCAGCTTCAGATATAATAGCAACATCTTTTTCACCATCCATGAATCTTTCTTTCTCTTTCAAGTTCAACACTTCTAGTGGTGTATCGTTTTCTGATCTTGATTCATACTTGTATCCTTCATCCGTATGCACAACTCTTCCTTTTCTTCCTGTCATTTCTGCTACATTTTCCGGCCCTCCTAATTCATCGATGAGCTCATCTAAAGTGTTCGGTGGTAGCTTCTCTCCTAGGGAATCGATTTTGGCGAGCAAAACGTCTCTCTGTGATAAAGCATCATCAAAGTTGGGACAAGTCCAAAATTTATCGTCATCGCTGTCAGAAAAGTTATCAGACGTTTTAAGATTGAGAATATCTGGAGATTTTCTTCTTTTCTTTCTTTGGGGGACATTTGTTTGTGTATTCCTCATTATTTTTGCTCTAGCTGCTCTATCGATTTTGTTTGGAATTGGGAAATATTTCTCGACTAGATTTTTCAAAACGCCGTATGCTGTGGAGATGAAATTGGAAAGTTCTTCATCTTTTTCGATTTGATTTCGTGTTCCTGCTTCTCCTGTCGACTGGAGGCCGATGACAACACATTTGCCGCATTTGATGGCCTCCCTTGAAATCCTGACAGCTTGTTTCACTTTCCCAGATATGCACATATATTTAAAAAAGCGTTGATGTGCTGACCAAAATTGGCTCCAGAGTGGTGCACCGATTTGTTTTTCAGGCGTATAAAGGTCGGTCGCCATTCGGAAACTTTTGTAGACCTCCACCCAAATTTCGACAGCTTTATCATAAATTTTGACGAACTCAGGTTCGTATGGGATTTCCACAATTTTGAAATTTACTCCCTGAAAGCTTAACTGACGAGCTATATAAAGACCGCGAAGTTTCATGTCCATAGCGACGATTTCCATAGCACCTACACCTCTTTTTTGAAGCGTATTCAAAAAATGGTTGAAATCCGGATACGGCGTGCCTTGCCCCCAAATCCCCAGGCGGACCATATACGCCATATTCCGCGGCTCGCTAGCCCCAGTCGCAGATGCATACACCACTCTAGCTTTCGGCAATTTATTCTGTATTTCCAAAACAGTAACTCCAGTTTTCGTCGGCTTTCCCGAACCACTGGGACACAAATTTTTCGCTCTATGACATTCATCAAAGACAATCACACCATCAAAATCTTTTCCGCACCAATCAACAATTTGGTCCAGCCTGTTTTCAAAGTTTGAATCTTGTGCAGTCGTTTTGGCTATAAGTGAGCTATATGTGCTAAAAATGACACCTTTTTTGACATTACATTCTTCAGAATTGAGGCTATTATATTTAAACTTGTTGAGCGAATACACCTTAATTTTTTCAGCCCCAATATCCATGAGGTCTCGCTCGCAGTCATATTTGAGATCATTCATAATCGAAATCCAAATCGATTTCTTCCTAGAATTTAGGTAGTTTTCATAAATGATACCGGCGATCGTTCTTCCTTTTCCAACACCTGCACCATCACCAATGAGGAATCCACTTCGCGAACCATTTGGAAGTAAAATTTCATGTTGCTGGCATGCATAAGTGATCGATTCTAACTGTAAAGCCGACAGATTTCCACTTGAAATTACTTTTTCTGGAATTTTAAGCTTGTAGAAAACATCGACGGGTTCTACACTTGAAAGCGAAGTTGATTCAACGACCGGATCTGGATGTTTCAAACCCAACTTCAATTTTGCCGGCATATAATCAGCATACGTTTCAGCAACACCCATCCCTTCATCTTCAGTCGGCTCATCATTACTCAAATTCCTTTTTATCTGCTCAGAAGACAAAATGTTTTCTTTCCTTCTCGATTCATACAAAAACGTATTAAAACCAGGTCTTGATGAAGATTCTAATGGCTCTGAAAACAACTTAAAATCGGGCATATACTTCTCATATGAGCTTTTCGCCCTATATGTACCAATGGCGGCTTTTAAATTGAATGAAGGATGAGCACTCACTTTAGGCTTTTCGGCGGTCAAAGTCGCCAAGTCCTTCCCACCCCCAGGGACTTCAACATCATCAGGATCTTCAAAATCGCTCTCCGAACTCGCCATTTATCAAAATTCAGACAACGGTTTTTTTCTCAATAATTATATAAATTATCATATGTTAAATACGTACGTTAAGGAAAATAAAAACACATATTTAAACAAAAATCATTTTATTTTATTTTTTAAAACTTCTTTTTTTTTTATTCCCTTAATTTTTTTAAATATCTTGACACTCTTTAATAAAATCCTTCAGAAATCTGTAAACACATTAAATACAAAATAACAATTAATTGCAATAGAAATACAAAGCTATGTCGATATTTTTCTTTTGATAATGTGCAAAAACTTCAGACGGTTAATTTTTTCTATTAAAAAAAAAATGGCGAATTCAAACATGCAATCACTTATGGAAACCTATTTAAGTTTATTGTAAATATTTTAAAAAAGCAGGAAGTGTTTCCAAAAAATCGCATTTAAAAAAAATGTATAAAATCACAATCCCCTAATTTAGGGAAGTTCTAAATATTAACAACAACATATTTTTTTAATAAATAAACACCATGATATAGGTAATAGATTTTTTTTTTCTTTGAAGGTAGGTAACTATGAAATTTTTTTCTTTAAGTACTAATAATATTCACACATGTAACATGTTATAAATTTTACACAATGCGTCTTGGAATAATAAAAATTACAAAATAGTAATTTTTAAAAAGATTTTTTTTTTCTTATTTAAGAAATTTTTAAAGATTGTGACTGTGCGTGAGATCTCGACAAAGTTAAAGTCACAATATCTATTAATTAGAAACATTGAATAACATTAGATTAACAGAAATATCAATACCTTAGTTTCTTTTTAAACAGTTATATTTTTAATATATAAATAACAAAAAAACAAAAAAAAACTAACGGTAACTTAAAGTCGTGATTAAAAGGTTAATATATATGCACTTTTTATGGTGCTTTTTCCTCCATTATTCATAGCATACTTGACTCCTTAAATAATACACAAATTTTTCACTTTTGGCAAATTTCAGTCCGTCACATAGTGAGTGGAAAATAGGATTTTAAAAATTTGAAATGTAGAGAGAGAGCTTTTTGAATAAAAAATGAGAGAGAGAAAATTTAAATTCAAAGTCTTGGCACTGGTGGACTGGGACCTTTTAAATTCTAAATCACACCGACCAATATTGAGTCAAAAATTTCACTCGCCGAAAATGCTCGATGGAATGTGATGAATAAAATTAGCGTGAAACTATGAAATTTTTAAAAAATTTTCCATTTTTTATAAACGATAGTCTAAGGCAGTCTATTTTGAAAGGTTTCGAAAGGCCTCAACCGGTGTCAAGTAAAAAGCTAGACTATGAATAAAGCTCTCGTTTTAGACAATGAAAAACTTATTCTCTTCTAACTTTTGAGCTCATGTGCTGTGTCGATCTAATCATGAGGAAACTAAGCTTGGTGTTTACAAGTTTCCGAACATTTAAATTACATTCCAACAGTCAAATTCAACAATTTTTATAAATATTTAATGAAGCGACAAAAATGAAGTTTTCCTCATAAAAAGATAAAACCTGACATAGAAGGTTTTAGAGGTAAAGAAGCATTTAGAGGCAAAAAACATGCATTGTTTTAAATTCAAAACTTAATTGGAAAATCTATAAGGATACCACAAAGTAGGTATTAAACTACTTTAATATGTTTAAAACCTGACAATCTGAAAAATTAAAGTCGATGTCAAATGAGCAAGTTGTCTAGAAAGATGGCATTTCTTTTTTTTTTCTCAGTCTTGGATGAAAATGTTGCTGAATTTGAGCTTTTGTTAACTCTAATGAGGTATATTCGACTCAATATTCTGCTGGACAGTTGTCATTTCTGATTATGTTGAGGGTCACTGAATTGAACATTCAGCGAATTTCAGGCAAAAATGATGAACATCGTAAGAAATAGTCTAGGATCAATATTTTGGTCCCTGCCGAATTCTTTTGAAGTTATTGTCAAAAAGTACAATTTTCACTAAGAAAACATCCTTGGTTAATTAAAAAATAAAAATAAAAGAACCAAAAACTTTATGGAGGTTATAAGGAAGGTTATAAGTTGAAGAGGTTAAGGAGGTAGGGTTAGTTTCCCAAAGATGTTTTCTTAGGAATAATTCTGCTTCGATAACTTGGATCTTTTATTCACTCCCTTTGATTTTTTTTGCCTTGACGATCAAAACTTATGCCTGAAAAATGATTTTTGAAGCTCTTTTTTTGATTTTCTTGACTAGGAAGCTCTACCTTAATTAATGATTGTACATTATAAAAGACGGTATTTTTCTGTCTCATTTTCTAAACAACTTGCTGGGAAATTTTTTAATTATTTACATTCGAAATATACTAAGTAATCGAATATTTCTGTTTTTGATATAAATTACTACCGTTCTCACAGTTGATGAATTAGGCCAAGTGATTTAGAGTATAACTTTCCTTTATCCAGAAATAAAAATAAGATGAAAAAACGCTCCTAGGGAAATATTAACAATTAGGGACCTTAGTAATATAGGTATTTTATGGAATAATATTAAAATTTATAGTAATAACATACATACATTTTGAAATTTGGTTAAAGCTTAATATGTCGATTTAGTAAATTTTAAAAAATCTCCTCGAAAACTACAAATACTATATTTTTTACAAGAGAATTTTATTTTTATTTTTTTTTAAACATTGTAATAATAAAAGCTTTAAGGAATTTTAAACTGCCCGTTTGTCAGACTTCATTTTATAAATAAATTTTATTTTATAAATAAAAAAATGTCTTTGGTCTCTATAGAGAGAAATAGTCAAGCATACTAACAAGCTCAAAAAAGGAGAAAAGTGATTTTTTTATTTTGTTGACAAATAAGGATTTTAAAAGGTACTAGTAAAATAAATTACAGGAACATTCTCTCCCTCGGGATGGGGGTATTGGAGAAACAGCGAACGTCCAGGGAGGTGCATGAATAAAATTCTCCCTTAAAAGATGCCAAAATCACCTCAAAGGAATATTTCTCTTCCTACTTATCACGGGTGAAACGAAAAAACAGCAAGCATTTTTTTTGGGCAACTACCAAAAAAACGGAAAAGTTTCCACTCCACCTTTGTATAAGGCATTATACAAATAATAAAACGTTGTTTCTTTATGTAAGGGAGATTTTTAAAACATTTTTTCTTGGTTATTATCGCATTTTTAATGTTTGCTTAGAAACTACTTTTGTGCGGGTGGAGGTGGAAAGGAATACGGCGGTGAATTTGTCGATCTATGGAAGTGTACGTTCTGCCACTTGTTGTCTTTTTTATGCCAGACTCTGGTCTCTTCATACTGACAACTGTGGGCCACCCCTTGCCTGTTTGAAATTATTAAAATCGTCTCAAAGGTCGTAAAATGGAACTTACTTGTCAATGTACTGAGTGAGGCGAACGTAGGCGATGCATGCGGCTTCCTCACCGAGAAGATGAACGTTCGGGTTTAGGATCGTTGTGTTGATTCCTTTGCAGTTCTTTCCGACCACTTTAAATAGAAATAAAGAAAACAAATTATCAATCTTTTGTCTTTATAATCAAAACCTTACTTTTACCGTGGTCAAAATAAAATTTGTGAAATTCCATTCCCTCGACGAGATTTCCCAACGCTTCCGGCTCGAATGCCGTCAAATGAGGATCACAAATCTTCCTGAATATCAAAATGTGTATTAGATTAAAAATTTAATTTCATATATTGTGTCACACCAAAAGCGCCCTCCCCTCTCCAAAATCCATAAAATGGATCTGAACTTACAATATTTTTCTCTAAACCCAATTTGATGGGATAGTGGGGTAAGAGATATGGATGGGGAGGTGGTGGAAGGTAGGGGGTTTGATCGAATATGGGTAATGGGAAGGTTATATGAGAGTTGGGCCGTTGGTGGGTATCATCCATCTATTCGATTTTATGGATTTTAAGGGGAAGTTGCCTGTCATGTTGGTCACCCTGTTACATACGTGTATGTTTCTTGATCTCCAGTATTTATCGCTTCCAGAAGTTGCTCGGTTATTTTAATAACTTCCTGTTTTTTGGCTGAAACAATTAAAAAACCAATTAAAACCCAAAAAACCAGATTTCTTTTTTCACTCCGTTGAAAGGTAAAAATCCTTAAATGTCTGCATAATAAACTTGGCCATAATGTGTCTCTAACAAAAACTGCACATAAAAAATTTATAGTTTCATAAAAATTCTATTACATTCAAATGTTATGAACAAAAAAAGCTTAATTTATAAAGAAGTAAAAAATAGAAAGGAAACAAAACAGCCGGAATTTAAGCAAAATTTACAAGCAATGACACTTGTTATATTGAAAAGTCGCTTTTAAAATCTTACCTTTGAATTTTTTTTTCTATTTTTATATTTTTTCTCTCTTGGTATTAAATTGAAATAGCAAAAAATGCTCAAAAGCTATAAAAATTTTTGTAAAAAAAGTAAAAACCTATTTTTTTCTAAATTTTCGATCTTTAAATGCTTTCTGCAATAGAAATATAATTTATTAGCTATAAACCGAAAAGGCGATTTACATATTTTATAGTAACAGAAAGAATTTTATGATCGACTATATACAAGTGAAAACCATGAATTTGTGTATCGTGTTTATCTCTTTTCTTATGTTATTTTTCTCACCTGAACCACAAGAGTTGGTTGAATGCTGGGAGACTGTCTTCGGGCAGAGAATCCTTAGTTCTAGATCAGAGGGGTAACAACCCAATGTATATAACAAGAAAATGACGGAATCAACTCATGACAAGATACATAACATCACCGTAGGCCCTGTTCGCACATTTTTCAGACCAAATTACCTTTTTCGTATCTCTCACTGTGCTTTTATTTTCAACATGGCTTTTCATTATTACAAAAAAAATATAAAAAAGCACTTTTATACATAAAAAACCAATTTTTTTAAAGCATCTTCATGCTATATATAGAAAAAAATTATATTTAAAAAAATTTCCAGCCTTAATTTAAACCATGCCAAATATCAAAATTTTAAGAAAAATGACAAGCCAAGAGAGAAACAAAAAAAAGGTTTGGTGCCATGAAGGGGGCTTGAGTAGGATACCAACCCTTTTTATAAAAAATTGAAGTCCCAAGACAAAATTTAGGGGATGAAAGAAGAAAAATGATCGGATGGTTTTTCATTCAAACTTTGTGGTTCAAGTAATTTAGGAATAAAATGATTTTTTCAAATTTTTGTGCTTTTGACTCATGCTTTCAATTTGTTTATTGTGTTTTTCATGTTTTTGCAATACTTGTAGAAAAGAATTTTGTGCTAAATAAAAAAGCCTTACCTTCAGTTTCTTCCGAGTCAACCCTTAGCGGATGATAGCAGTAATCTGAGCTTTCTAAAGACATGCGAAACATTGAACACAAGTGAAAAGAAAAAAAAATTATAGCAAAATAAAAATAAAAATGAAAAATTTCGCATTTTAGAAGAAGAAAGATGAAACAATATTTTAAAAAGCGTTAAATAAAAGAAGTTTTTTTCGTTTTTTTGTTTTTCCTCATTTCTTTACCTGAATTATTTACAGACTCGCTCTTGATCGGGTTAGAAGGGAAATTCGAGTTGACCCAAACTTGACATGCTGAGGATTTAGCGTATTTGTTGTCGCCCTGACTTTCGGAAGTTGCAGCCAAACATGCTTACACATGCAACAAACATTATGCTCCACCAAACAAGCAAACAAGACAAAAATTAGGTTTTTTCACCCCCAATGTCCAACCCAATGATAAAGACGATGTACGTATCAAAATGTGTGATAGGTAATTTTTGACCCAAAAAAAAAAAAAAAAAAAAAAAAAAAAAAAATCCGCTAAAAAAAAATCATCAAACGGGAGTTTGGCCTTGAGCTTGTCACGAGTCATATCGGGTCCGTGTTCGGAGTATTTTTTCTATGGTCACAGACCGATTTAAGACAAAAATTTTTTTCGTGTCGAATCGTTTTGCTCTGTTTTTTATGTGGAGGCCAGGATTTTCTTTTTTGTGAACGTTTTGAACTGTTTTTTTCGAGTGAAAATTTCGTTTTTTTTCTTCAACGTGGCTTTTCCGAGTTATCGCGCATGACAAAATTGTCTCCCACTTTTGTCTCTATCAGCGTCACCTGTCATTGGCTCGTCACCTTAATCGGTTATAGGTAGGGTTGTTATCAATCCCGTATCACCGTTGTTTACCTTTATAATCGCTTGTCGAGCGTTTTCGTCTTTGTTTACGCCTTCTGAGGCAGCTCTCTTATGCAAAAAAATAAGATTAATAAATATTTGAAAAAAGAACGAACGCCAGCTGAATCTAAGCCTAAACCTCCAAAGCGAGAAGCAAAAAAGACAGATTCTAAAAACGACGCTCCGCGAACATCCTCGCCGATAGTAACCCCTCGAAAGCCACCCACAACTAAACGTCCGGCAACATCCCCACTATCTAACCAAGACAAAAAAGTGAATGCTGAAATGTCACAAAACCCTACTTCGAGTGACATGGCACGCATCATGGATGCTTTGAACAACCTAACTGCTAAAGTCGAGCAATGCTGTACGAAAAATGATTTAAAATTTTTTACCACCGAAATACAGTCATTAAGGGAAGATCACACAAATCTGAAAAGAGAGGTGGAAGCCCTAAAAGTAGCTGTTCAAAGGATTGAGATACTAGAAACCCGCTCAAGAAGACGAAATCTGGTCATCAAAGGTTTAGAACGTGAAGACCTGAGCACATCGCCAGTGGTTACTGCTGCAAACTTTTTCAAGGAAAAGCTACTGCCAGACCCTATATCGATTGAGAATGCTTACTGGCTAGGTGCACCGAAAATAGGAAAAGGCAGACTTTTAGTATCATTGAGCCAGGAGGGAGAGAAATGGTCATTGCTGAAAAGGTCTAAGCTGCTCAAAGATTCGGGTGTCTTCATCTCGCAAGACCTTCCCCCATCTGTCAACCGTAGAGCCTGGAAGATTCGTCAAATAAATGCAGTCCTGAGAAAGTCGACCCCAGATCTTCAGTCGCGGATTCGAGTGGACAAACTATTGATCGGAAATGAAACCTTCACATGGAACGATACTTTCGGACTTGTCGGCGCGTCACACTCTCCGGTTTGCATGGTTGCTGGAATCGATTTGAAGCAGAAAATTGATGAGCTGCTACAGGGAGAAACTGCCTATCGAGGAGCTTCTTCGTCCCAGAACACCTACGCGATGGCAACGGATCCTCCGTCTCAGCAATAGGGTTTACCCGTCTGCGTGAGAAATGGCCGGAAAAACAGTCAACAGTCAAAATTTAATTCTTTACCCCCCTTCAAGTCCCCACCATCTAATTCAGGTAAGCCGGAGCAAATAAGTGTACTATCTTATAACACGAACGGATTGAAACACAAATTACCTCTCTACGATTTTGTATGCTTTTTAAACAAATTCGATATCCTACTCCTTTCAGAAACCTTACTAACCGAAGAACCCCAAAATCTATCTTCTTCTTTACGAGACTATGAGTTAAAATTTCTTCCTGCCAAACAAGGTCCTATGGGGAGGCCACAGAAGGGATATGTTTACGCCATCCGAACTTCTCTTTTAGGTTATGCAAATTTTGTAAATATTCTACAATTCGATCTTATCTCATTAAAGTTGCCGAAATTTAATGTATTTTTGATTCCGGTTTATTTAACCCCTTCTTCCACGATGGTCCCTGAGGCCTGGAATGACGATTTCATAAAACTCGAAAATTTTATAGGTCAGTGCTCTACAGAAAGTCAACTAGTGATCATAGGTGATTTTAATGCTCGTATTGCATCCCTCCAGACGTTTCCAGATGACTTAATCATAAGTTCCCAACATGTAAGGTCTTCCAGGGACTCTACATGCAACCCAAATGGTCTGAAAGTCTTGAATTTGTGTGCAGAAAATAATCTGATAGTGCTAAATGGCCGTGTTAGTACTGATTGCCCTGGCGAATTTACGTTTTTAAGTCACCAAGGTTCATCGACGATAGATTTATGTGCTGTCTCCTTGGACATAGAAGCCTTGATTTCTGAATTTACAGTTCTCTCAGAGCATTACTCCGATCATATGCCTATAATGTTTAAACTCGCAATTGAGAGGACTGAGGAGGAAAGCAATGCCCCCATGACTCCTAAACTTAGCTGGAACCCAAAATTTGCTGAAAAGTACAAAGAAAATCTTTCAACACTATTCTTACCTCCAAAAAACTCACAAAATCCCGAAATATTCTCCGATGCCATCAAATCTTCCTGGCCCCAAACCCCTCAATGCTTTCTTCAAAAATTTCGAAAAAATGAATGGTTTGATTTTGAATGTTTGAGATTCCGGAAAAGGTGCCTATCTTTGCTAAAGCTTCTCCGCAAATCAAATTGTGATGACATTAGAGCATCCTATCTGGAAGCCAAAAAATCGCTAAAAATTTTGTGTTTCAAGAAAAGAAAAGAGCATTACCAAAGTATGATTGATAAACTTGAGACATCAAATGACGCTAAAGAATTCTGGCAATTAGCGAATAAATTTAAGTTCAAAACGTCTTGTCGACCTAATAACATCAAAATGTCTGAATGGGTAGCTCATTTTAAGTATCTATTAAACCCCCCACATCCTAACCAATCTCTGGAATATTTAGCAGTTGGACAATGTTCTCAAAACGAAAACCTCGATGCGCCTTTCTCTGTTGAGGAACTATCTGCAGCTCTAGCAGGACTGAAAAACAACAAAGCTCCAGGGATTGATGGTGTTCCCTATGAGTTTTTTAAAAACGCTCCTTCAGGCTTTCTTGAAAGGCTCATAGATTTCTACAATTTCGTTTACGAGCGTGGTGAGGTCCCTGATTCTTTTGGTAAATCCGTTGTTTTTCCGCTTTTCAAGAAAGGTGATGCGAATCTTCCAAGCAACTATAGAGGTATTTCCTGTATAAATGCGATAGCGAAAATCTTTTCGAGTTTGATTTTAAAAAGAATGGTCTCGTTCGTGGACTCGAATAAGCTACTTAGCGAAAATCAAGCTGGATTTAGAAAAAACTATTCTACCGTAGATCAGATTTTTACGCTGTCAAACTTAATCAAACTGCATCTTGCCAAAAGAGGTAAAAAAGTCTATGCCTTTTTTGTAGATTTCAGGGCTGCTTTCGATAGCGTTGATAGGTATGCTCTCATCAGTAAGCTCATTAATTTGGGCTTTTCTCGGAAAGTGATAATTATTTTGAAATCGCTGCTCTTGAATACCGGTTCTGCAGTGAAAAGCAAAAATTCAATTTCGGAATTTTTCGCAGTCGAATGTGGCGTTAGGCAGGGATGTATACTCAGTCCGCTGTTATTCTCGTTGTTTCTCGATGATCTGCCGCGCTTGTTAGATTACGGAGTCCGTGTTGGAAGCTTGCGTCTCAAAATCCTCATGTATGCAGATGATATTGTTATTCTGGCGGATTCGCCTTATGGTTTGCAGCAAAACATAAATACTTTAGAGAAATATTGCGAAGAATTCAAACTTCATGTAAACCTAGACAAATCTAAAGTCATGATTTTCAGAAATGGTGGTAGATTGTCGAAGAAAGAAAAATGGTCTTTTAAAGGCCTTCCAATTGAAATAGTAAGCGAGTATAAATATTTAGGAGTAACGTTTACACCTAAATTGTCACTCTCTACTCATTTTAAAACGAAAAACTCGACCTCGAAGTATGCTATTAATGCCGTATGGAACAACCTGCTTGGAAACCGACATATCGACGCAGCTAGCAAATATAAAATTTTTATAACTGTGTGTAGATCTATGATGTGCTATGCTGGTCAGAGTTGGGGCTTCCAAAGGTATGAACAGATTGAATGTTTTCAAAGGTTTTTCATACGTAAGGCTTATGGTTTACCCGCTTTTACCCCATCATATATGCTCTATCTTGAAACCTCGGCTGATCTGCTATTTCTTTTTACCCTCAAACTTCATTTGAAATATGTCTCCTATGTCTTATCACTCCCGGACCATCGTCTTCCTAAAGTAGTTGCCCTAGAAATAATGAAATCAAATATCTCCTGGTCGTCATCTTTAAATTCCCTTGCCCTAGAACACAACATCAATTTCTCATTTTCTCCGAACAATTCTCAAGAGTGGTTGAGTCAATACCCGATTCTAGAAAGTGCAATCCGAGCTAAACACGTCGAGTCATGCATGCAAAAAGCACATGCTTCAACACGTTATCTTTTATACAAAGAACTTAACCTTAACCTTAGCCCTTTCAAGTTCCTAGATCCCGAAAAGAGAATTCATAAGGCAATCTCCCCCGAAAACGCGCGATGGCTATTTAAGTTGAGAACAGAAATGCTTTATTTGAATTTCTCCCCAATAAGGTTAGATGTATCCGATCGCTGCTCGCTCTGTAATTCCAATGAAAGAGAAGATTCCTTCCATTTCCTGGCCGTTTGCTCTATCCTTAAAGAGTTCCGAATTTCCTTTCTACGATCCCCTCAACTAACACGTTCCGAATTAATAGATCTTTTAAACTCTCCGAACTGTATAGATTTAATAAGGTACACTAAACATGCTCTGGCTTACAGAAAAGAATTAATCACAGAATTTAATTTTTAATTTCTTTTTCCTCTTTTATCTTAAAAGTTTTCATTTTTGTTTAAACAAGTGTGTTATTTTATTTCTTTACTTCTCCTTTTACCCCATTTTTTTTTCCCCTTCTACTATTTAATTTTCCCGCCAAACTCCCGCGGACGGTATTAAATTACCATGCGGTAGTCCTTGTAAATAATATTAAAATTTTGTAAAAAGAAAAAAGATAATAAAAGGCTTATCATTCATTCATTCATTCAAAAATCATCAAACTAAAATCCGGAACAATGTTAATAAAAAAAAAAAAAAATCAAAACCGAGTTAATGAAAATTTCAACCGAACACCGTCTACCTTGTAACGAGTGGAATAATACGGAACTGATATTATGCTTGGAGTTGTTGACCGGGGAAGGGAAACTTGGTGATCTAGAGGTAGTCGCGAGGATGCTAGCCGGTGAAGGTGGTGGCGTACCGCTTCCTGGCCACCCCAAAAAAAAAAACATTTCACTTTAATATTTTTCACAAAACAGCATCCCAAAATTGGAACACCCTGTATGTCAACAGCAAAGCATCAAGGTACATGCTTACAAATGATGTGCGGACTTGAAGACACATAAAAATGTTTAGCTAAAAGCCAAGGCTGAAAGGAAGGAAGTCATTAAGACATGCAAGTTTTAGTAAAAGTTATTTTCAAAATGTTTAGGTGTGAATTTTTAGTATGGAAACTTAAAATCAGGATTTCTCGAGCGTTATGAAATGAGCGTTAATGATTGCTGTGTGGAAAAACAAAAAAGAAAAATAAATGATTTTTTAGTAGGGATTTGGTATCCTACATTGAAATCCCTTTGAAAAATTTCACGAAACCTACTACAGAAAACTTAGCAAAGTTTTTTTTTAATTCTAAAGAGGACAGGACATGGAGCATTTAAGTCCTAACACTTTGCTAAATATCTGTTCAAATTGTTTGGGCAGGTTAAGTTAACCTCTCCAAACAATTTATTTAAATTTCGCTCCTTAATAATATAAAATTTTATTTTACCTTCGGGGTCTTTAGCAATGACTGTTGAACTACGATCCACTCCTCCTTTTACCTTGTCCTCTATGCAGTCAAACACAAAACAATCAGCTTTTTTCTTTTTTTATTATTATTTTGCTTTGTATATAACCGAGGGGGGCAATTTTTTAAATTCTTTTATTACGTCTGTATTTTGAGTTTATTTCATTTTTTAAGGAAAGGGGTATTTTACAGGATTAGCTGCTATAACATGCAAAAGACAACATGCTATTTGTCGTTTTTCGTTTTTTCGAATTTTCTTTTCTTAATTAAATTAATAAACTCCAATAAATTAAACATCAAACCTAAAAGGGGTGTGTTCGTCCAAAATTGTGATAATTTTGATTACACTAATTTCGTTTGTGAAGCATGCCAAATTATCTATGCCTCAAGCATGTCATCAGCTAATTAATTAATTTTATTCTGTTAAAATAAATTACAGAAAAAATACACAAAAAAATTATTTATTTACACGCCAACTGCCATTAAACGCTTAACTGTACATTCCAATTTTTGTTGTAATTTAGCAGAAAAAAAGTGTTTAAAATAAAAACCTACGTTGCAAAGGTAAAAAGTGCAAGCTAAAGGGGAAAATAAATTATTTATATTTTTCAAGCTTCATGGCGAAATTTTAAAAAAGTGCACGTGTAGTAGTAGGCTTTTATGTACGTTTTTGTTTATGGTTTGTTGGTATTTAAACTTTTTGATTGGCCAATCATTGAGTGAAAGATAGCGCCACTGTTGAACCTGTAGTTTTTGATAACATCACCCAAGGTTATCTTGAAAGCTCCTGATTTGGCAAACCCTAGTAATCTTTGGATCAAAAAGTGTCGAAGAGATTGGGTGAAACAAGATTTTTTCCTTCAAAACTTATATCTTTACACCCTGTATACTCGTAGTTACGTACATTAAAACCTTTTGTTTAGCCAATATCGTTTTATGACATGTATACGGCCAAGTTTAGCATGTTGGATTAATAAAAACAGAAAAAACTAAATTTAAAAAAACCTAAAAACCCGAAATTTTTCCTATGTTACATTCTAGTCATCCTCCACATAAAAAAAAAAAAAAAAATATTTTCTCATGTCTTGTGACATACCCTACAAAAAGCGTGCAAAAAATTGTATTTTTATGCAGTTTAGTGAACCTAACAGGTCATCAGGCAAGTGTTTTTTTGTTGTTGCATGAAAGGCTTTCATGCTTGGTATATTTTGTGCTTTTGTTAACTTTTTGTTGTTTAAAGGGTCATTCCTAATATTTAAATATTCAAAAAAATATTAAACATCTATATTGTTTTAAAAAAAATTCACTTTTTACCTCTACAATAAAATTTGTTTTATGCTTCACATTTTTGTTCAAAAAGGGTAAATGCAAAAAAATAAAAAAATAATGTGTTTTCAATAATGTTAGTGTATTACATTGATAATCATAAAAAATTATTTGAAAATATAATAATTATTTTGTTAAAGAAATAAAATTTTACCTTTGATGTCATCATCTTCTAATGTTGTACTACTATCAGTGGATTCTTTGACTTGAGATCCATCTCCTTTTTTCGTTATTATGCTTCGACCTGTCAAAATAATAGAATAATAAGAACAATAAGTAAAAGTAAAGTCAATCAAAAGCTATTTTCTTTTCATAAAAAAATACTTCTGAAAAAGGAGTTTGGTTTTATCTTAAGAAATTTTTGTTTGAGGTTCATAAGGATGGTGATACAACTATAAATTCCAAACAAATGGTGTGAGGAGCACAAATTATACACAAGGAAAGTGGTTGGAAAATAGACTTATAATACAAATCGGAGGTAAGAATCAATATCGACCTCCCTGCCGATCATACATAATTTATATTTACTCAAAACTTAAGGTCGTATTATATCGATCTTTTACAGGGTTAACAATGATTGCTAAATTAAAACGACTGAAACTTCTATTTTTTGCATCACCACCTTTATCCCACTATATAGATTGCCAACTTCAAGATTTTAGCGAATTTTTCCCCTGATAGAGGTTAAAGAAAATTTCTGAAAATTATCACCACTAAAATTTTGCATGGTAAAACCGGTTTTTATTTAATAAAGCAAAGAGAGTTAATTTTAATTTTAGCATATTTTTCCATGCAAATTTTTTTATATCATTATAAACCCTCGGTTTTTAGTATACCTGACAGACCCCTAATAAATCCTAAAATTAAATTTTTGATTAAAATAGATAAAAGTAGACGAAACTTTAGGCAATCAAGCAAACTTGACGAAAACCCATATAAAGAAGCATAAAATGTAGAAAAAATATATTTTAAAACTTTAGAAAAAACGAAAAGCATGATAATGCACGACGTGAATGGTTGAATGACTTTCGGCCAAATGAAGAATCAAAAATGAATCGTTTAAAATTTTTCAATGGTAGGAGCTCAATTAAAACCAAAAAATCACAAACCAAAAATAAGGTAAAAAACGATCTCACAAAAATGTTATCCCTTATTTGGTGCACTTTTGACAAAAACATGAGAAAATTGATTCTGTAATCTTGAATTTTCATTATGCTAGGGACCACAAAAATGGTTTAGTGATTAGGGAGTTTTTTTATTTATTAAATAAAAATAAAGGTTAAAAAAAAAAAAAAAAAAGGCCAAATTTTGACTAAAAAAGAGGGAAATAAAAAAAGAAATTTTGACCTCTAACCACTAAACTACATTTTGAAAAATGTTAATCAGGACGTTGTTTCAAAAATTAAAAACGAAAATTGGAATGACATAGAACTCATGCAAGCGACAGATAAAACTTCAAACCAGTGTTGCCAGAGATTTTCCTCAAATTGGCGTGTAAAAAAAAAAAAAAAAAAAAAAAAAAAAAAAAAAAAAAAACCATTTTGCAATAAATCTGGCAACACGTTCAAGCATGCTCTCAAAGCAGATTATTTACAAATTAAAGAAAAAGTTAACAAAAGAATTTTATTGAAAAAGAAGCAGTTCTTTTATTGTTTTTTAGTGCCATCAGAAGTGATTGAATGTACCGATCCCGTTTCTTGAGGCATGACCTCATCGGATGGAGCATCTAGAAAAGAGAGACGTTAATTTTCCGAGTAGCCCGCATCGCCAGGACACCAAGAACGTAAAGCATGCAGGAGAAAATGCGTAAACCGAGAAAAAAGATCAAAAAACATTTCTACGTTGTAACGTCTAAACCTTCGACATAAAATAATTTGTTGAAAGGGTAGAAGAAACCGTTGTTTTTAATTTATCTTTGGGGCCTGCCTGGTATACGTACCCTCGGTATCATACTTACTGGAGAAATTCCTCGTCGCTAACATGGTCGTCAGAATCGCACCCTACAAAATCGATTAAACTAATTTTTTTTTAAATTATTTAAAAATTACCTTAAGTTTACGTCTAGCATTGAATTTCTTCAAGCAGTCTACGGTTTCTTGTCTGTGAACCAATGATGCTACTCGTTCTCGTTGCTGAAAAAAAAAGTCAATATCAACATAAAAATTTTGAGAAAATCCATACGCAGATCCATGGGTGTTTCAGTGCTTCGGACGCAGTAATCCTTTTCGTCGGGTTCACAGTCAACATTTGGTTAATCAAGTTTTTCGCTTCGGGAGTCACCGTGTCCCATTCCGGTGAAGGGTACTGAAAAAACCATCAAAAAGTTCGAAAATTTTAAACCAAACTTACATCATAAGCTCCAGCTTTGATTTGCCCATACAGTCTGTGTTGGTCTTCGTCCCAAAACGGAGGGTAACCAACAAGTAAAATGTACAATATTACACCTAAAATTTTAAAAGTTATCCAAAAATGCACGAAAAACAAAACGCATACCGCAAGCCCATATATCGACAGGTTTCCCGTAAGGTTCTTTTTTTAAGACTTCCGGCGAAAGGTAGCCTGGAGTCCCAGCAAAACCTTAAACTTCAAAATTAGCTTCTGTCTATATCAATTTTTCGTCTTAATTTACCAAACCATGCTTGCTGCTCTCCAGTAACTTCAATCGCTAATCCGAAATCGGCTAATTTGACCGCTGCACCTTTCGCTTTGCTAGCTAATAATAAATTTTCTGGCTGCAAAAAAAAAAAAAAAAAAAAAAAAAAAAAAAAAAAAATTAATTTTTTTTTTTATAATTTTCACAAATTTACCTTAAGATCTCTATGAACTACACCATTTGAATGGCAGTGATTAACGCTTTCTAAAATTTGCTGAATGCAATGTGACGCGTCAGCTTCCGAATAAAACTCTCTCGCGACGATATCTTCAAAAAGTTCACCGCCCGTGACCCTAAAAACGAAATTTTAGAACCGCCTAAATTATTTTTTCATACTTACAAGTCAAAGACGAGATAATGGAAGTTCTCTTCCTGAATACTATCATGCAGTCTAACTAAAAACAATAAAATCTTTAGATTTTAGAAAAAACAAAACAAAAACTAGCTACTTTTATAAATAAAAACAAAATTAAAATTTTATTGTATATTTTACCAATATTAGCATGTTGCAGCTTTCTGCATATCCTTGCTTCTCTTTCAAGTTTTTGAAAGTCTGAAAAAGGAAGAAATTATTTAATGATCGATAATTAATTAAAAGGAGCCTAATTGGACCAAGGAACCCTTTAATAATAATAAAAAAGGTTACACATTAAAAAATTACTGCTTTCTTGAAGGGTCCAGACGCCTTTTCGAGGATAATATTTTAGAAGTTCTTTTAATTTAATTTCTTCATCTGTAAATCCGTTTTTTAATTAAAAGACGAAATAAAAAATCAGGAAACTTGGTCCCAAATGAAGAGCCTTTAACCCTTAAATATTTGATACTAGGCCACCAGCCTCCCATAGCCGAAAACCCTTTCAATATTTAAAGGTTAATTGAAGATTTCCGGTTGAATATTTAGGCGAATATCTATCAATAAAGGAACCCTCGAGCATTCTTTTATAAGAAAATATTTCAATCATAAGTTTCATGAAAGGGGCTTTGGATTTTCTTTAATAAAACAAAAGATTCTGGATGAATTTTTTAAAACGAGACTCGTTTTAACAATATTTCAGAGGTCTAAAAGGCTTTTGCCCAATTTAAAGCATATTTTTAAGCCACTTCACCCCCCACGACTTTTTATGTCCTAAACCTTTTTACAAGTTACATTAAAAATGCCATAAATCTAAAACAAAAATTTTACTGTACGAGAAATAATTAATTTTTAAAAAAAGAAATGACTGACGTGGATTGATTAGGCTAAGATCGATAGGTTTAGATTGTAAATTATGAAATGACCTTTTTGCTGCTACAATTATGTTCGTTTTTATCTCTTAACGATCAAGAAAATAATGATTTGCATAATGAAATAGTTATGAAACTAAAATAGAAAAAAAGGTCGGTTAATAAAGTGCCATCTACAGGCTAATAGCTGTCCATTTATCTATAAATGTTTAATTAATGCTATCGAGTTCAAATTCTATTTGGAACGATCGTAAAACGTCATTATCTGTCAGACCTACCGCGGCTGAAGCATAAATTGGTTACTAGGAAGAGGATGGGGAGAAAAAAAAAGAGAAAATTGATCTCGTCGATGGGGTAAAAAAAAGGAGACGCTGACAGGTTAATTTACACAGGGCAATAAAGTTTGATGTAGAGTCGAGTGCAAAGACTTGCTTTTCCTAAGAGGAGGAAGGTTCTAAACAACTCTCTCAGTAGCCAGGCTTGGAAGCTATTAATGGGACCGTGTCCAACAAGTATAGATTGAATCACTCAATAAACGAGTCCGTGTTTAACATAAGGGATTAGTTAAGGGTTTGAAAAAACTAAGTTCAAACGTCTGCATTTTTAATTAGAGAAATGTTTTATTGTAGAACAAAAGTGATATCTTAATGATAAAAGGGGTTTGAAAAGTCAATAAAACTTAGTTTTGTCTGTCCTTGGTCACAAAGTGAGCGATTTTGCCTTTAGGCGACCTATGAAATTGTCAGCATCTCAAGAGTCAAGAATTGAAATTTATGAATTTCATAGAGTAGAAGTCGACTCTTCGTTTTCTTAGCTTCCTGTGGACCGATAATCCATCCATTCATTCATAAATGAATTATGGAAAATGTAAAGTTTTTGTAAATGAATGCAAATGTGTAAAAAAGCAAAAATCCTTTTGCAATGAATCTTTTATAATCCTAGGCAACCATCTTTAGTAGGAAAATAAATGTTAAAAATCTAAAAATTTCAAGTCGGTCCCTGTAAACCTGGAACATCAAGGAATCTTGAAAATCAGGAAAACCTAGCAAATGAGGGAAACAGAAAAATCAGAAGAAACAACTAGAAAATCATAAAACCTGGAAACTCAGGGGAAAACTGAAAAATTAGGGAACCAAGAAAATCGGGAAACCTTGAAAATGAAGGAATGAAAACCAAAAAAAAAACAATGAAAAATCAGGAAAAACGTGAAAAATTCGCTAAAATTGGAAAACTCCTTAAACTTGGGGAAAACTCAATCATTCAGGGAACCACTGGAAAATCGGAAAAAAACGTAGAACGCCCGAAAATCAAGAATAAAATTAGAAACCCCTTAAGAATTAGAAACTTGCAGAATTTAGGTTAAGTAATTCTGAAAAACCTGGAAAATTGAGGAAATTGGACAATAAGGGAAACACTGAAAAATCGGAAAAACCTAGAACTACAAAAAACCTAAAAAATCAGGAAAAACTCCAAAAACTAGAGAAATCAGAGAAAAACCTAGAAAATCAGAAACCTGAAGAATTCGGGATAGCTCAAAAAACCAGGGAAAACAATCATGGAATCTTGGGAAATCAGGATAAATCTGAAGAATCAGTAAAAACCCGGAAAATCCTGGAAAAATGAAACACCGAAAAACTTGTGTTTTGACCTAGAAAATGAGATTTTTGTCTGAAAATTGAATTTTTTCTAACACGAATTTAGGACTTAGGAGACGAAATTAAGGTTTTTTTAAAAGTTAATTTAGGGCTATTGCGGTTATCCTACTCCTTGTCTTTGAATACCACCCAGAGTTATTTCCGATGGACTGACAGATAGCTTCTGGATCCACTTTCTCTCTTTTATTTAAACAAAAACCTTATTGAAATATTCAAAAATGAAAGAAGTTTCTCAATTAATATGCAATACGCTTAATCTCGATTTCCTTCGCTTATTTATCTGTGACAAATTTATTTCGAATTTCACGTATCGAACGTTTTAAAAAATGGAACGCCCACGGAGTGAATCGCATAAATTACGTCTGTCGGATGCTATTGGAATTTGAAAATGAAATAAATTTTGAGGTCGAAACGTAATATCAAATTATTTGTTACTTTGAGTGATTGGATTTCAAGTTTGCCCTTTAAAATGAAGTATCTTGCAAAATAAAAATCAATAGCTGAGCGTTTTCAAGGAAAGTCATGAATTCCTAGAAAACAAGCATGGTGGCTAATTTGAAACTAATTTTAACTCAAACATTGCGGTGTACGAAGACAAATAAAGTTGCGACGGCCTAGTGGTCGTATATTACACGCGAGGGATTACAACCCCCTTGGAAAATAGAAAGTACCGTGAAAATTATGTAAATTCCTTTTTTTTTCCGTTTCGAATGCAATTTTTTATTTTATTTATCTCTCTCCACGACTTAATTTAAAAAACACAACACGAGAGATAATTTTCTGTTTTAAAATACCGGTTTCCATTCGTCAAGCCAAAACGAATAATCATTATGCAACGGCCTACGGAGTAGAGACTTCAGCTATTTTTAGCCTCAAGTTATTATAGTTTTTTGACATTCTTTCAAGTTTTAAAAGAATAAAATAAGGTCCTTTACCTCTGGCTGAGAGTTTTTTAGTATTGATTATTTTCGCTGCAAATTCGTAGCCAGTGCACTTTTGCACGCAGCGTCGAACTACGGAGAAAGCGCCCCTGAAAAAGAAAAACATGAAAATTTAAATTTCTGTGTAAATTAATAGCTGCGTTTATTGATTAAGGTGTATTAAAGCAGCACTTGGTAGAATTGCTGTAGTTGAATATTTAATTAGATGGTAATTAAGACCATTTGTAAGGTCAACATCCGTCACGAAGAGATTTTTTTCACGCTTTTTTGTATTTTTCGACCGAAAAGTGTAGCGATTGATTGATTGAACGAGGCCTATTGTTTTTGCTTGGAATAATATCGGATTTCGAACAAGACCCTTTCAATAAGAGGAGCGGAAAACAAAATTTATTGCTCGCGCTTTCATTTTTGATTTCGACCCCTCTGATAACCTTTACACGTGTCAAACTTGGCCACATGTCACACGTCACGTGACACTTGAAACGACCCTTCCTTCGAGGTTATTTTTTGAAGGAAAATGTTTGGTTTTTTCATCATTTATTCCAAAAACGGCATAGGACATTAAAATTCATGAAATTAAGCGTGAAAAGATGTGCAAATTCACTTTAGCTTCTGATTAGGACAAAAGGCAAATAGAATTAAGGTGACAAAAAGCGTCGTTGACGTCATTGATTGACGAACGGACATGTTTTCCAAGCGCACAATTTACGGTTCGAGTTGTTTTGATGAAAAATGTTTTTTTCATTCCATCCTGACGTCATAAAACTCTTGTTTGCCTAGTGACAAATCATGTTTGAACTAAAATTTCAAAATCGTGCCAGATGGAACCTTTTTATGGTCCGGAAAAGATTTTTTTTCTTAATAAATCACTGATTTTTTATAACGGAATCTATACGTAGAAGGGAAGTTAATATTGATCGAATTTGAAACAAAGTTTTCACTTCCTTAACGTTCAAGTCACGTTCCTATTCACACAATTACTGTCACTACCAAGGAAAAGCCACTCTTATCAAAAGAACTTGGTAAAATAAAGTGATCCTTTATTGTTTCTATTTTTATCCTCACGAATTAACGTGATGGTGTTTTAAATAATTTTTTTATGGTTCCTGAGGTGAAATATCGAGATGTTGGATTTATTCTGTTGTAAAAGAGGGTTCAGAGTTGAGGAATATCCTTTTACCTAAATCTGACTTGAAGTATTCAATCAACTTCCATTTGGGTGATGGAGAGGCATCTAAATACTTGAGGAACCTTCCCGTTCTATGCAATAATGGATTAATCATTCAAAATTTTATTCAGGATTCCTTTTCAATATGAGATGAAAAGGGTCCATGACGTTTATTTCCGGGCCGAGGACATTATCACGGCGTTTAGTTTGGACAGTTTCACAAGACAGAGGAGTCATGAGGGATGACAATATTTAGACAAGGGCGAAAACCGTCAAAAGAAAACAAAGCTCAAAAGCCTATTTTGATGGCTTGAAAGGTTTAAATTTATTGAGAAACTTTTCCTTTTTAAGGTATGACGAATTGGTGGATGGTTGCGATTCGGTTATGAATATCTTTGACCTTGAGTTGAAAGAATCAAAGGAAAGAATCGACCCTTTAAAAAAAAACCTTCAATATAAATTGATATTGTGGAGTACAAGAAAAGATGGAATTTTGCCAAAATTAATCGTACAAAAGAAAAATATTTTGGCACAAGTTATCGAGGAATCAAATGTTAAAATTTAGACGGGGCTAATTCAATAATGGTGGCCACGGTAAACGATCTCATCTATCAAAGAGTATACTTAAAGTGGTTTTTGGGGCTAGGAGGATGGGAGCGGTTTAGGGGGGTTGTATGAGACATCATTCCTGAGATGGGGTTGACCCACATCCCGGTGTTGAAGGGGGTTGTAAAGAGTAGAAGACCCCCTTTCGCCCTCCGCCGCCTCCTCCCGCCCCTCCGACACCATCGCATCGTTTCTATGGTTACAGGTAGCGTCAGTGGTCGATACCAAGCCGTTCCAGCTTTTGCTACTTCCTCCTCAAACTAGGGCTAACCCGTCAAATCGTTCATTACCCTTATTTTCGCCTCCCCCTCCTTCTCATCTTCCACCAAAAACCGACCCTTACTTCCAAACACCTACTTCTCCCAGCTTCCCGACCCTCCTACTCATGAAACTTTTGTCACCATTATCTTCTTTTATCTCATTACACACCACTGCCATTTAATTCTTTTCACAAAAACTTTCTGTCAAACTCCAAACAAAATGTTTCTCCAATTAGAAAAAGACAAAATTATTCTGGTTTATATTACTCCAGACAGTAAGTTTAACGCTGGGTACATATTTTGCTATGGAGGACGTCCTCCATAACTAGAACTACCTTAAAAAGTGGAGACTCTACAGACCTCTCCACAAATACCAAATTCTCCCCACATCCCCATCCCCAATACTTATCCCCACTCTCCCATCACCACACCACCTCCTTACACTTTCCCATCACCTCCACCTCAATGACCCTCGCCCAAACCTGATTATGAATGATAACCACTAAAGCTCTATGGATCAACTGCTTTAAAGTTTTTATCAAAAATAAAGGTTTTGAGGAATTGATTGGAACCACCTAGGGGAGGGAGGCAAGGAGACCCTTGCAGTAGTGTAGACTGTAGAGTGTAACAGTATGAATAAAAAATGAAACCTCCAGAATTCAAAAGTAAAATTTATACCTAGGAATTATTTTGGGTTTTATATAGAACAAAAGGAGGCTCACTTTGTGTTGGAAAAAGAGAATAGAAATTTTGCGGGAACGTTTTTTTTTCCTTTCTTTTGTTTTTTGAACGGGATTAACTCTTTGTCCTGAAGGCTCATAGCAGTAAATCCTAATCTGAGACTGGCCCCAGTGGATTACTTAGTCCAATAGGATTGGGACTAAGTAATCCTAAAGTTAATCTCGCCCCCACCTCACCAGACCTAGCCTTTGATTACCTTCGAAGGCCCTATTCAACGAAAACGAAAAAAGTATTAACGTTCCTGGACAAATAAAATAGTAATAAAAACCCACAGCCCTATTATTCAAGTTAATCTTATTAGCAGTGTTGCCAACACAAAAGAACAATAAAATTATGCATTATGAATTCTCCACGGAGAGCAATTAGGTGAACTTTTAACCCAGGAGATAATCTTATTTTAATTGTTCCTTATTAAAAGATAGTATTCAAATTATCTTTAATCATTCTAAAAAGTCTTTTAAGTATTCTTATAATTCGCAAGACCATAAAAATGACAATAAACTTTAATATTTTGATAAAGTTATCATCGGATGTCTTTATTAGATATTAAATTTTATTGGATCTTATTATTATTGGGGAGAGAAACAAGGTATTTGTGTGGGCGAGAGCTCCAGACAGCTCGTAAACAATACGAATGAGAAGATCGTTGAACTTGCGTCATAATCGTTCGGATTGTTATCCTCCCAAGTCATCGCCAGGCCCTGAATTCGTTTCATTTCCTTCAGAAACCTTTTTAAATACCAAATAAATCTTGATAGAAGGGATCGATAAAATGAGTGGGCATTAATTTCAACGTTTGGATAAAGTGATTTTTTTAACGTAGAACCTATCTGTCTGGAGCTTTCTCTGGTCGGAACTTCCTCAAAAAGTCTCCTCGATACTGCTCATTTTTCACCGTCAACGTGTAAAAGTGGTGTTATGGAGGAGGATATACCATAAATCGAAATATCCTTAATTTCGTGGCTCTAAAGACCTCTCCATATAATCCCCCATCTTCCACCACTCTCCTATCACCTCCCCTATCCCTTGACCCCCTAAATGGACCCCTTGGCTCTTTTGTTATATTTTTTTGCCTCATAATATCAATTTTCTGCCCTTCCCCTAAAGAAGCCGTACATTATGATTTCGCTTACATCGCCCTTTTTAAAAAATCAATCAAAATTTTAGAAACTTCGGGCAAAAAAACAATTTCCTTTTGTTTTTATAGCTCTCACAGGTTAAACAAAAGGGGGTTAAATTTTTTAAAAAGGTTTTATAAATTTATAAATGGTTTTTTCCCATCAAAAATTCATTAGGTCATGCACCAGGACTGAGTTTGTTTGCTCTGGCCGCAACGCAGAGTACAAATCTACAGGTTGTAAAACCTAAACGAGAATAACTCAATTTTCCGACCATGATTTAATATTCATTTAAATAAATGTTCAAATATCAAAGGTGAATTAGATCACAAAAAATTTATGATTTGGGTTTTTTCGAATTCTGTCTTTGAATAATGTTTTCACTCCCTTAAAAATTTTGAAGAAAACATTTTTGTAATTTTACGCTCCCTTTTGACTCTTTTCCGATGAATTTTGAAAAAGTGCCAACTCAAACATTGAACTGTAAACTACAATATTTAGTCTTGTAAGACCACACTTTCAATTTTCATACATGTTTAACTTTTGAAATCATTTAAATAAAAATGGACCGAAATGAGGCGAAACTTATGTAAATTTTAATACGGAGTATTATGTAAATTGAACTAAAAGCGATAAAAAACAGGGTTAAATAGGTTCTCAAGATAAAAAAAACCTAAAACTTTTTTGGTGACGAGAAAAATAATAAAAAGTAATTTTTATTTTATCTGTGTTCCGACATGTTTCAACTTTTTATTTTTATTCTTCATGACTTTCAAATGGACCATCATTGCCCAGTTGTGGCACGTAGGTTGCAAACTTTCTTCGCAATCGTCTCATTTTTTTCCCTCTCATAAATACATAGAAAAAATTTCATAATTAGAGTGGGTATCTCGTATTCGCAATCAACCCGTCAGGAATAAAAATTGAAATTTCACTTAAAAAACAAGCTTCGGACGTATTAATAACTTAATAAGTTTTTGAACCAGAAAACGGAGAAGGCACTTAATAACTTGATTGTCCCGTTTTCAGCTAAATTTCCGTATAATTTAGGCGAAGTTTACGATTAGTGTGTGATATCGTGTTTCAAGATCGTTTCATTCGCCGAGATTAAGGTAGGTTCTGGATCCTACCACATTTTACGTAAGAAACTTTTACGATTTATGAAAACGCAAATTCTTAAACGTTTATGCCAGTTAACAGACTTAATGTAGGTTAATGACGATTGAACCTACACATAAATTATTGAACAAGAATCCCTTTGCCTCAACCCCCTAGGGGAAGCAACTTAAGGTGAAATATTGACAACGAAAGATTTCAGGTAGACACAATAAATGGATTCTGTTCCATAATGATCTGATAAGAAACCCATAATTTTGATTTTCTTAATCTGCTTAAAAGAAATTAGTCCTCTAGGTATGGATCCGGTTATGGTTCTGAATTTTGATCGTGAAGAGACAAAATAATGAATCTTCTGATAGATTGACCTTGATGAAAATAGTAAGGGGGTTCGATAGGGTTGCTTGGAGATCGGAGATGGCAAGATAGTAATTTATAAAAGTGAACTTTGATGAATAATTCAAAGGATTGTATCAAATATGATGAATGAATATTTTGTTATCTGATAAGAAAAATAAATCGAAAGGCTAAAAAAAGTCGAGGGAGAAGAAAAGAGGACTCTAACCTGTAGAGGGTTTCCCATTTGTGGGTTTCGTTTCCTCCGAACTTGTTTTCAGAGGTTATTGATTGGGCTTCAGGGGCCCTGGAGGTGTTTCGGTCGGGAGTTAAACATAAGTAGGGCTTCCTTTCTATAGGAAGAAATAAATGTAGAAAAAATAAAAAGATTATATAAACCTATAAACGAGAACTTCCTAAAACACGTAAATCGCTTTTGTCCTTCCCCCTTCACCTTCTCGTCATTCTCTTATCGGGGAGGCCACCGGCACAAACAAGTTCATTAGGTCATCGCCTCGATCTTTTATTGATTTCTGCCAGGAAATTGTTTTCACGATTCAGCTTAATTTTAGAAGTTTCTGCATTTTCAAAGTGGTCGTCTCGAACTTTCAAAGAAGAGAGAAACTTCAATTATGAACTTTTTTGTATAAAAAGAAAAAAAATTCTGCTTAAAAAATCATCACAAATCTAAGGTTTTGAACCCATTTTTAGAGCCCTAATAACCATTTTGGATTCTTTTAAAATTCTCATCCGAATTTAATCGACAAAACGATCATTTCTTCTTCCTTCAGTTATTTAAGATTCGATTAATATCAAGGCGTCAACAAACAATAGGGCATAACATTTTAAAAATGTCTTTTAATGCCTACAAAGTATCGATTTCACCTTGAATATTAAAGAGCGAGCATTCCATCGATCGTTTTAAACATAAAAAAAGTTAGTTTTTAATTAAAAAACAGATTTTCGATGTCTTTTCGGAGGGTCCGCAATGCGGCTCGGCAAGGACGTGGGGATGTTTAGTCGATTAGCTATCCAAAAACTAGGAAAACTTTTTGATATTATATTTAAAGAAGGTTTTCTTTCCTATTCCGCACGCGATTGTACGAAAAAATATTCCAAACTCATTTATCTGGACGGAAATCACGTGTAATCAATGATAATTGACAATTTCCATGGTAAACGTAATTTTCAATCAATTAGTCCGTTTATGAAGGACGACGTAAAAACGTATCGACCCGAAAAAAAAATTGTAATCCATAAAAAAATTTTATCTCACGATAAGCTCTACATGTGGCCTACGCAATGCCATTAGCATGCCAGAATATTATTTACATTTTTTTTTTCTCCATGTTGAACAAATGGCTTAAAACAAAGTTTCTTTTTATAGTTTTTTATTTACTTAGTAAATAACTCAAGGCTGTCACAGTTTTGGATATTAATATTTCAAACCGGTTTAGCAATTAGTTTTAAGTCAAAGAAAACGTATTTGCAATCATTGAACGTTAGCATGGAAAAAGGATTTTTCGAAAAATATTCCCAAAAAGTGTCCTCGTTGTTCAAGTTTTATGAATTAATGAGAATTTTATTTGGTTTTCCAAACTAAAGAAAATGAGAGATTTTAGTTTAAGACAAAAAAGTGAATAAAAAATACGTCATATAACCCACCTCTTTTCTTTATGTTTATATTTTTTAAAATGGTTATTAAAAAGTTTTTTAGAGATTTGTATCGAAATCGATGGTGAAGCGTGGGGGTCGTAAAAAAGGCTTTCTTGGAGGTTTCAGGATAAAAAAGATCCTCTCCGATTTCTCCAAACAATGGAATAGAATAAAAAAAAAGGCTGGAGGGTTAGGAGGGGGTGTATCGATCAGAAAACGCATCGAGACGTAAAGCTGGATACAAAACGGATTGCCTGTTGCTCCGTTCAATTTACAGGATAAAATGACCTAGGCTTAGGTGGCTACTGTGCCCGGGTTACATTATGACGAAAAAGACTTGATTGATTGACCCGCACTACCAAGTCGTAAGGCGGGTCTAAGAAACTAAATATTTAAATCCTTCGTAAAATTCTGTTTTTGGGATAATTTTTCGTAAAATACTCGTGCAGGAAGGAGAATTTACTTCTGCAAATGGTCAGGGCCTGGAAAACACTAGCAAAGCAATAATAAAAAAAATAGATTCATGTTTGTTTCAAATGGGTAAATTTCTGGACCACCGATTTTCTTGTGTTAGCTATACATTTTTGGCTAGGTAGTACAGTAGAACTAATAGTCCCACCGAGTCTGGACCTGTCTCATTATTTCCCAAAACCACGAATTAGTCACTCATAAGACTAAGGAAACCGTAAATTTCTACCTCTATAGACGAGAAACAATGATCTACGACTTCTATGTACAGAAAACCCTTTACTATACCCTCTATGTACAGGAAACCCTTTACTAGATCCTTTATAGACGTCAAACCGTGAACTACACCTTTTATAGCTGGAAATCCCTTTCACTATCTATAGATAGGAAATCCTTTACTACACCATCTGTATCCAAAAATCACATTTTCCTAGGGTATGTCCTAGGGTACCAAATTTTCGAATTAAATCCTTTTTGGAATATTTTTTCCCCTCCCTATTAGTTACTTTTTTGCTATGAAAAATTGAATTTCTGAACTCGCTATTTGACTCTTTTGTTCGTCTAACGAAGTCTCTAATGAATGCCCTTAAAAACACGTAAAATTCACCGCTTTTTTGTTGTATTCATACGTCGAGAATGAAAAGAAAAATTCAAAGTAAATACAACAAAAGGGACGCGGAGAGTCGTAAATCATTTATTAAGCCGCATTTGTTACCGTATTTGTAGCGACTCGTTATAATAGTCAAGTCCTTAAATAGAAATCCGGCATTTTTTCACAGTAAAATATGAACGTGTCCTTATATTTAATATATAAAGGACAAATTCTGTTACAAGGGGAAACTGGGCGTGAAATTTCCACTTTTGTGATTTCTAATCAAACGATTCTGTTTTGTAGCGTCAAACTCGATGTAATTATGATCATTAAAAGTGGGGCCGAATCAATATGACAAAGGCCCTCGACGCTCTTTTTTCTGAAATCCTCGAATTTTTTATTAATCGATCGTTATCTTAGGTCTTAATTAAAACTCTGACATTTTGTCTTCTCAATAAAGGTCGGGTTGAAATGATTTTTTAATGTTGGACCCCTCCGGACATTTCGAAAATTGAGAACTCCCTGAATTAGATATCGGACCGTGTAAATCCGGTTAAGGAGTAGAATTCCATTCGGTTTGCTTAATTCAAAAGGAGGGTTTGTTGACTTAGTTTGAGAGTAGACTACGCGTAAAACTCGGTCACCGGATCCCTTCCGATGGGGGGTAAAACTAATCAATTTATTCCCCATGGTGATCCCAAAAACGATCTCATAAATTATTCTCAAAATTTCGATCTACAACTAAAATTTTCAATTTCACTCACTCTGATCCTCCCTTGACCTTTTCCTCAAAAACCAAGATCATTTGAAATAATAAAAAAAAAACTTAAAGATACTCCCAGCATATTTTTATAACCTATTTTATACTCTAAACATTTACATCCGTGCAAACACGCGGGGAAAGGGCCTGAAGGGCGTTTATGTACGATGAATTTCCTTTCGTGTTGGAAAAACATTCTAATCGTTGGGATATTCTCGAATATTCAACAACCCTTTTAATATTAAAAAGGGGCCCTTTTTCTAAATACTTTCAGAATTACAACAAGTGAATAAAATCTACATAGGACAAGTTTGTTAGATTATTTATGATTTATGAAAAAAGGGGAAATGCAGGATTTATAGTCTCGTAAATAAGAAAATTACCATTTTCTCGAAGACCTAAATTATGTTGAAATTTACAACTGGACTATTTTTATTTCCAAAATTTCAATTTTTTTTGCTTTACAACTTCCTTTAAAAGCCTACTTTCAATTTGAACTAGTTCATTAACTGTTCAAATTCATTAAGGAAAACTTTTAATTTATATTTATTTTTCTAAACGGTTTTTTAATGGTAGAATATAAATAACGTGTAATTATTAATGAATAAATTGTCAGATTTATGTCTTGGGGTTTAGAAATGGGAAGTTTATTAATAGCATGAAAAAAAAAATTTCGAGAAAAAATTGTTTGGTCGAGTTGTGTGCTCGATGGGCCGTGTGAAAGGTGCCGATTGCCCATTTCTCACAATAATCCTTAAAAATGTTCCATATAATAAATTTGGATTTTTCTGTAACGCAATACAGGGGTAAACCGATATCTGGAACACCTAAAAGGGCGAATGTAAAACGAGATCTCTAAAATCAACAAAATCAACTTCCCTTATTGACATATCGGATAAAAAAAACGACGTCGTTTACTTCTCCGGAAATAGATTTACCGATAAAGATGAGTTCTTAATAGCGAACTTTGTAGGGAGTAGCCGAGTGGGAAATACCTAAGATCGTAAGCTAATTGGTCGCGAATCGTTTCCGCCCAGAGTGAGGAAATTAACTATTCCAAGTCCGTAATGTACTTTATTCAACTGCCTCTTAGGAATCTTGGTTCAACGTTTTTTTTATTCACCAGTTTTTTCTCCTGCCGCCTGAACGCGGAAAAGTGGCATGTACGAGTATAAAAAACCGTACCTAAGGTAATAAATTTGTCAATCAAATACGCAAGTTTCGTGCCTCAAATATCAGAATATAAATTCTTCTTTTCTGGCACAGAAACTTAACGATTTAAAACATCAGGCTGCGGACTACTAAATCATGTTGCTCTTTTCAAAAGAGCGAGTTTAATCCATTAAAATTTGGGTGGTAAAAGTTTTTCCTTTTATTTTATTGTTTTAAATTAAAATGAGCTGACAAGATTATTGATCCTAAAGTTTGTTTTCGACAATCTCATAAACATGAAGGAAAACGAGGTTCTAAATTTATTCCTTTTGTTCAATCTATCTGTCAAACGAACGGCTCTGTCGTTTGCAAATTTGGCAATTCCGTCAGCGGTATTGACCGGGGGAGGTCCGTTGGGTAATTCCGAAAAAGAGGCCTGGAGATGAGAGGAGATCTCAACTTGCTAGAAGACCTCTCAAAGTTCTTATGTAATAAAACCTCTGAATTAATTGGCCCCGTTTTTTTACCTCCCTGCCGCGCCTCCTAAAACGGATCGATTTGTTGTGATTGGACTCCCCCTGGGCCACGGTCAGAGTCGTGTTTTTCCTTTTTAAGCACGTGAGAGCAGAGGGAAACAACAAATTGAGCATGGCATTCTATTGGCGAGTCCCCATTCTATAGACTTCCTTAATAGACCAGAAACTTAAACAAAAGACCACAATTTCCATGATAATCACCATCAAAATCTTTGATTGCTCCTCGAAGGCAATCAATAAACAGATTCTGAATTTATTTTACAGCAACTACTTAGGTGAGAACATATTTTCCAAAAAAGTGATAAAATTCAAGAATTTCCATAAAAGAGGTACCTCCTCGAACCTCCCTATAGAACTGCATAAACCCATATTTTGCAAAATCGTATCTGAAACTGATAGTTTCTCATGATATTTCGGAATTTAGATAATTTTCGACCTTTTCGGACTCGTTTTTAAAGAGGCGTAGGAAGTCTGACAGTGACAGACCGAGACAATTATGTTCCGAAAAGAGCGAAACCAAAAAGGACGAGGCGAAGTTCATAAACGTTGACACTCTCATAAGAAATAGGGACTAAAACAAACGAGCTTCTAATGGACTGTCGTGTAGAAATGGACTTTATTTATCTAGACTTTTTTAGAATGTGTAACCTCGATACTATCTCCAAAAAGACATTATTCTGACTGAATTATGGAATCCTAATCTTGGAAACGATAATTTCACACTTTCGACCGAAATTTAGAAACCTCGTGACACGAAAACGGCTTCAGAATGAACAAAAAAGATCTAAAAAATTAAACTATTCGTTTTTTTCGACCTTTCATCTATATAAATTGGCAAAATATCGATTTTGAAATGAGCTCTCCACCCTCTAGAACCTTGGAGAACCATAAAAGTGATCGTTAAGAGGTAAAAAATTGAATTTTCAACAACAATCAACGAACTCCGGGCACTTCGATTAAATTTCTAATGATATTCAATATTCATTTAGATCCAAATATAAAGTACTCGTATCAAAATCTATAGTACATGATATGACGTATATTTTAACTAAACGAAGTTTCAAGGATTTTCCTTTGATGGAGTGTTTATGATTAGGAGGTGGAAAATTCTCATTATAAGCTTCTCTTCTATAGTCAAAACCTGCAATCTATCGATAACTGTGGAGCAGAAACGACAATTTCAAAGCCATTCATTCAAAGTTTAAACTATATCCGCACGTCAGAGATTGAAATACCGGCAAAGGAACGTCAACTTCGTCACCAAGTCGTGGGTTGACTCTCTCCCTATTATTTTATTAGGGATTAGATCTCAAGCTAGACATAAGATTTCATCTAAGATCTATGGCTGGATTTCCGAGAGCCCGTATTCAGACATCGATTTTCAGAATAAACTCTTCAATTTTGAACTCATTCGACTGCAAGTTCTCACGTGATCTATAAGATTCTACCGAAAAGCATGATGGATGAAGAAGCTTGTAGATTCGACTGCATATCGTTTTTTAAACATTTTTAATTAACCTAAAAAAGAAGACAAAGTTTGACTCAATTTTTAATTCGATTAAATGTTTAATGGAGCCCCTTGCGAGCGATTAAGCATGCAAAATGAAAGTGAAACACTTTTTCCAGGGATGGTTCCCGTAGGGGGATGACCTTAGGATCGCATTATCGATTTTGGCAAGAGGGCAAAAAAATTGAAAAGCAAACTCATGGAAATCCAAAAATTATAAAAATCGATAAAAATGTTATGAAGAGTAAATTGAGAAATCAAAATTTTTAAAAATATTTTTGTGGTATTGATCTGTTTGAGGTTGTCTGGTTAGGTCTTCGGGGGCGATTGTGAGGGTGGTTTTTTTCTTGATATGTATTGAATAAAATGAGGGACAAAAGTTGAAATTTTAAAGAATTTTAGCGGCCATGTTTATGCCGTATTGGCAGTGTTGCCAACAAACTTCCCGTTTTTCGAAGGAAGGTATCGATTCCGTGTCTCGCCTCTTCGGGGGTTGCTATCCTCCCGGGGTCGCGGGTAGGTGGGAGGGGGTTGGAGAAGGGACGATTTAGTACGTCATCTTTTGTTTAACGACCCGCGTTTTAACGTGAAAAAAATTTGTCTGAAATCAGATCTTCCCTAATAAGGGCTCTCTTGAGTTGGAGAGAAGGTGACTCGTGTACTATTTCTAGAACTCGACTACCTAGCGATATTATTACTCCCGGGAGTTCCTTTTTTTCCCTTCTTCTTTTTTTTGTTATTTATTTACGTTTTATTTTTAGTCTGTAGAGTCTACTTACTTTCCTAGTTCCTCTTTTAGGTCGTAGTTGTCGCTGAAACGCGTGCACGTGGCTACGGCGGTCATATTCTTCTTTTCTTCTCCTCCAGAAGTTCGGGCAATCACTGAAGAGGAGAGCTTCTCGTCGACACCCGCTGCTTCCTCTACCTTTCCCTGAATCACGAAAAGCGCAAGTCCCGATCAATAACAGAGCGGAGAGCGGCGTCACTTCTCCCGGACTCGGGGCGGCACTTCTCCTCTCTCTTTCGCCTTTCTATCTCTCGTAAAAAAAAAAAAAAAAAAATTTAAAAAAAAACTGCCGCGCCGCACACTATTCTACACACACTCCCAGTCAAGCCAGAATCCCGACTGACGCTTGCGTCATATGTTCTATTAACAGCTGTCCCTCTAAATCCCCACTTCGGCCCCCGATCCTCTCGCCCACTCTCGATCTCCCTATATAAATAAAATAAAAAAAAGGTAAAGAAAGCGCCCCGAAAACTCTCACTTATCCACTGACCTAATAACAAAGGGTATCATTGAATTTTAATCATAAGGGCACGTGCCATCGACGGACTGCTCTGCTAGTATAGAACGTTGACAGACGAAGTTTCTATTTGGAAAAAATAAATTTTACTTCTCTTTTATTGATTTCGATGTTGAATTCTTCGGAACTGGAAGTTATCGTCGGATCAACGATTTTTCATTATCGTTCTTTCTTATTTCCTCTTTTTTTCCAGCGAAGTCTTAAATTGTTTACCTCCGACGACCCTTCACGCACGTCTACCGTAAGATGTCTTTAGCACGAATATGAGAAGGCCGACGTGACGTAAACATTAGCTAAGAACGGTTTGTGTTTATTATTACGGGACCATTCGTCTTCTTCTTTTTAGACAAATCTTTACCGCTTTCTTAACCGCCATTCACTTAAAATTCAAAACCTGTTGCAACCAACGGCCATAAGTCCCTTCGGATTTCAATCCAGAAACGCGGCAGCATTCCGCCCCGTAAACTCGGCAAAAAAACTACTGTTGAGCTATCAAATTTATGGTTTCAGGACAAACAAAATTACCATTTTCAGACGTCATGATTTAATTGCGATGTGATAAAACCACTAAAAAGTCGATCACGTCATACAAAGATGAGTTTCATTATTATTTCATCGTGAAATTACCTTTTTCGATAAAAAAAATTTAACCTGACTTCGTTTAATGCTCAATTTCCCAGGGCAAATCCTACCAATAAGCTCACATTTAATTCTTCCGAGCAGATCTCGTTTTTTGTTGTTTTTCTTTTTACTCACGGAGAGCAAAATTTCCAATTCAAAACAAAAGCTTAACTGGAAAAAAAATTAAATTTACATTTAGCCAGCCTTATTTGGATCATCTCTAATAGTCGAAAATTATGCGTCTTTATTATGGAAATTTTGTGAGTATCTTAATAGAATAATTGAATCTTGAGTTATCTTACTTGTAAATTAATTAGAAAGGTTGTAATTATGAAATAGTCTTCCTTTAAAAGACTATTACCTAAATATTAAAATCTAAATGTGTCCAAACGTTGTCGAGCTTTTAAGGAACACAGTCTTTACAATGGAATCACATGTCGGTAAAGATTTGTAACGTTTTGATGAATTAATTTATGACTCAATTGTACTAGAGGGGCTACGAAAATAGCCTTGATATGAAAAATCGGTCAAGCCGTTCTTAAAATACCCGGATTAAAGTTTAAAGTAGCAGAATGAGCAATTTTTCTAAAAAGGTGGTTAAGTAATAGGAGACAACCCTAAATTATTTTAACAAGCTTTACAAAAGTAGGCTTCACATTTTTTTAATCAGCCTGTAATCACTTCTCAAGACATCTTTGGGATTGCATAACTTGTATCTCACGGATTTGATCGATAGTTTGCAGACATTTACGCTTCAAAAGAAATTCCACCTTTAATATTCCAAAATCTCAAAATTAAAATTTTCGAAAATCGACTTTGATGATAGCATGGTAAATATTACGAGGAATCCAAAGGAATAAATTGAAATATTCTAGGACAAATATTTTTCTCATTTTCGCTAAAAAAAGACTTTTTTTTTTTTTTTCAAAGTATCTGAGCTTTCCTTTGCAAAATTATGATCATAGGTACATATTTGTTCTCAGTACCCCCAAAAAAAGGGTTTATCATCAATTTTCAGAAGAGAGTTTAGCTCAAAAAGAAAGTTATTGAACTGCCACGATTTTAGGAAGGGGTCAAGGAGACCCAGTAGGGTCAATCTGACCTTTGATCTTCATCGGACACAAAGAAGTCTGTCCTGCCGTCCTCAGCAGGAAAGTGATTCTAGTGCGATCTGTATAAAAATTTAAACAATTAATAAAATTGAACATTATCTTAAAAATGTCAAAGGTAATTTTCGAATTTCTCAATATGTTCATCGATATTTAGTTCATAGTTATTAATGCTTAGTGTTCAAAGTTGAGAGTTCGTTACAGAATCCACTTTTTGAGAAAGTTCCAGTTTTGGAGGTTATTCCTCCATTACTACCAGACAAAACCTTTTATCCTTCGCGTGATCACAAAATGTTTCATGAATTGAAGCTATCGGATTCCTTGTGCATGCAAATCGATATATCTACTTATGTCGATTTTGACTTCAAAGAGGTGCCACTGAACTCTTGAGGTCCCTATTGTTAGTTGTTTCTTCAGAATAAAGCCGAAACAACAGCAGGAGTGGGCCATTACTTTTGAAAAGTGCACTTTCATGATTTCCTCGATAAGTAGGTGAAAGAAACAATGTATCAAGCCTCGGATTTAAAAAAAAAAATCCGCTAAAAAAAAAAAAAAAAAACTTATCGTCCTTAAACAAATTATTTTTTAGGAGCTATTAAGAGCTTTAAAGCTTTCCTAAAATCGACTGCCAAATTGGTCATAATCGACACTGCAATAATGCTGAAAGTATGTTTACACGATGTTTTTGGCCCGTGAGTGGGTGGAGTAAACAGAAAACTCGACGAGAATATTAATTACCGTGTTTTAAATTTGAATCTTGACCGTCATGTGACATTTAGCACCTGGGTTTGGCCAAAAGCCATTGACCGGGACCAATTAAATCTGATAATTTAACGTCGATCCCCTTAATACATCGCTCATTTCCGATAACTCCATCCCTTCCACTGTCGAGTTACGCTAGAACTGAAAGGAGAGCTAACGAAATCAAATACCTCCATGTCAACATAACTGGATTATAATTCCCTCACGCTTAATTTGCGGCCGACGTTATGCTCTCAGACATAAATAACAATAATTTATTCATCGGCTTATCCGACTAGTGCTGAAGTCTTGTTAATACAGATAAATATTTAATTAGGTGTTTAAACTCGTAAAAAATGGCGATAAAAGCAAAACGATGTTTGAAATAAAGAGTCCCAGTGAAACATCAACATAAATTTGAATGCCTTAAAACTGCAGTGCATTATGAAAAAAAAAAAAAAAAAAAAAAAAAAAAAGCTTTTCTCCTTGAAATCTGCTAATTTGAAGAGGTTAAATTTGATTAATTAAAAAATTAGACTTGGTAAAAAAAGCGTTGAAAGGAAAGAGCTGTCAATAAGTGCCTCTGAATTTCTTATTTTAAAGGTTTTTAAAAAAGTATAATTTAATAAGACGTCAATAAAAGCGTCGTTTTAAGTGGGGCGACGATGATTCTGCTTTGGAAAGAAAAGAGGGAGAAACCCTTTGACATAAGGGGGTACGAAAGAGAAAGGGAAAGGCATTCTCCACCAATGAGAATACGAGAAAATGGCCGATTGCCTCCGTGAGAGTCTTGAGCTAACTTTTTTTTCCAGAGCATTCACGTTTAACAAGGGCCACAGGGAAATCATGGGTTAAAACCCTTTCATCTTTTCATTCTGAACGCGGTTTAATCACTTTACGTCTCGAATACTTTTCTCGCATATTGGTTTTTTTACCCTCCTCTTTTCATACCCTTTTTTATATTTTGCTCTGTACAGTTTTCTGTAAACTGTAACAAAGAGCACTTGTTTTGTTCTTCTAGGTTTTATAACCAAATACAGTTCCTATGGGAACGATCAAAGAATCTTTTAAGATGTCACTTTAAATCGATTTTTAACAATCCTAACTAGTTAAAAGGGGTATTACGTGATTGGTTGGCGGGAATTCGAATGAGCTTCTATGGAATTAAGAAAAATTTAAAGCCTCAAATCATGGAACGATGTTATTCAAATTAACTCAAGGACTAATAGTTTGTCTTTTGGAAAATTGACAAAAAAAGGATTTTCATGTAAAAGGGCTCCAGGACCCCAATGAACCGAAATATTTTATTTTTAAATTTCGCCCAAAATTTTAGGGTAAAAAACACGATTCTGAAGTTAGTTTTGAGATAAATAATTTCCATGAGCGAAAATTAAAAGTGCGAAAAATGACCATTTTTTGAGTTGTTGAGGATGTACGATCACTTGAAATAAAAAAAAAATAAAAAAAAAAAAAAAAAAATCCAATAAAATAATAACACCGAGTAATTATAAAAATATTTTTAAATGTTTAGATCTAGAACTTTCTATAATTCGAAGAAAAAAAACATCATCTGTTTCCCGGTAAAATTCAAAAAATTTCTTTTTTACCTAGGTTCAAATCTATTGCGCCCAGCTGATCCAAACTAACTTTAAATCTTTCTTAGCTATCCCCATAACATCACTTTTAAGTTTGAAAGCGATTGTATGAACGGTTTGCGAGATTCGCAGGTTAGGCCCTAAGTAAAGTACCAAAACCGCTGGTCCGATTTCAGCCGTTAACGAACTCATAAATTCTATTAGTTTAAAAGCCCTAAATACCGAATTTCATGGTCGTCAAGTAAAAATTACTCAAGTTATCGTGCGAATATATATATATATATATATATATACATATATATATATATAAACTTTGAGATGAGGGTGGTTTTGGGGTCCAGGGGTCTGAAATAAAAAAAAATCCAATAAAATAATAACACCGAGTAATTTATAAAAATATTTTTAAATATTTGCCACCGTCTATTTTTCACGTATTTTGAAAATTCGAATTGCTCCCTTCAACGGATTTTTAGTGCGAGAAATTTGAAAAAATCCCCATATATTTTTACATGTAAAAACTCCAATTTTTTTAATTTTTTCTTGCGGCTTGTAAAAATCTGGATTAGAACTATAGATATTTTAGAAGTACGAAAAACGTCAAAAATTAGATCTAGAGACCCTACGAAGGGAGTTGGAGGCTAATAGATTGATATAGATGAACCAATTGAATGTTGACCAAAGGTACATACATGATACATATTCATCTTGGGTAGGTAGAAATGATCATATTACTTATGAGACTTCAAATAATTTTCATTACATAAGTTCATGCGAAAAAGTAAAAAAAAAATTTTTGTTTTAAAAGTTGATAATTTTTTTTCTCTTTCTAAAGTACGCGAATTTAAATAATTTTGCCGGGTGTCTCCATGTGTAAAGTTCACTGATTAAAGGGATGATCAGCTTAAAAGCGTGAACACCCCATTAAGCCTGGCGTCCTCGTTCATCCAGTGAATGGTACGTTGATTTTATAAAATGATTCCAATAAATTACGAAGTCTTTTTAGGTAAGCCCTGTTTTCTGGCTTCCTGGCCACAATAAGAAAGGAATTACATTTTTCAACAAATTCTTCAATATTTGATTCGAAAAAAAGATAGAAAATAATGTTTTTATTGTACCTGGTCCCATAAAAAAAAATATTCAAAAGCGATTACAGGTTTAATAAAAAATAAAGCTTGTATAAAAAGAACAAAAAATAGCGGAATGGTAATTTATCACACACAGACTCCTTTGCTTATTCCACGGTGACGGATTTGGCCAAATTTCGTGGGCAGTCGACGTTGCAACCTCTTAGAACTGCAAGATGGAAAGACAAAAGCTGCATAGGTATCACGGTCAGAATTCCCTGTTAAAAAGAAGATTGTTTCTATTTAGTTTCTCCATGAAATACGAAAGTACCTGAAGGCAATCAACGGTATGAGGCACTTCAATTAGTTTGGAGGAGAAGCTTTGCGTCTCGACGTCTCCTTTTTCACAGATGACAATGGGCCTTCCCTCCCTTGCTGTGATTTGTTGAAGAGCATTCATGCATTTCTATAATTCAAGAACAAAAGACGTCGTTGTCAAAAAAAAAAAAAAAAAAAAAAAAAGTAGGTTATGAACAAAAGATATTTTTAATAATTGGGATAATTACCTGATAAACTGGGTCACGAGTGATGATAAGTATGATTGGCATATCTTTGTCTACAAGTGCCAGCGGGCCGTGCTTAAGTTCCCCAGCGAGAATGCCTTCACTGTGCATGTACGTCAATTCTTTCACTTTCTAAAAAAAAAAAAAAAAAAAAAATTAATTAATTAATTAAAAAAATTTGTAAATAGTTAAATTTTACCAAAGCTCCTTCCATACAAGTGGCGAAGTTGTAGCCTCTGCCCATTATCAAAAGACTTTTGTTTTGATACAAGTCTTTAGCGAGAGCTTGAATTTTGCTGTCCACTTCAAGGACTTCTTTTATTTGCTCGTTGAGATTTTCGAGTCCTTTGATGATCTAAAAGTGGAAAATAAAAAAGGGGAAAGAAGCGAATAGTTACTGACCTCAGCTCTTCGGGCTTGAAGGGAAATTCGGTCTTCAGACATGACCAAAGCGAACATAACCAGAGATATGAATTGTGAAGTATAAGCTTTGGTTGAGGCGACACCGATTTCGGGACCGGCGTTGATGTGGATACCACAGTGGGATTCTCTGCAGATAGAACTTCCGACCGTGTTCGTCACACCAATGATCAAAGCGCCACGTTGTTTGCAGTACCTCAACGCCATCAACGAGTCTGCAGTCTCTCCTGAAAATTCGTCTTCAATAACGGCTCCAGGTGGCACTCCTGGGCATACCAGATTGTGAAATAAAAAAGCAGACGTCGTCTCTGAAAACGGGGGTGTTCCTATCCAAGAAATCCGACGCAAGATCGACCATAACGGGAAGCTCGGTGAGCTCTTCAAGAAGCTGCCGAGTCGCGATGGCCGAATGATATGAAGTACCGCACCCAATCAACATCAAACGTCTACACCTTCGTATCTCTGGTATGTACTCCTGGATATTACAAAACAATTTATTTACCCCAATCCCAAATTTTTCTCAAAGCAAAAAATGCTGCTTAGGACGTCACCAAAATAGTTAAGTATCAGATATGAAGTAAAATTAGGCGTACAATCTCATTTAAAAACGTTAGAATCAACGAAAATTGAATTCTCCACAAATAAACAAGAGTGAACCTTTGATAATAAACAAGTGCCCAGCTTTTGAAATCCCCCATACTAAATGTAATAGAATTAGACTGTAAACATGTTTATTTTATTTTTAAATTGTGTTCATGACGATCATACTTTGATTCCTCCTAAGACGATTGTTTTCGTTTCAAAATTCACTCTTCCTCTCATCGTGTTGACCACTGATTCGGGCTGTTCAAAAATCTCTTTCTGCATGAAGTAACTGTAATTTCCTTTCATGATTTGCTGGATTTCCATTTTAACCGTGGTGATTTCACGAGCGTGGGGGTCCTCGAGGGACCTGCGAAGACGGTGGATGCTGAGGAGACCGTCTTTAACTGCTGCAACGTCGTCATCCTGAAAAGGGAGGAAATTTCAGTCAAAAATGAAACCGAAGATAGCTTACGTCGGTTCCCAATCACACATAAAAAGCCAAAAAAGACACCAAACCAAAATGCAACTTTAAACGTGTGCTTCATAATTCAAAATTTTACTTTGAGTAAAAAAAGCACACATGATAATTCAGCCTGAAAAACGAGGTTCCCAGTCTTTTAGCACCCTCAGTTTTTAAACTTTTTTTTTCTTCTCAATTTTCCATAGCTGGGCATTGTAATTTCGATAAACTTTATAAGTGTCCAATGATAAACCCAAAAATCTTATGATGGGAACTTACCTATCGTATTTGTCGTAAAACCCAACTTGCAACGGCTAAAACGACAACAATGTACACAATACTTTCAACAGTACTATCCATTTTATGTAATTTTGTTTTTATAAGAATCGAAAAGTATAATAATATGATGTAAATAAACGAAAACTAAACAGAAATTAAAAGATCATGTGATTAAATCCGAAAATGTGTTATCCTATTTCCATATGATTTAGATATTTGTAAGCGTCATCCCTTATGATCGAAAAAATAAGAGAAGTCAAAATCGAGGAGGAAAATTCGAGGGCATAGTCAAGGAGTCCTTGGGACATCGATTGGGGAATTGAGTAACGTGATTAGTTTGAGAGGAGGGACTCTTGAGATTATTGAGTAGATGGTTCCGATGTGAACTCGAAAGACCTTACGAGATAGGGGCCCTTAGCTTTTCTTCTTTACTGTCCTCCAACAGAAAGTTCATCAAGTAAACAATGAACATCATCTCTCTTCCCTGAAATATTATTTGAGCCCACTATGTCCAAGCTACTAATCACTACGGCCATGAAATATATTGATACCTGATTTCACAAATTCTTTACGGCCCAATTGATAATGGCGACAACTACGACGATGGCAACTGCAGTCCTGATCAATTCTTCCATATTTTCTTTTTCTTGAAAAGTGTAGGTTTTTCTGTATTTTAGTAAGTGTAATGTTGTATCATATGTTGCAGGTATCTTGTACTTTTGACTTAGACTGATGATTTTATAATTGCCTGAGTGCCCACCTTATGACAGCCACCGTGATAACGACCGAAATTACCGCGCCGATAAAGTCGCCCATTTTAAAACGATATAAAAAAATTGATGTCCCAAAGTATTTTTTTGTAAAATAAAATCACATGTAGAATTTAAACGAACCTCTAAGAAAATGACACGGTTCGTGTGCTCAATCACAGCAGAAGCGTCTGAGGCGAAAAAATATTCGACTTCTTTTTCTTCCAATGGTTGGAATTCGGAAGTTGATTCCGAACGTGGCAAAAGAGGGAGCTCACGTCCATGAGGTCTATGATCTAAAAGAACAAAAATTTTTTATCAATTAACATAAAATTCAATTAAACAAAATACATTTGTGTTAACCTCCACCGCGGAAGCGTGAAATTCCCTAAAAATTTTTCATTATGCAGAAGCTTTTATCTTCGTTTTTCTGAAAAATTACCTGAGTGGCCATGGGCGTCATCTTCGTTCAGCAAAGGTGCACCACAATGCAAAAACAGACAAAGGAACAAAAAAAAAACTAAGTAAGAAACAATACAAAATAAACGAAAAGAGCGGAAGAAAAAACAAAGCAAGAAAAAAAGTTAGTGCACTTCAACAAAAAAACAAAAAAAATTCGAATTCATTATACCTGATTTAAAAATATCGTCTGTAGAGTAGACAGGAACATGCAAACAAACAAGACAAACATAGAACAGAAAAAAACAAAAACTGCCATAAAAACGTGCAAGGAACAAATTAAAAACATGCGCTTATAAAAAAAAAAAAGTTTTTAATTAATTTTGTACTCAAAGCGTGGTTCAATACTCAATCAACTTTTATGTACAAACAATAGGCCTTTGTTACTTCATTTTCGCTTCTCGTATTTTTAAGTCGAGTTGAAAAACCTGAGGTCATTAACGTTATTTTAACAGTTCTTAGTACGTAGGTTAATATTTGTACAATATTAATTATAAAAAGTTTATTTACACTCAAGGGAGGATGCAAAATGGAACTAAATACATAGTTCAAGGACTTTATACTGTACATAAGGAAAAAATCTTAATGGAAAATTGTGATGGATTAGCTGTAGAAAAGAAGAATAATTAAGAAAATAATTTATGCACATTGTTGAATTTCGTGTCGTTGAAGTATAGTCTTTTCAGCCTGAATATAATTTTTGAAATGCGTGCAGAAATCGAGAACGAACAAAGCATAATTGAAATCAGGGATAAAAGGGTGCATTTTGGATGCAAAAATAAATTAAGGGTTGACTATTGCAAAAGAGAAGATTTCTAGCTGTAAAACCCTTACCATTAATTTTGTTGAACCATCGCAATTGTTTTACATGAATAATTTGTTCATTAGTTAATCATACCTTTGCTGTATAGAATGGGGACATGATCGGTGGCGAGTCTGGTTTTAGTTTTGATTCCGACTAAAAGGGGACTTCCTCTTCTCGTGGCAACGCATTCTCCAGGGAAATGTTTGCTTTTGAAGCAAAGAGCAAAAGCTCCTTCCTATAAAAAAATTAGGATTTATATTTTTTTAATGGTATCGTACCAGTTGGCTAATGGCTTGTTCGACGATTTCACGGAATGAATAGTTTGGATGCTGCAAGTAAACGAGATGGACCAACTTGGCGATGATTTCAGTGTCAGTTTCTGATTCGAAGGTGTAACCTTTTTTAGATAAGAAAACTTTGATGTCTTTATAATTGGTGACGATTCCGTTGTGTACGACGACGAAAGACTGATTCACGTCCGACCTCTGTGGATGAGCGTTGAGTTCGCATGGGACTCCATGGGTCGCCCAACGCGTATGGGCGATACCAACATGAGTTTCAGTCAAGCCCTCAAAATCCAAATTGGCTTTTTCTAAAAGAAAACCTAAATAAATTGAGCTAATAACGTCATAAACACGCACGAGATAAGATTTCGTCTTCTAAAGCTTTGACTTTTCCGCTCTTTTTGATGATGGAGATTTCCTTTCCGGAAAGGCTCTCATCGAGTGCGACACCAGCGGAATCGTATCCTCTGTATTCAAGCCTTTTAAGTCCATTGACAAGAAGGTCCAATATTTCTTTCCTAGACTTCGGAGTCAAGTAGTTCAAATAAGCAAATATTCCTGAAAAATGACATTTTGTTTTATTTTCTTCAAGTCTCCACAATCTCCCCTATCAAAAATTCTTTGTAAAAAGAACAAAAATATAAGACGCTCTCAGATCTGGTTTTCCAAGTGACCTTTACCTTGAAAAGATTAAAAATAAAAAAGCAAAAACAATTTAGATCAGAAGCCTATCTTGGGACTTAAATTATTGTTTTTAAAATGTCAATAATCGACAGTTTTTGCACAACCTTTGCTCGAAGAAACAACCTACCAGGAAAACAGATTTTTAATACCCTTTTTCGCTTAATCATAAATCAACGTTTAAATTGTTGCATCACCCCCAACTTTCTTTTATCGTGTAATAAGAACAAAAACTCGCTAAAAAACCAAGCAGAATTTATAATTTTTTTTAAAAATTATCTTTTTTAAAAGTCTTGATGTAGTTGAAAACATCTGACGATTTCTAATGTAATTAATATGTATTAATTGAAAGCCAATTGCCAAAAGCAATTAATGAGAAGTTTATCAAGATTAGAGAGAAAATATCGAAACTAAGCAATTTTCGTTATCTCCTTCAATTCTGAAATTAAATTTTCACAATTTCAAATGTATAATTAAATATTATTTTGTATTATTTTCTAATGGGTTTTATTTAGAAAGTAGGCGCGGATGCACAAGAGACGTCGCGACGGAGAGAAAGATCCCGATCGCTTTTAAAAATGAAGGTCGTTTGTAAAAGGAGTGAGGAAGTTAACGGTAACGACAAGGCGTGGATTTTAAGTCCAACCTTCAAAATATTAAATTTCCCTTTTTTCCAAGCAGACTATAACAACGGGGTACAATTAATATTATGCTATCACCACATACTACAGTAATCCAAGGACATGAAAATGTATAAAATGAGAATTTTCTAGGTGCTGCATAATCATTAAAATATCATTTTGATTCAAAGTATGCAATTTTTCTCGAATTTTTTTTTTGTTCATATATCCGGATATTGCTATCACAGACAGATAAGTTAGGAAACAAAAAAAAAATTTAGGACGGCTTTGGATCCAATGGTTTTAAATAATTCTATTGACAAGGAAATGCATTAACTGGTTGTCCTCTGACGAAAGAAAAATGGGTGTACCAAGCAAGGACGACTTTTGGTTAATCGATTTCCTGCATAATGGATAACAAAATAAACACATCGTATATTTACCGATAATAATAGTTCCTTTCTCTAGTGTTTTTTGCTATCATTATCCCAGTACCTAATACTTATTGCCTAGTTCGATTTTACCGCATATAATTAAAAATGAAAATTTAGGAAATCAATAAAACTACTTTAAATTGGGCAAAAATGCCCAAATGGACAATTTTAAATCTTTTCGGACACATAAGTCTCTGATGCTATGTCGGCTTCTTATAATTTTTGATCCATTATTTATTCTTTCACAAGAAAAACTGCGATTTATACTGAAGCAAATTATGAATAATCAAACGTTTTAGGTATTTCTATCAGGTTAGTCCAGAATCCATATATATACGTAGTGTATGCGGAATTAGATCTAACTAAATCAATTTTTTTTAGCGGATTTTTTTTTTTTTTTTTTTTTTTTTTTTTTTTTCATTTTATTTTGTATTACCTTGAAGTTATACAAAAAATTTTAGATTGTTTTCCACAGAATTTGATTTACTTATCGAAGGTGATTCATTTCTAAGAACGAATTCACTCAACTGAAAATGAATCCAATTATTTTTGCCCATCGAAAAACGCCGATAAAATTTATAAATAGACGTTTAAGGAAACTTCTGAGTCGACTTTCACTTTTCACCTGCCCAAAACAAGATCTTTACTTCCTGGCTATCGATTATCAATATCATAATAAGACCTGGATGAAGAGGGTATGCATAATGGATTTAAAAAAATTATTTAAAAAAAATAGCATGAAAAAAAAAATCAAGAGTTTTATTGCAATATCCATTAAGTTTGCATAATTTTTTACCGAATTAATTAAAAAACTTATATCAATATAATTTAAAGTCTTAGTGACTACTATAATATATAGGTATACTGATTAAAAAAGAGTTTACACATAAAATTGTAAGTACGTAAGTAAAGATATAATATAGTGTGTAAGTACTGTGGGGTTCTATTATCTAAAATGGACACGTGAGCCAGATTAGAAAAGAAAACATAACCTTTACAATACTAATGATTCGGGACGTCAGAGTTCGTAACTTACCGCACATAATCGGTGTCTGTGTGTGATAAGGAGGGAAGGTGTAAAGAGTGGCTCTGACTTCTGAGAAGTTCGAACCGAAACTGAATGTAAACGAGCCGGGGTTGAAGGAAGGTTCGTCCACGTTCGCCGTGACGTTTAGCCCCCCTACACAGAAAAATACGTTTTCGCTCTCGGTCTTGTTTTCACTCTCTCCCTTTCGGAAAGGAGGGGCCGTAAAGCGCGGGCGCGGGCGTCTCCTGGATGCCTGACGTCTCGATTCCCGCCCCCGAAACATAGGCTTCGCTGGCGTTTCAAACGTCATTTTAACCCCAATGGGAGCATAGTTATGAACAATTTCCCTCGCTTTGAGTTGGACGATAGGTTCTTTGGGTAGTTTGACCCCCACACCTTTAAATTCTGTACGAAGGAGTACCTAATGATGTACTTGACCTGCTAATAGAAAACAAAAACTTTTTCTTTTTCAATGACCAATAAAACGATGATTTTAATAGTTCCAGGAAATTCGCTTAGAGTACCTAGTATGTAAATCAATAATGTTTTTGTTATAGGTAGGTAGATCACAAGGTAGATGTAAATTTATTCAAGTTTGAAATCATAGCCAGGTTGTTTATCACTCAGGGAAGAAATGGAGGAACCAATTTACTACAATTCCTGGCATTGTATTACTTCAGGTTTTTCGTTCGATATAATATTCATAAGAGGAAAAGATCTTGGCAGTCAATCCAAGGTGAGCGAGACCTTTCTTTTAAACCGGCTTTTTAAAACGGGTGTAAAAGAAAAAAAAATTTCCTTAACGGCACAACGAGACAGTTATTGGGAAGTGCGCAGTAAAATTATTGTTGCATGAAAAAAAAAAAAAAATTTTCCATAGGCTTGTTACTACTAGGTACATATGTGCTTGTAAATTATGACTCAAGAGTAGTAAAAAGTACCTACCTAGGCGCAACCTAGGTTTCGCAACAATCTAGGTTTCGAAATCAATAGGTATTACAAGAATAATTTATTTGAGTCGTCCATTTTAGATAATGTAAACACCTATAGGATGTGCTTGGAATGTACGTATACCTACACCTAACAGCAGAGTATGTTTCAGGATAACATCTTTACAATTTTTCTTATTTTACTTTTTTGTAGAGGTAGGTAGTAGAGCATTCTATTGGAGATTGGATGTCCTTAACGTTCTTAGTAGTTTACGAGACATTTCATAGATAGCGCAGTTATCGTTTAGTCAATTTCAGGAAGAGGCAACTTCCGGATCCAACATCCGGTCGTCTCTTGACCTTTTAGAAAATCTTTACGAAGGATTATGAAAAGCTAATCGATGGAAAAGCTGTTTTGAGGGGGTAGCACGTAAAGGGTGGATCAATTAGAACAAACATTGAAATGAAATTAATTTTTTTTTAAATAAATTGACACTGTGGAACGATTGAAATATGTATTTAAAACTATTAATTTATAATATACATAGTTATGTAGCTGTTATTTATTTATTATGTATATTGTAAAAATCCTGGTCCTTGGATTGTTTAAATTTTTTTTAAATGTAAGTAAATCCGGATTGCCAGTCTCTTTTCAAGGGAAGCTTTTAAAGTCTAAATTTCATTAGGTATCTAATGTTGATTTTTGTTCCAGCCGGCAGTTTTGGCGGTCTTCGATTTGAAACAGGGGTGCGGACTTCTGGAAGGAGCGGGGGTGTAAAATTTGACCACGTGGGGGTGTTGGGGGCGACGAGGAAAGCGGATCAATACCCGGAGCACCTTCGCAAGGATCCAGTCGATTCTACGAGCCTTATTTGTCTAGATTGTGAAATTTCACTTGAAAGACTTTTCCTTACAAATGGTTTCACTTTTAGGGAAGAAAATTGAGCAGCAAATAAACCGAAAGGAATAAAGTAAGTTGTTTTTCATAAATCATAAGCCCTTGATTTATTCCTTTTCCATCTTTTCTTTTTACTCTCCTAGAGTATGGACCAAAATTATTTTTACTATTTTTATATTATGTTATTTTGTTTCCAACTTACCTGTTATGTGTCTATATTAGCTAAGATAAATGATCAATTAAAAATAAATAAAACAATAATAATAAAAGAATCAATATATGTAATAAAGCAAACAAGGTACGAATTACGAACAACGATCTTTTTTTTTTTTTTTTTTTTTTTTTTTTTCTATAGGTATACATACTTACGATATCCCAAAAAATCTAGTGGGGATTTGCAATTATCCTTTTTTTAGGTTCGGTCAAAAGTAGGTGTGAGAGGAATATTACTTACAAAAATAAATTTTTATAAATTTTATTACATATTACAATTTTTTCAAGAAAACGTTAGTAGAAACCATACACGTTTTGCGGTTCCGGTCTAGGACGTGATAGGTAGGATGGGCCATTCTAATTTTTACCTTTTTTTTTTTTTTTTTTTTTTTTTTTTTTTTTTTTTTTTTTTTTTTTTTTTTCAAACTGACATAGAGTAAGGTGGGACTAGAAAAACCCATGAGAAACATTATACTGAGCATTATGTAAAGGTAATATTATATTATGTACCTATACCATAGACCCTTTTTTAACTCTTTAAAGATTTATTATTTTTAATTGGATATTGTGAAATGTATTCTTACAAGATGAGGGTCGATTGTCACATTTCAAAAATCTGCTTAGTAGAGGGGTTGAGGGTACTAGATGTCTTTTTAAGTTTCAGATATCATAGAGCTCGAAGAAAACCTACATTATGTGGGTATTTAAATTAAGTTTCCAGTTGATAAGACATTTTGAACATAAAATATTGACACTGAATGGACGATTTTCGTATTATTTCGAGCAACAATGGCCTCAAGATTTTTGGTAATTTCGAAATGGGATGCTAAGCTAATGCAAATCTGCATTATTCTTTATGCTAAACAATGTTTATTCTAATCTTCTTCCTGTTATTTGACCAAAATTGGCCGTCTCAGTGGACTGAGTGGATAAATAAGGACAATCATAGACAACGGTATTCGAAATCGTCCATAATTTTCGCCCGATAAAATGGTTATAGGAAAAAAAAAAGGTGCTTTCTTATTCCTCACGGAAGGAAAAATGTCATTTTTTACCTTCAAAACTTGCATGTTTAACCTACATGAACGAGTACTTTCTTAAAAATGCGACCCTGAAATTTTTAAAAAGATATTGTTTTTTGGACCCATTTTCGCTCTTTTCTTTTTTCGTTGTCATTTTTGAGGGGTGGGGGTAAATTTTTGTTGCATCTCGTTCTTTCATATGCTTTGATATGAAGATTCTTAATGAAGCTGTTCTTTCTAGCGTCTTCAACTACGTTTTCTTTGATGATTAAGCTAAAAATATAGGATCGATTTTTGTAGAGTCACTCGAACACGCGATACTGCTTCACAGACATTGACTTATAAAATTTCCCCCAATATCACTGCCCCATATTTTCAAGTTAATGTCAATGCGATCAAAAACGGAGCGATGTCAAAGAGAAAATGTTGACACGTATTTTCTTTCGGTTCATTCTTCTCTTTGTTTATGCAGTTAGTCTTATGAGATTAAAATTTCGTTGTATCTAAACCTTTCCTTTGTTTTCCTTTTTTTCAAGTGGTCGAATTGAAGGACGGCCACCTATATGGGGCAATGTACTTCGAGTAGATCATCGCAAATCGAAGGTATCTTGGGAAAACGACAAAACAGCTTCGACAACCCAAAATCAGACAAAAAGAAATCCAAGGTAAGTAATTTTATATCGGTTTACAGTAGCTATGTATTGATATAGGTGGTGTTGATTTTCATTTGTCAACACTGAATAAACGCATTTTTCATCGATTGTTGGCCAAAATTAGACCTTCATAGTCAAGGCGATTTTTTTCTCGTTCGATATCGATGCAATGCACCATTTTGCAGATAGGGCGAACGTATTTCCTTAAGCATAATGAGCTTTGTAGAATTATTTCGCCATAAATTTGTTACAAACTGTCTTCATGTCCACATTTTGACTTTGCACGCGATAAGTTTTTAAAGACGAGGGGTTTTATATTTAATTTATCGTAATACGAAGACAGCCAATTATCGTAATCTAGAGAATAAATAAAGTAAAAAAAAATTTTTTTTTTCTTTTTATACGTAAAGGGTTATGAATCGATTGGCCACTATTTTCGACATTGACCCAATAAAGTCTTTTATCTGAGCATTTTTTTCATCTTTATGTGCGAGGTCTTGATAAAAATTGGTGTGACATTCTGGATATAGGAAAGAGGATTTTTAATCCAAGGCCCTCTTATTCTCTATAGGATGGACCGACTCCTGCTTAATTTACTGGGCGTTGTTTCCTTCCGAAGGATCATTTTCCGATCCCTTTTCCTGTCTATTGTTGCTCCTCATTATTTCAGGATCCGTCATATTTCAGGTGTGCCCTAACCATTGTTCCTGGTAATATCGCTTTAACAGCTCTAAAATACTCCAGAAGCTCAATTAGGGTGAAAATGGATTTTAAATTTCCCCTTTGATGTTCCCAGTAGCCTTCAAATTCAATTTTTTTGGGGATGGTGCTCATAAAACTTTTCAGCTTTAGAGTCCCAATAATTTTCTATAAGAATCCTGTTCAATTGTAGCTTTTAAAAAAGGAAGTTATTATTCTTATTAACGTATTTGGCGACATATTTCAACCTGTTCTAGAGATATTCTATTACTATGATTAAAAACTAAGGTCTGAACAGGCATTAAAAAAGTATGACTTTCACTCGCGCTCGGTCGTGGTCAGACGTTTCGCGGGTCCAGGCCCAATAGTGGGGATAATAATGAGAAAGAAAAAAAAAAGGTAGAGGAGGGAGATCGTGGACCTCTACCCTTTTCCCAACAAGAGTCAACGCCGGCTCCTCAAACCTTCAACACAAACAAAATCACCATGTAGTGCTCCTCGAAAATACACAGAAAAATCATATCCATTTAAATTCCCATTAAAATGGTCCTCTTTCCGGTCTGCAGCTGCACTTGCGGATTGTTTAACAGGCTCGTCTCAAAATCCTTTAATCATGGACAGCAGGTTTGTTTATTTTTAACTAAAATTGATAAAATAATTTTTTTCAAATGTGTATCAACCTGTGAAAAAAAGTTGGGCGGATAACGGGCTATTGAATGCTGATCAACCTTTCACTGAAGAGCAACGATCGGAATTTTTAAAACGGGATTTAAATACATCCTTATTTCCATGCATAATTTAATGCCTACTAGCTGTGTAATGATCTATGTTGCAATTTTTTCCCAATAAAATTCTATACAATCAAGCCTTATCAAGAGGCTCTTAATGCATTGAGTACCTACAGGTATCAAATAGTGTACAAACTAGAGTCTTCTTATTTAAGTGTTGATAACTATTTTATGAAACCAAGACAAGAAATACTAAAAATTTTAACTTCAGCTTTTATAGTGCACGACTTAGAAGTAGGTACGTGATTTTGTTCTAAATTGTAGTATAAGCTTACAACGAACGTGCACTCGACCCCACGATCGTCCTCTCTGGGAAAAAAATGAATAAAATTACGTGAGAAAAAATTTCAAGGAAAATTTGAAAAGAGAAAATTAGTTCGGACCTATCACTTTCGTATAGAAAGCACATATTTTGTATCCGATGATAAAAAAGGCAGGTTTCATCCAGTCGTAAATCTTAATGTGATCCAGAGTATAGAACATGTTTTATAGGTTTTTATGTACTTGAACCTTTAACTTTCCACCTACACAACTTTCCATTGAGTTCAAAAAGATCTCATTCTTAAGACTCTTTAAATAATTGAAGTCAAATGATATTTGAGGTAGTCCTGAGCCTATTCATCTTTTCAATGAAGCTTACATTTTTCATGTCCTTTCCTGCTTTGTTCATAAAATAGGTACATTTTAAAGGTCCTAATTGAATGGAGGGAATTTTTGTAAAAGCCCGTTAGTTTTGCCTCGTGATCTTTTTTAACGACCTTTCACCGCCCCTCAACAATAACCTGTAGGTACCTACTATCAATTAGACTATCTTTTCTTCGTGAGTCTTTTGACTCTTCTTGAACTGCACGACTGAAGATTACATTCCAGAAAATTTTGTTACAAAATAAAAAGTATTTTATTTTAAGTAATAGAATTGTATAATCCATTCTTTGCGGTCAAATTACGGTTTTATGCATCTTTTGTCACGTTGTAACTTATGGAAAGGAATGCATTTTTTTGTACAATATAGCGATATTTTCTCTTAAAACCTCGTTTTGAAAGTGAATCGTGGGAAATGATTTTTTGATTTTCTCTTATCCCCTTTCAATTCACGCCTAAAATATTTTAATTTTTTCCCGTCCTCGTTTTTTTAACGTCCTTCATTACGATGATTAAAATTCCAGTTGACAAGGAGCGGCAAACACCTACGGAAGGTGTGAAACCCCACAAAATGGAATCCTGAAAAAAATTAAATATTTTCCTAATTTTTTATTTGGTGAACTTAAGGTTAAAATCGTACCAAAAATGAGTTCTCGTTCGATAAAAGAGGGGCGACAATAGGGCTGGGACTGACGGATGGCACTGTCTAAAGTTATAAAAAATTTATAGAAGAAAAAAAAATTGGGTTTTTATTTTATGCTAGTTCCAGAGGACAAATCGATAGTTCTTTAAAAGTGACCTTATTTCAACAAAAACAAAGATATAAACATTTTAACTTCATGAATGTTTTAACTTATTTTAGGAAAAGGGAGACTTTTAGTCACTCCTGAGTCTTGCGACATTGGTTTAGCTACGGTTCTTACGTTACCTTGCTTGGCTCAAAGGACCACGAAGGTGAAATAAACGTTTGTACAGTGGGAGAAAAAAAAATTGGTGAAACCTTTCTCAGGAAAACTGCTAACATGTAAACTATTATCAAACTTCTCAAGTGGGTAAAAATTGAATAAAAACTTTGTCGAACGACTTTCAAAGAGCTTTGTCAAGAATGAGTTTATAATTTTTGTTGTGTCAACAGAAATGTAATGAAAAAGGGGTCTAGTTATGTGGCCAAGAATCGCTTAATAATAGGATTTAATTCGTTTAAATGCAGCTTAGCGTGCTAGCTTTAGCCTGGCCTTGAGGAAGGTCGGGATAAGGTAAAGAAAGAAGAAAATAACTCGATAATCTTTTTTTATTTTCACTTTCTTTCTAAATGATTAAATTTTTTATACAATTAAGGCTTCTTCAATCTTTTATTGATTTACCGTTAAGTTTGGTTTTTACAAACTTTTTAGGTTGATAAAACGGAACTTTTTTTTCTGCTTTCCCCTCAGCATCCATTTCGTGAGAAATCATCTATAAAGTTTCACACACATGGAAAAAAAAAAAAAAAAGCTTTATTTTAACTTCAGAATTTTTTTAGCCTGTCCACTAACAGCAGTGGTAGTAGTGGAAGTCTAGTATCGATATAATCAACTAAAACGTCCCCCAAAAGAAGATTTTAGTAATTTTTACTACCTATCTAGGAATAAGTTTGCTTAAGCATGAATGGTCTGAAACAGTGGATTAGTAAGGACTTAGGGGCTACGTAGGCTACGTACAAGTTTCGAAAGTTTCCGACAGAGAGCGCTTGATGTACTCGCTTCTAAAGCGGTGAGATGTTAAAACTTAAATTTTCCTACCAACCTAATCGCCAAAAATGATCACGGATTGAAGAACAAGAGAGGGAAAGAGGAATGACATTAATTTTCCTATCACTTTGTTTATTTTTGTCCTAAAAATCCTTTTTTCCTCTATCTAAGTGTTATTAAAAGTTTCCAGTCAGATAAACCTTTTGTAAAAGAAGCTCTTTTTGACCTTTGATTTTATTCTGACTTCGGTTCCTACTGGACTATCTATTTTATCTTCGTCATTTAAATTGAGATATGAAACTAATGTAGGTATCCTTTTTGTTATGTCCTAGTTAGCCTTCATTCAAAAGTTAATCATTTTTTTTATGGTGAACCAAAAACAAAATTTTTTTTTTCAAATTTTATCTCTGAACACATTTATTTTTTTATGATTTTTTTTTAAATAAGAATATAAAACGAATTTTTATTGCTTTATGAACGTTTTGACATCAGTAAAATTTTCTAGTTGCAAAACAATGAATTGTAAAAAAGTTACGAAACTTCCCACTAATGAAGCCCTTCATGTCGCCTACCGGAAACGAACAAACGTGGGCTTCTTACCGACACCTTTTCTTTAAACAATTTTATCAACATTATGATTCTGAGGTCATATATAAGTGGAAAAAAGGTCAAAAAATATATATATAAAAAAAAGGTTAAAAGGAAATTTAGAACGCGCTGTGTCGGCATAGGGGATCCTTTTATGGAAACAAACTTGGCCTTCTTTTTACAAAAACGCAACGATGTTTCCCAATCAATCGAACCTTTTTTTTCCCCCTCACTATTTTCGTTTATCATTTTCTTAAAAATTGGACCGAATAAAATTTTATTTAGAGAGGAAAACCTTTTTCTTGAAAAGTTAGCTGGAGAACGTCTGGATCGATTTTGCTCAGTTTAGTTTGATGAAAAATTTTCCTTATAAGTTCGAACTTGTTTTTAAAAATTGAGACTTTTATCGTTTATGTATATCAATATCGTTATCTCCTTCATCAAAAGAGACTTTTATTTACATTTAAAGTGCACATGTGTCCGTTCAATTTATTCCTCTCCCCCTCTATTTTCATTCATCCTTCCCCCTTTTTTGACGTTCCTTATCACTCTCGCTCTTCAGAGCCGACGTACTCGACTCGCTTTTTAGTCAGTTTGTCATTTTTGTCCTCGTCTCACGCCTTTCAATTTGTGTTTCCCAATGTCAATAAGCAGTTAAGTGTTCTCTAACATTAGACCATGACGTCAGTCCATGAAAACCTTTGTTTTAAGTAAAAGAATAATTTTTACTCAAGGTAAAGAATTTTTCAATTTTAAATCAAAATTTCTAATTTATTCCAAGAAATTCTATAACAAAATAAATTATTAGGATATTTTGGTAGATTCATCAACTTTTTTTAATCAGGATAAACATTTGGTGCATGATTGGTTCTCATGTTTGGACGAAATCCAGTAATGTATTAATTTTTTTTTTAACATCAAAAATCAGAAGTTCAATACATCAAAATGCCCTTCACTTAAACTTCAATAATTTTTAATTGCTTATATCTTCCATAGTGTCTGAAGTGCATTTCGAAATTATTTTAATACTTGAGCATGTAATATTCAATTGATACATGAGTGTAAGACGTTATAAAATAGCAAACTTTAGTTTGACTTATTTTATTTTAACATTGATCCTTCTGAGTAATTCCTCTAATCTTTTTAATCCTGTAAATAGCGTCTTGTATGCAACTAACTTTAATAAACCTTTTATGTAGATGTTTAAAAAAACATTATCCAGCTTAGAGATCTACTATTCTCTAAGCTCAAAGCCTGTCAGGAACCTCATTATTGCACTTATCATCTTTAAGCCATTCTATAAAATATTAGGTTATATAAAATATGCAATAATGCCAGGGACGAAACGGTGATGGGATCATTCATGTCTTACATCCGGTAATTTAAAGGACGTAACTAGCTAAAAATTTGTTTTAAATTGTAGATAGAAAAAAATTCCGCTAAAAACAATGGCCGCATTTTAAGATTGTTGTAAGTTGAAAATAATGGTTCTGGTATGAAACATTTATTTCATATCCGCGTATGGCTTGAGATGTGGGCTACCGTATTTCTTTATATAATACATTATTATTTATACAGAAATTATACATTCCTTTTATTTTATCCAGGAGGAAGTTTCTAGTTTAGCTTCCAGAATGTCGGATCATTAATTTCAATTAAACTTCCGAATCCTTTTTTCTTGTCTGAACTTTGAAGATCTCTTCAATATCATCGATACAGTTAGGGAAGAAATGGAAATAAAATTTAAAACCGAATTTACAATGTGTCGTGTGACTCTTTTTTCTCTGAGAACACTTTTCTTGAAGTGCCTACCACTTGACCGAATTGGGCTTTTGCTAAGTAAGCATATCGATTATGAAAGCTTCAACATCCTAATTTTTCCCTTGATTCGGATCTGCTTTGAAGTGTTTCGAATAAAACTGAAATCACGCAATGCACTTATTTTTTACGGAATTTTTTATGTTTTAGATGGAGAAAAAGGGAGGCGTTACACGAGGGCAGGCGATGCGGTTCGGCTTCAAAAGGCCGCCCATTTGTCCAGGATCTTCGCAGACTGCGAGCACCCCGACAGCGCCATCGCTCCCTTCCGTCCCAGCCCAAGTAACTCGAGAAACCATCGAGCCTCTCGTACTAAACCCCCTGCCTCGAAATGGTACTAATATTGTTTAAAAAATGATTGTTTCTAATTAAAATTTTCAGGCACGCCAAAACTAAGAAACAAAAAAGAAGTAAAGCCAATCAATCGATTTGGATTCGTCCCTCCAGCTTCTTTATCTAATAAAGTTCACGATGTGAAAGCAGAAGGGCAATCTGTAGGAAATTCCCCTCTGAAGGTATATTTCCAATATTTGTTGTTTTTTATTTTAATATTTTCTTTTGAAGTTGAGCGCGAGGAGCAGGTCGGAAACCAGATACAACAAGCCAGCGCCCAAAAACCTTTCGAGCAACTTGAGCAACTGCAACAGCGTCGGAAACTCAAACTCGAGCATCAACTCAGACATGGGAAGGGGGCCCGAAAACATCCCCGCTTCCAAGATAGGAAAACGAATCCCGACGCTAGTCAACTCTAACGCTAAATCCGTCGCAGCGGACAAACGTGCGAAAACTGTTGCCAACAATCAAACTGCAAAATGTTCTCTGGTAAGTTGCAAGATAAAAATCAAACTTTTTTCCCTATAATTTGCTTCAGGGAGGACAAAAAGCCAAAAGAGACGATTCCATATTGGAGATTCAACAGCTTGAACACAGCCCGAGTTTTGGGCACAAATTTAGACATGCACACACCACACAAGTCAATCAGGTTTGGTCTTTTTTGCATAGAAAACGTCTAAAAATAATTTTTTTTTTTTTTTTTTTTTTTTTTTTTTTTTTTTGTAGAAACCTCGACCACGAGAAATGGTCTTTAATCCTTCGCCCGGAAAGCGGTTTGATTTGAGAGATTTAATTCCCATGCAGATCGCAGATGTGCTGGAATCAAGTCCGCAAAGCACGAACGTAGTTCAAAACTCGGTTACGGAAAGGATAAGACAGGAAGTCGTTCTTCCGGCAGCAAGGCAGCAAGAAGATGATAAACAAGGCGAAGAAAAACAAAGGAGGTGAGTCAAGAAGATAGTCATAAATCCTTTAGCATCACTTGAATCAGCCAAGAATGGTCATTTTTGATATAAATAAATAATTATCTATTTTTCAGAGACAGAAAAGATTGTGAAAAAATGAATAAAAGCACTGTAGAAGAAAGTACTGGAGAGGAGGAACTTTGGGCTGGACCTGGAGAGGCAATGGCGATGGATGATTCGATGATCCAGTCAGTCATTAGCGACCTTGATCATTCGCCAGGTAATAAAAACAAAACAAATTAATTTTTTATTCGTTTTCAATTTTAGAAACGATGAACGCGCCATTACGATCGGTCCTTTTACGAATCGAAGATCCAACATTCGCTCCTTTAGCTGCTCTTTCCAATTCCGGCCTTTTAGAAGACGAGACTTTACCAGAATCTCCGGACATCAGCTGCAGTTCGCCCAGCTCAGTCGATCCTTTGCCTCCTCCACCGAAACATCTGAGCGGGTCGAACACGCCCGGCAGCCCCACTCACGGCACTAACTCCATCAGCTCTGATACCAAAGAACGAGACTTTTTGATCGACGATGAAATCGCAGATCAGCCAGGATTAGTCTTTGATTCCGCCATGAGGGATGATATTTCATTACTGACACGTCAAGAACAAGTAATACCCTTCATAGTCCAATCTAAAACTCTAAATTCCATTTTTAGTCGCAAAACTAGCTGAAGAAGTCTCACAAGTATTGGCCTCCGTCGATCACAACGGTGGAATTGACATGCTAAAGTCCAAAAAACACGGAAGCAACACATCAATCAACACTCTTTCACCCTGCGACAGTCTTGCAAGCGACGATTTAATCACAGATTTTGACATATCAGCATTGGACGAGTAATTTTACATTTTTTCCCTAATTAATTTTATAAAATATCATTTTTAGCATCAACCATTCACCTCTGAGAAACAAAAAGTCCGAAATATTGAACAAAAGCGATAAAGTGATCAAAGAATGGAACGCCCTCCTTCACTCGCACCCAGGGTGAGTCACACTTACACCCTGAACAATTTTTCCCCATTATTCTTCCTTTTTCTTTTCTCGATTTATATGTATTTTGTATATTATTTATACAATTAAATAATTTAAATATCACTATTTTCTTTGGATAAACACAACTCTAACAATGCTTTCCATATTAACAATCCTTGTATGTATACCCATTTGCATTTATTTTTATTTTCACTGAGGCTTTCAGAAGTAAAATATTTCAATGAAGAATCAAAAATTTATAAACATATTTATTATTAAAATTATTAATTTGTAAATATTACTGTGCATGACAGCAATTTTGGCCTGACGAAAAAGATTTACTTTTCAAAAGGGAATCTATTGGTTTTGGTATTTCTTAGTTTTGGCATACAGGTGCTCCAGGCCAGCGTAATTTCTGCACGCTTGGTACATATTATTAAAAAAAAAAAAACTTAAGTAACTTTACTTGGATGAAGTCCAAAATTGATTCTAATCATCCAAACAAGGGCTCTTATTTGTAATTATGAAGTAGGGTCACTATGGAGCACCAAGTTAGATGAAAATATGTTTGTATAAAAAAAAGTTCAATTATTGATTGCGTACTAAAAATTATTCACGATTCCTTTTTGTCAGGTCAAGCCTTGAAGTTACTTGCTTTAGTTGATAGGTAGGCTCTGTATATTCTGGGGAAGGTGGAAAAAATAATATAAAACCAAGGCATTGTAATTGATTAAAAAAATGTTTATCTTATCAGAAACCTTCACTCTAATTTAATATTTTGTTTTAATCAATTTTTAAAAAATTGATAAAATATTGACCAAGGTTTGGCATCTAACATTTTTTTAAAATTATTTTGCTGAGATTCTTGTGTAAAGAATGAAACCTAGGAGGTGTGAAATCTTATTTTTATAAATGTAATCCTTCTTAGAAGGACAAAGGAAGATATGAGTTTTTCAATTGGCAATTAAATACGCTTGATATTTTAACGCATGGCGGCCCAAATGGAATGAAAGTCTTAAAAGGAGTATTATTTTTAATTGAATCATTTTTATTTAGTCTGAGTGTTACGAAACGGAAATTGAGAAAGTGGAAAATATGAAAATGAGTAATTTTTAACATTTTGATGGTGCCTTCGTCTAAACAATTAGATTTTAGTAAAAACTTTGCAGAACTAACTTGCCAATTCACCCTTGACCCAATTCTACTTTAAAGATGCACTTAATTTTTTCCACTAAATTTTAATTTTTTTTTTCTTTTCTTAAATTTTGCTTCCTTATTTTTACAGAAGCGATCGTGCAAGAGGTCTAAAAATTTTTGGTCCCTCAAAATGAAAATTTTCACTTGCCTATAGCATTTTTTTGATGATTCTGAACAATTTTTTTCCCATACCGCACTTCCTAAGGATTACTATTGTACCTATGCTTATTGAATTTGGAAGTAAAAAAAAAATTTACCACGTAAAAAAAAAAAAAAAAATTCTTCCACTTGACTATTTTTTAGGGTTTTGACAAATTGAGGTGCTTACTTCTCCATCACACTATTCCCGGTTTGCCTGACTTAACCCTGGTTAAAACCACCTTGCACTTTAAGAAGATTAAAGCATTATAAAGATTAGAAAAGGTTCCCCTCTTGAATCTTGATATAAAGTCCATAAAATATTGGTCAACTTTCACTTAAAGCAATTTAAAGAACCCTTCCCCCATCTTTATCATAATCATTTTGAGACCAGTCAACAAGTTTTAAAACTTCCGTTTCCTTTATAACACTTCCTGTAAATCTCGTAAAGAAAAAACTTCTTGAACATTTTTTTAGGTACACAAAATATTGAGTCTTCAAATTTGAGAACTAAACAAGATGTTTAACATTGTGATTGAAAAAGTCAAGATCTTAGTTTGGTTATAGGGTGTAACATTGGAAATTAGTTCCTTCAAAGGAGGTCTGAGGTAGATTTTATTTAATTGTTGCGGAGAAATTCTGTACTAAAAAATTTACGTTGGTATGGCTCGAATTGCTCGTTGCCTCCTCCCCTCTTTTTGAGAACCCACTTTCAGTTTCGGTCACAGTGAACGCACAGTGAGTCACCGCTCACCTTCCACGGTTACAGTTCAAAGACTCTTCAGTCGTTCGGACGCCTGTGGCTAAAACAACCGTTTCTCCTCTACCTAAATGATTATTTCGGTATTCCTGTTAGTTTTTCTTCTATTTTCAAAAAAGTGATGCGTGAATCTCGTCTAACTTCGATGATGTACGGGTAAGAAAAACTTAAAAGTCTTCAGATGTCCGCGTACCCTTCTTCAGCGTCGAATTAAATTTCTCCATAATCAAGGCGACTCTTTTTTTTCTCCTTCTTTTTTCAAGGAGAATGGCAAAATGACGAAATAATGAACCAGTTCTATTAATCCGGAGCGCTCAATTATAAAAAGTTATTAGTGAAAATACAAAAAGACTTTCGCTTTTTATGACTCATAAAGCGAATTTGCTCTTATCTCACTCAGGAAGTTTTAATCAATATGGCACACCTTGAACTGATTTTTAAAAATTACATCGATTTTCATTTTTTTACTAGTTTTTCACATCACTTTAATGAACATTAATTGAAAATTAATTAATAGAGAATTAATTGAATGGGAAAATTCTTAGAAAATTTCACACAAACAATGGATTTCTAACGAATTTTTGGATTGTTTAAAAATTCTTCGTTTTGGATAATCCGCGAGAAAATATGAAAATTTTTGTTCCAACATTAACTAGGCAGTCTAGTGTTTTTGTTTTAATTTATTACTAAGCGGAGTAAAACAATAAAACCTAATATGGCAGACAATCGTTATGCTCTGATTACTAAATCATTTTTCTTTTTTTAGACTCAACTCCATTCGTACTAATCTAAAAACAAACAAACAAAGAGTCCGCAGTACTTCAAGCGGGACTGCAGAAAGTAAATCAAATGTATCGACCCCACGAAGGACAAAACAGGTAATCAATTGAAAATTTAAGTTTTTCAAAAAACCTAATTAATCATTTCCAGTCGCTTCCAGACACTGAAGATGTGAGCAAAGAAGTCGCCCATTTGAAAAGCACCCTGCTTATGCTTCAAAGAGTCCTCCAAGAAGTAAGTTGATTTTTGAGAGAATATTTTTCCCAAGAAAACGTTTTCATTTTACGTAATGAGTTATGAAAGTCTCAAGTGTACATAACGTTGTTTTTCTTTGTAGCTTGAGACTGGAGAAAATCCGGTATGTATTGTCAATGGATAAATCGATAGTAAACTAGCAAGAAGTCGACATCTATTAGCTTTTTTTTGTTAAATTAGGCTCACTGTTATTTGGTATAAAAGAGAAAAACTCGTTTTGAAAATTGTGAGCCGCTTTTTACGCTTTTTCTCCTTTAAAGCGATTGAGATCAAGCAAAAACCAAGTTTCCAAAACTTGTTTAGAATAATTTATAATTTTTTCGCCAAAGTTGGAATTTTTTTCTTTCGTGGAAAAAAAAAAGCAATAAAAGATCTTATATAAAAGGAAACTTGCGGTTTTCTGCATCGTTTGAAGCTTTGAGTTGGCAATAAATAGAATTTTTTTTTAATGCTACCCAGGAGCAGGAGGAGAAAGCTTCCGCAGGAATACAGCAGGCTGCAGGTGAGCCGTTGGAGGTTCGAGATTTACGTAGACAGGTACCTAAGAATCCAATATCCGATCCCAAATTTTTTTTTCTTCATCACAATTTTATTTTTTCACTATTTTCTTTTCTTTATTTCAAGTTTTACCTCATGCCCAGTTTTATTTTCTTTTCGTTTTGACTCTTCGACTTAGGAAAAAAAATAGAAAGTAACTTTTTCTTATCATTAAAATTAATGTTCTGTGGTGAAAAAGAAGTAAAGTGGATCAGTTTTTTTTCCCCAGTTTGGCTAGTTTTCAATCCTTCAAATAAAAATTGGATTTCTTGTTTTTGAAGTTTTTAATCAAAGAGTAGCCACAAATCTATACATTTTACAACACTAGGTGACTTAATTTCGTGGTTGTGGTGGGCTAAGTGTATTTATACCACTTATTAATCGACCTATGACACATTTTTAGACTTTTCATTTAATTTTTATATCATCACCTTACCTTATTATCCTTTCCTCTCCTCTTTCTTTCGGTCTGAATCATTTTCATTGAAAAATTTACACAAGAGACACTTTTTCAATTGGGTGAATAGCACACGCGAAAAAAAAAAAAAAAAAAAAAAAAAAAAAAAAAAAAAAAAAATCACGCTCAAGAAAATAGAACACAAATTCACTTTCTTCCCAAAAACTCTTTAGTTTAGTTTTTAAATTCTTTCAGAATTACCTTCTTCAACTGGAGCTGGAGGAAAACAACCGACAGATGTTGAAATTGAAGGAGGAACTCCGAATAGCGAATGACCGTATTTTGAAACAAAACAACAAAGAAAAGATTGCTTTCTCGGATACAGCTTCTCAGACAGACCGAGTAAGATGTTAAAAATAATAAAAAATAGTGTACTTTTGCCCAATGAATTCTTCTTAAATTTTTTCCATTTTTTAGATACGTCCATCGACAACCATATTTAAATATTCCCATGACAGCGCTAAACCCTCAATTGTAAGGTCAGTATAAATCTTTTCTTTATTATAAATTATAAAAAATTAGCGAATAAGAAATATTTTTATATCCGGCAATATTTATATATTGAAATTTTTCTTCTATTATTGCCTCTCTTTGACTACCAACCTACCAATTATCGGAATTTGTGATCCAAAAAAACCAAAAGTTTTCAACTTGGGCAGGTAGGTTTTCAAGATTTGATATTCGGAATAATGCTTCTATGCGCCCTCGATTTCCTAATCCTCATTCATCTGTCACCGACCTTCGAATTCCTCATCATAAACCACTCTTAGCACTCAAAAATCACGCCATCGTTTTTAAACGATTTTAAAATCTGCTACATTTTTTTAAAATTCGCTAAAAAATTCATTTTTTATTTACAAAATTTGTGGAAAAATATATTTAAATTTTTTTCTCTTTTTGCTTTTTTCTTTTACAAAATTTTCTTTTCGTCATAACGACTTGGATTTGAAGACTATTTGTGTAAGTAACAAATTTTAATAGTGCATGTAGTTATCGATCCATTCGTTCCTGTAGTAGAAAATATGAAGTTCTTAGGCATTTAGAAAAATCACAAAAAGTGCACTCCATATTACAAATTGTGACCTGAAGGGGGACCTGGGCGGTTAGCTAGCAGATAACTTGGATGATATTTTGTTTAGTTCCATTTTTTTTACCATTATTTGGGCTACATACAACTCCCCTGAGGTACCAAAGCCAATGCAAAATGACGAAATCCCCTTTCTGGAGCCTAAAACCACCCTTCATAGTATAAGCTAGAAATGGCTTACTCAGGGGGAAAAAAAGAACAATTTTGTTTCAATTTTGTGCATGATTCCTTATCATGGATGACAATTTTCTTCATATTTCTATTCTTGAAGTAAAATATTTTTTGTTTATTCCAGTGTGAATGATATCCAGGATGAAACCCAGAAGGACCATCTTTCCCGAAAAGGACGTCAAGACAATGGAGTACATGATTTAACGCCTAAAACGTATCGATCTCGCCAGGAACATCATTCAAACAAAATCCTAATATCATAAAATTCTGTATATAATTTACTACCTAGTTAGTCTAAAACTAAAATCTAGTCCTTTTATTTATGAAAGGTGTCAAACAATGCTCTCGCAAAAAAATAAATACTTAAAGAAAATGAGATATTACTTTTTTTAATTAATAATTATTTTAAAAATTTGAATCAAATTTTATTTAAAAGAAATACAATTTAAAAAGGACTTAGCACAACCATGACAATGTGCACAATAGCTTGAAAATCTGTGATTTCAGGAATACATACTAACTTTTTGTTTTTATTGTATTTATTAATATAATTTTTTTTTCGTACTCTTTTTTATTTATGGATGTTTAATGGACAACTTCCTAGTTGCTTCGTCCTTGTGCTATTATCAGAACAATAATGAAAATCAATTTATTGTTTTATCCTCTTTGATAGAAATTAGACGTAAATTGAAAGACTGTGAATTTTCTTTGGTTTTTATAAAAATTAGATGAACTTTTTTTGTCTTTGGTTTCGGTCGTGTAATTTTTAAATGTACAGTTGTGTTAGAAAACCCTTTCAGAGTTTATGTGTTTGTTTTTCCTATCGTTTGTGATATTTTTAGTTCTCGTGTTTTTTTAAAAATTGACATAGAATATTATATTAGTGCTAAATTCTTCCATTTTAATCTTATTAAAAACCAATGGTCGCTGTACTTAGATAAAATGTGAAGAAAAATTATAAAATACATATTTTAATTATAAGTAGCGTTTAGTAATGTTATTTATTTCCATAATATAATCGTTGAAGAGTATTTGTGTTTAAATTCAATGTCCTTATTTTGTGATATATGTTTTGTCCACTTATATTATTATGCGAAAAGGGTAGATCCACTCGTTTTACGAGAACGTATACGGGAAAGTCGCCAGGAAACGTGAAGGTAATTAAAGTGGAAGGTTTTCCTGCTTTTTCAATATCTTAATGAGTCAGGCTTCAGAGTATCTGAATAATTTTTTAAAACGAATAAAAATCAAATACTCCTAATAATTTAATATTTCTTTTCTATAAGGTGTGCTTTCTATCCGTTTCCCCATCAAATGCCCCCTCCTGTAGCTTATGATGTCGTTCATTATGTGAATCCATTTGGGATCCTTGATGGCGTAATCGAGATTCTCTTTGCCCAAAACGACAGACTTGACGCGAATCATGCGATTCTTATCGTTGACGATGATCAAAGTGTCGTCGTCATCGTATTCCAAATTGCCTGCGCTGAGATCCTCCTTTTTGACGAAAACAACATTGACGTCACCGTTCGCCCATTTACGAAGGAAGTAAAGAAGCTTTTCTTCTTGTTCTTTCTCTACAGGGTCGACCTGATTAGGCAAATCGAGACTTTTGTCGACATCCATGTAGTAAAGAACATCCGTATTTTTTTCTTTTCCATCTTTGTAACTTTTAACTCGTCTTTTAATTAAAATTTTATCATCGATCCTTTCCGCTTCTAGTTTGATTACTTTTTTGCCTAAAATATAGCATTAATTATGGTAAATAGTTTTAAAGACCTCACCTTTTGTTTTAGAGCTTTTGTTTTCTGTTTCTTTCTTTCTGACTGCTCGTTCAATTATTTCGGAGACGGTGTCAGAAATAATTTTTGTTCCTGCGTTTTCTAAATATCGATCCCGGTCGAATTTGGGTTCGAAGTGACCGATTTCGACGCTAGAAACGTTGGCGATGCTTTGACTATTTACATCCGAGTAAGGATTCTTTTCGTTCTCTTCGTCTGTCGTTTCGAAATATTCTGGCTCTGGGCTTCTTTCGTTATATGGATTTCCGATGTACACACTCCCGATATTGACCAGCCTGTTGCTCGACTCCCTCAAATCGTCGTCTTCTGCCTTAAATATTTCTTTGACGTTATCACTTTTGTTTTCTTTTTCTGGTATACTTTTATCCCAAGATAATTTTCGGTTTCTGTTCGGTTGGCTTTTATCTTTGAGAGCAGATTTTCGTGTTATCTTGTAGACTCCGTTATTTTGTGCATCTTGAAAAGTGAATGTTTGCTCTTGAAGTTTGTTGAATTTCTTTATAGTATTTTTGTCAAGATGTTTTTTCTTTTCTTTTTCTCTTACTTTCATTTTTGCTATTCTTCGATTGGTCATTTCGTTTGAATTTCTGATTTTTAATGGGGCTTCTAGTGGTCGAATTTTTTTATTCTTTTCTTTCAAAGCGCTTACAATATCGGTTCCTAATTTGATGTTTGGGATAGGCTTAGGTTTGTTGGAAAACCAGTTTAAGACTGAGAAAATGTTTCCACGATTTTCGTCTTTTTTTGAGATCTTTTTGTCTGAGGCTTCCAAAAAAGGTAAATCGTCGACTTGAGTGGAGTCTTCGACGGTTGCGGAGTTCACGTGGAGGTTGACCGGAGGTCTGTATTCGGTCACGACTTTATTTTTTTTGACGTACAAAACTGGCCGGTAAGGCTCCCTAGACCCGGAGGGCTCTTCGACCTTTTCGTGTTTTCTTTCAATTTTTGGATATTTATGATCGTACGGGAAATTTGTTAGATAGACCCCGTTACGTACGTAAGTCCTTCGTACGGAAGGTCTGACCGGATAGACCCAATGCGCCTGATTGTTCCAATTGTTCCACCCTTGGTTCAAAGCCTCCTGATATTTATTTCGGACGTTAAACTCGTTACGTAAAAACTCCTGCTCTTTTATCCATTCTGTCATCCTTTGATGTTTGTACGTTTCCTCCGCCTTTTTCTTTTTCCCTTTTCCCTTCGGATTCTGACGTTTTACTAGCCACATCTTGATCTACTTTATTCATTAGAATCTTTCAAAATGGGCATTCTATAAACTAAAAATTTATAGTTTTTACTTATCACATGATTTGGGATGATTGTCAGCAAAAACAGAGACCGAAAGAATATTTGTGTATTATTTAGGACCCAATTTGAAAAATGCTGCTTTTGTGGCTATTTTCTTAAATAGGCATTTTGATAAAGAGCCCCAAAAATTTCAAGTCGATTAGTAAACAGCTAGCTGAGTTTTTTTTGACAGTAGACATGCTCAGATCTTCTTGAGTATGATGAAAATGAGCCCTGAAAATTTCAAGTCAATCGGTCCACATCCAGCTGAGTTATTAGACCGTTTTTAGACCAATATAATGACATTAAATGTCCAGACCATTAAAACTTTTTGAGACATTTCAAGACTGTTTTAGATCCAGTTAAGTCAATTTTAGACTGGGAACGATCTTCTAAGCATATAATAGAGCCCTAAAAATTTCAAGTCAAAGCAATTCAATACAAAAGGAGTTTCCTTTAGGCCTTAGGTTTACCAGTGTGGGGGACCATGAATATGACATCTTTTCTAATGGAAAGCTCTTTCTGGTTATTGTAACGGTTGCAGGCACAATATATAGGTATTTCCATGCTAGATTATTGTTCAATATGAAATAAAACGTCATTTTTACAATTTTTTTGGAACACCAACAGTTGTATATTTATTTGTAATAAAGTTTCATAAGCTCAACTCTAGTGGGCTTTCGAGAGAAGCCAAAAATCATGGATTCCAATCTTGGACTGGTCGTTTTTGGCAATTGGAATTTAAACTCTCGGATGTGCGTTTCAAGGAGTTGTTTTTTCATTAAAGTTTTCCTTAGGTCGTTCTGATCTCTCAATTTCCTTTCTTCCTCGAGTTCTTTTAGGATCCTGACCATCTCTTCTTCCCACTTAACGAAGTCGACGATTTGGTCATTTTGGACTTGGCTACGAGACTTACGACGGTCGAGTGCCCTCGATGAAGACCTTCGACGTGAAGAAATCGAATGGACGCTCGGTCTTTTTTTGAATTTCGCGTACGTTTTCTTTCGTTCTGGCTTTCCCAACGATTTTGACCTCTTTTTTTCGAACTTTTCTTCCTTACAGTGGACGCATCGTCTTTGAGGAAACTTCTTTTTCGTTTTAAAAGGATCGTATCTGCAATCTTGAGGGCCCATAGAAAAGTAAAGATTGATCAATTTCGACAACGAATCTTTTCTCTTCATTTTCCTCTTATCGTATCTATTTTGGCACAAATGCTCCGTCATCATCATCCTTCTCCTTTCCTCACACGGACGAACTCCAAGATTATTTTCTCCATATTCGATCTTCATTCAGTCTCGTTAGATTCTCTGCCATTTTTCCAACCTCCAGACTTCTCAATAATGCTTTCTTATTCAGTCCATTTTGTTGTTTTAAAACGACACATGATTTCAAGAAATTTACAAGTTACAAGACTTTTCCGATGTTAGTTTGAAGAGTTCAGAATGAAGAAAAAGAAAAGGGGGAACTTCTGACTTTAAGATATGCGAAAAAGGTTTAGATATATCGACCCTGAATGTTTAGTATGGCAAAATCGCTTTATCGAAAATGAAATCGAAATCCAGCGCTTTCAGCCTCCGGACCCATGGCAAGCCGGATTGAGAGACTACACTAATAATAATGACCCAAATTTGAAAATAAAACGAGAAAACGAAAGACTCAAAGAACTATATTTTACCGCCGACAATCCCGCTTTGAGGGAACCATTTCGAAAAGAGATCCCTCCTGTCATCCAGAAGCGAATTGATGAACACAAAAAGAAAAAATCGAAAGAGAAAAAAGTATCCCAAAGTGAGCCAAAAGTGATAGTTAAAAGGTTCCCAGTAAGAGATTACAAAGAAAAATCGACTGTGGAACACAGCAGGTCGAAAAGTGTCACTAAAATAAGCCAAAGAAATGAATCTGTAAAAACTACTTTGTATAAAGATTTAGATGACTACAATCGACATTCGCGTTTTACAAAATATCCAAGTGCGCAAACGTTGAGGATTAAAAGTCAAAAGGATCTCGGGGTCAAAAGTTCGAAAGACGTCACTGTGACACCATTGCCGAGGACGTTTTTTAGACCATCCTACGGACAAGCAGTTCGTGAATCTCCGAGTCGTGAATGGCCCAAATTTCCTTCCCAGCTTCAAAGGGTTTTGGGTAAAATCGTCGTCAAACGATACGACCCGCAAAACAACTCTACAGACGAATTACCCCCACCACAAAACGAACCTTCACCAACTAAACCTCCCACACCTCCCAAACCCCAACCCGCCCAAACCCCACCATCCCCAAAACCCAAAAGGGAACAAAGCATCCCTCCAAACCTCCCCGGTTGGCTCCACGAATTAGCCGTTCGCTACAAAGGGAAAAAGTTCAAAAAACGACCGCTCTGGCAGGTCCTCGTCATCGCTTTACTTGAAGAACAAGAAAGGATCACGAGAAGAAAAGAAAGAGAAAACATACACAAAAAATTGAAGAAAAAGGCAACTCTTGAATCGCTAATACGTCAACAAAGATACGAAGAAAATATAAATGCGATCGCCAAAAAAATTAAACGCTCGATCACCCCTTTCGCCAGAACTTCCCTTATGAAAGACAAACACTGTAATTACAGACATTAAAAAGTTTTATTTTTATAATATTTACTTACCTACAGAGTTGGGGTACCAATGCTGCCAAGCGACTTTGATTATTAGATCTTTGATGTCAGTCGAGGTTGTAACATGGAAAATATTTCCCGAGATGAGGCTTATTAAGCCGAAACCGGTCGTGAAATTTTTTTCATTCTCTCCCTCATTTGAAATTCGAAAATAACTAATTAAGACGGGTGTGTTTATCAAAATCTAATTACAGAAATATACACACAACAATGTAATATTCATAAAAATAAACATCACATATTTCCCTGGGGTTTGAATAACTTATAAGTTTTGACGTACTTAAATAATCGAGCTAGAAATTTTTCTGTTAATGAATTGGCAATTAAACAATTTTTCACTTAAAAATTACCATTGAATATATTGCACTTTTTATTGTCTTGAATATTAAGAATTTTTTGTGTGAATTATTTTGACCTTGAATAAAATTATTTCCAATCTAAAAAGTATGCACAATTAATAAAGAAACAAAGGGAATAACCGAGGAAAACCAAAATTCACTTTTTTTCCCGATAGTAGTTACAACGACGTGTAAATCCTGTGGATCCGTTTAAGAGAGCGTGTAAACGTTTTAAGTGCCCGTTATGGCTTTTATGGTGATACCGACGATGGTATAACGCAGGGGAAAAAACAAACGAAAACCAGGAAGAGGAAAAAAAATGTTATCGCATGAATTATTCTGAAAAGAGTGATAATTTGTTCAAACTGTAACTTGGAAGATGTTAATTTCTCAGTTATGGTTCAACATCCCAACATGAGACTTCTGACTCTTTTATTTTTGACAAACTTATTTGTCCAAGCTTTTTCAACGAATTCTTCTATTTTAGAGAGAAAAAAACGCTGGTTAAGTTTTCCAAAAGGAAGTTCATTACAGGTTAAATTTTTTTTTGTTTGTTTTTTTAATTATGTATATTCATGATTTCCCACAAGTGCATGTTCACAAAAAAAACTTGAAGGATTAATTACTAAACAAAAGAACAAAGGATTTTGTTAATTAATTATATTTAAAGATTTTATTTTTGTATTGGTCGATTCATCGATGCCGACAATTTATCGAATAAAATTAAATTAATTGTAAGTAAATTAGGGAAAAAAAGTTGGGCCCTAAGTGGGATTCAAAAGGAAGGGAGACTTAAGGTTGAGTCTGGTAAGTATACTGGCTACCCACAAGTTCTTCCCTTAATTCCTGTAAATCACATTAAATACAATAAAAATGTATGTAGGGGAATCTCTGGGAGAACCCAGATCCCAGGATAAACTTCACTGGGAACCCAATAGATCATTGGTTTAGAGCGTCTGCCCTTCAGGTAGGAGGTCGTAAGTTCGAATCCCACTTGAGATCCAACTTTTTCGTCTTTCTTAATTTCCTAATTTAATTAGTTTAATTTTATTATGATATTACTTTATTTCCTTGCATTTTCGATGAGATTAATATTATTTACAAAAAACCTACCTACCATATTTAGAATTCTGACCAATGAAATCTAATTTTTCCCTTGTAGCTTGTCTATTGCTTCTTGATCTCTACCTATGGTACAAAAGCCGGAATATTCACTGTCGGTTTTACCGTCGGATTAGCATGGGAAATACCCGTCGACGTTCGAAAATACATTTTTCAAAAAGGAAAGACTAAAGTTCACGACCGAGACAGGCGGAGCCTTTTCGAAAAGATCGAAAAATTCATAGAGACGTACTTTCTCCATCACTTAACATCCTAAACTAAAAAATATTTTTTAGACAAAATGGCCAAGGAGAGAATTGTGTTTTGAAAGCAATCTGCGAAACAAAAAACCGTTCACACCAAAAAATGTCTTTTGTACATGCTCTCGTTTCTGAAATTTTTAGGTAAAGTAGCCAAACTCAAAAGTGGTAAAATAATTTTTTTTAGGCTTGAAAATGAAGAGTTTTGGGCTTCACATCCGAAGTATAAACGAGCTTCAGAAATAATGGATTGTCATGAAGAGTATCCTTGTAAATTCTCTATGTATGATAATAGCTAAGACAAATAAAGCGAGTACCTATAAATACCAAAGAAATTTTTTGTTTCCTAACATTACGTTTTCATTTTTGTGAATTACGATGGTTAATAGTTTCTTCATTGACAATTAAAGATATTACTTAATGTAATTATTTCGATATTATAAAATGGTCGAAAATTCAACGTCCAACTTTGTACGGTGGATGAACAAGGAAGTCTAGTAGAATTTTGCGTAAGTTTTTTTTTTCCTATTTGATGTTCTAGAAAAACTATGTGTAATGACAGTTTAAAAGTGTTGGTTATTCAATAATGAAAACACCCCCATCCTTTTAATAGAAATCAGGTGCTATATTAAGAAAGTGGGGAATTTCGCCTCTTTCAGTTTCGGTGTCGAGTCTTCTCTATCAGGACCTGTCGCACGAAACGAGCCTTGGTGAATCTTCAAATTTATGTAGGTAAATGAATAAATTTTTTTAATGGTTTTGTGGCTAAATTTAAGGTAATTTACACAGGAGTCATTTAGAAAAGACTTTTGAAGTTTTTGTTGACATTTTGATCTGTGAAATTTGAAAGTTCATATTGCTAAAGAGTTAGAAAAATTCTCTTAAATATTTTGTCAAAACTTATGGGTAGTATCCATAGACAAAATTGGATTATGCGTGTGGCTTAACAAAAACACCAATTGTTGAGGGTCTACTCATAATCGAATCTGTAAATTAATCTTAAATGAATGAATTCGTAAATTATAAAAATTTTTGTTAAAGATATTATTGGTCGATTGACGAATATTAAATTGAATTAAACTAACAATAAATAAATTAAGGAAAGAAGAAAGAAAAAAAAAAAAAAGTTGGACCTCGAGTGGAATTCGAACCTACGACCTCCTGCTTACTGGGCAGACGCTCTAAACTGGGGGCTCAGCGTAGAACGTCCTTGGATCTGGATTCTTATACCACAGGCCCCCCATTCTCCTTCTTTTCGTCTTTCTTCTTTCCCTAATCTATTTAGTTTGATTAAATTTAAATTTTTTCGTTGATCTATTGAAGATTACTAATTAGATAGCTTATTTTCATCCCCTTTGTTAAAATAGAAAGTCGAAAATTAAATTGAGAACACTAGTATAGTCTTTTGAATTCAAAACAATGCTTTTGACATTATAATGCGCGCCACAACTTTCGATTTCCTAACGTAATTGTGAAATGATGATTTCATCGTGAATTATGTTCGATGTTTTAAGACGATGGGTGCCCAGACTGAGAATAAAACCGAGGCGAAGGAAAAGGTTTTCGAAAAATTCGGAATGTCGCCCAAATCTGTAGCATTGGACGTCGACCTCCTCAAAGACTGGATGGCGAAACATCCATACTTCCCAAACGTGGATCATCGTAAGTTTTAATTTACAAAAAAAATTTATGAACATTTTTTATCAGTCAATCTTGACACGTGGCTCGAGAATCAGATCATAATGGCAAAGAACAGTTTGGAAAAAGCAAAAGGGAACGTCGAAAAATATTTTTGCGTCCGAAACATGTGTCCAGAGCTCTTCCAAAACAGAAGCGTGACTGAAAGTTCCATGAGCCTAAGTTACGAAACATTGTAAGTAAATAAAAATATGAATAATAAATAAAAATTTGAATTTTTTAGAACGATTTCATATCTTCCCGGTCTGACAGATCGACTTCACAAAGTTTGCATCGTAAGGATCGAAAACGGCGACGTCGAAAACTTCCAGTTCGAACCAATTTTAAAACGTTGCACTCTCGCTGTCGAATACTTTTTAAAAGAAGGAATCTATTTTACTGGTTTTCATACGATATTCGACCTTAAAAATTTAAAACTTAACCACCTCGGAGCGTTCAAGCTGTCACTTATGCGATACATGTCGATCTCGATGGTAATTCAGACCGAAAATAGTTTAAAAGGTTGACGTTTCTGATTTTTAGAAAGCGTTTCCATTCAGTATGGCAGTTTTTGGACTTATCAATTGTCCTCCTTTCATCGAAAAGGCCATCGCCATTTTCAAACCGTTCATATCCTCAAAACTACATTCACGTGTAAGTTTTAATTTTTTCAATGAAAAATAAAAACATGTAAAAAATATGCAAATATACCTATAAAAAATCCAGAAACGGAGGAAATGGGAGGAATGGGAATTTACGCCCTTGAATCCAAGTCATCGCTATCCGGAACTTAAAAATAATTTGCGTGGTGCTTTTTAATGTTTTTTTGTTTAGATTATTATATTAAAAGACGTAGATTCTTTAAAAGAAAGCATCGGGGATGTCAAATTACCGAGCGACTACAGCAACGAAAGCAAAACGAGCCAGAAAGAATACAGCGGTAAATTGAAGACAATTAAATTCCAATAATATCATTTTTTAAATTTTTAGATATGATGAAATTAAACTTCCTCAAAATGAACGACTACATTCTCAAGTGTGATATGGTCAAATGTGATAAAAGCTTTAATTTTAAATCAGGAGATCTTGAAGGTGACCCAATGGTCGGATCCTTTCGTTCATTAAAAATCGATTAAAATCATTATTTATATCAATTTTATCGTGTAAATGTGCATATTTTACGTATGAAAGTGAACATTATCGTTTTGTACCGAAACTTACCTTATTTTGTGTGTATTTTTGGTTTTTTTGATTAAATCTTTTCTTTATCAATCGCTTTTATTAATAATTAATTGAATTTATTTACAACTTTATCAACCATAAAAAATACAAACTGAAAGGAAATTCGTTCTTTTATTTGTTCACGCAAGGAATGGCAACAATGATATATTCTTCAATGTCACAAATAAAGTCTTATTCAACATAATTTTATGGCTGATTGTCCATATACAATAATATAACAATGATATATATGTTTACAATTTACATAGCCAATGCCAAATAATAAATTAGGTACATATTTTTATATCTAAATATTTGAGATGCTAAATGTTCACCCTCATTTTCGCTTTTTTAAATATATTATTTAATTTTTTTCGTTTATTCTAAGCACTGAGTTCCTTTATTTGTCTTAAATAAAATTTAAAGCACATCAGAAGTGAAAAATTTTACCCCTGATTGCCATGAGCTTTTTTTTTACAAGGAAAGATCGTCAGATATCACGAACCAATTTTCATGAAAATCAGCAAAAATTTAGACCATCGAATTTTAAAAAACTTAAATTTAATTTTTTTAGAAAAAAAGAAGCCATAAAATTACCTAATAAGGGGAAAAAAACCTTATTTTGATGAGAAACCCTATAGACTAACTTTTAGCCAATTGTCTTCAAAATAGAAATGGGACATTTGACGACCAATCTTTTATTAATTTTATTTTTCTTTATTTTAGGAAATTTCGAATGATATATTTATGTGGTGTTCCATAATATCGTAAAAAAATAATCCTCGGCACTTTATTTATTCAAAAGTTCCTTTGCGTTAAAAGTTAAAATCAAGGAAGACTAAAGGAAAAAAAAATTTAATTCAATAAAAATAAAATAAAAAGAAGGAATAATTTTTAGGAATTTTTCACATATATAATACTGAAGAATATTATTGTACAATTATTTGTAGCAGTTTATTATATTCCCTCGTTTTTTTCTTTATTTTATAATTTCACAAAATATTTTCAGTTACATCTTACGTATAAAAATCTATTCGTCCTATTAGATATCAAATGCATTAGAAATACATAATTCAATGTGGTAAAAGTTTTTTTTTATTGATTTTTAAAAACAGTGATAGTATTAATTTTACTATATATAATCCTTTATCCTTGTAGCTCATATAATTTCTTTTTGTCAATAATATAAACCAAATGAAAAAAATAATAAAAATTAAATTAAATTATCACATGTAATTTTTTTTTTATAATTTAAGCACAACCATTATAATAATGATAACAATAACAAAAAATTAAGCAATTATGATAACAGTGATAATATGTTATAATAATACTATTTTCCCCCATTCTAAAGTGGAAACGTGTTTTTTCTATAATTTTTTACCTATTTCATAATGCTAGTAATAACCCATATTATATTTTTTTTAAATTATTTATTTACACTTTTTTTCAAAATCCTTTTACCAACGGGTGGAAACAACAAACTCGATTTTATCACAACAAATTTTCGCGAAAAAGCAATGAAGAAAAATTTGCGATAAATAACGCTTACATGTTTTTTACAATAATTAATTATTTATTTTTTACGGACACGATATTTACATAGTAGGCCAGTTTGTATATCAAATAATAGAAATCGTGCAGTACTTTTATGTTGGTTTTCTCCAGATGCCCTAAAAAGTGGAAAAATACAAAAGAAATAGATGAGTAAAAGGAATTTAAAATTTTTTTTAGGCCTATAGCTGTTTTTTAGTTGAAATGAGGGTTTTCTTCAGCAATCCAATACCTTAAATGAGCCCAGGATCGAGATAACTTCCAAAAACCTTTTATAAAATAAAATTTTAAATAAAATTCGAGGACAAAATTTGAGCATGAAGTGGCCAACAACTCTAAAAAACCATGGTTTCTCATCTCTTTTAAGACCGATTGACCATCATTTGAAATCTATCAGTCTTATAAGGAGTCAAAAAACTTGATTTAATCTTAAATTTGAGGGTCCACTAGTGCTCTGTCCATCCAATGGTCTTATATTACAACTTGAGATAAAATTCAATGCAATTCTGTACAAATAAAAATGAACCAAAACTGCATTTTTAACAATATTTGATATATAAAATGGCCTAAAAACGTGATAAAACGGTATTTTTTATGTTGGGAAGACACCAGTTCTGATAGAAAATATGAAAATATTATAAAACGTTCAAAACTTATTTATGATTGTTCCGTCTTTTCGTTTTCATTTTCTTATAATGGTTATAATAAAACGAAACAAAATTTAACAAAAGGCCTATGGAAAATCAAAATACGATATTCATGTGTGAAACTATTGCAAATATTTACATAAATACAATAATAATAACTATTTAAATACCAAAAATATCTTTATTCGTAGTTTGTAGAATTTATATAATTTAATAAGGAAAACTCTAAAAAAATTTACAAACAATTTTATATTTTAAAAATTAAAGAAAAAGAATTAAAATAATTTTATATATAACATTTATAAATAAAATATAAATTTTTATAACTACGACCAGTTTTCTAGAATGAGATAATTACACTTACACATTTATATTCATATTTTTAACTATTTTTTTTTTTTTTGTCGTACTCATTCCTGGAAACCTAAATCTTGTTCTATACGTATTCAATTGAACAAATGAGCAAATCTTGATTATAGTTTTTCTTATTTAATGGAATAAGGCTGTGCAAATATACTGATAATGCACATAATGACTAAAACTAAATTTATATATATATTTTTTTTCTTCTTATGAAGTTAATTACACGATTTACATGGTTTTATGTATTTTTTAAATTTTTTTTGTTAATTTTCTTTTTTTTTTTTCTTCATTTATGTTCAAGACCACATTGACCATTCTCTATCATCTACGTACAAATTACAATTTACAAAAAAATACAAGGAAAATTAATTTTTTTTACGCTACATAAAATGAAATTATCAAAAAAGCAAATATTGATGACATTTAAAAAAATAACGTCAGACGATTAATAATTTAAAAACTATGACGTATTTGCCTGCCTTAATTTATATCAATAAAAATAAAGCCTAAATATAAACATATTCTGTACAATTTTTTAATTGGCATTTTTTTTAAGGATAAAAAATTTATTTCAAAATATATACATTTATTAGTTTAACAAAGTGCAGGGCTTGTTGAAACATCTCCCTTATAAATAGAAACCTGCGTTTGGCAGTTTGGAGGATGTGGTATAATTTAAGGCAAGCAAAGTATAAATTTTTATATTTTTATTTAACTTTTTTTTTTCTTTCTCTCTACATTGACCCGTATAATATAAAGTTGCAATTACGAACCCTAGGCTTCTTCAGGCCCCATCATGAACATTCGTTTCTTGGCGATTTTCGAATAGACAATGTCAATTGGTTTAGAACGGTCGTAAAGGGATGGAGCCTGGAAAATAATTACAACCGCACCCATGAGACACGCGAATAAGAACACCCATAGGAAGAGGCGATCCAGCACCATGGCTACATATTTCCAGTCTTCTATCACCTGAGGACAGAAACGAAAATGTCAATACAAAAGTGTTTATTCCAGTGGAAGTCTGAGAAGCTTTTATCCTAAATTTTGAGAGGTTTAAATTGGAAATATTTTCGTTTTTAGGGTCCCATCATTTAAAATCCTTTTCTCTTCCAATTTCATTTGGTGAAATAAATTTAATTTGCGTTTAACTGTTTAGAGTTAGGCAACAAAACGGCTTTAAAATCCTTCATTTACTTTTAGCCCTCAATCAGATTGCAGTAAAGCTTTTCAAGCACAAACTCCACTCAAAACAGGATTGGGGGAAAAAGAGGGTCCGGGAGGTTTGTAGAAACTGAGTAATCCTCCTTGGGTCCGAGTCTCAAGAGGCCTCTCAGGAACAAATGAAACCCAAGATATTTTCATCAAGAGGGGTTTGAAAAAGTTCCCTACCTCGAAAATCTATTTATTTTAATGTCCATACTCACATTTTCGAACTTGTCTTTGTTCTTAACGTGTTGAGCAATAAACCTGGCATCTTCTATAGTTTTTTCCAATGAAAGTGGCTTTTCAAAAGTGGGGCTAACATCATCAGCGTGACAAATGCCAGGACTGAATAAGTCGTCGTCGGCTGATGGGAGGGGGAGCGGAGGTTCCCCGTAACAGGGCACAGGGTCAAATCGAGATGCTGGCAGTGCAGGAATATTAAAGTCTCCACTTAACCTCTTAAAACTGAAAAAAAGAAAAACAAAAAATTTAAGAATTGGAATTCCGCGTTTTCTAAAAACCGAAGGAAAATTTTAAATATTCTTCAATTTGTTTAACAACAACAAAAAAAAAAATTAAACAAAAAATTCATTTCCTGAGATTAATTTTTCATGAGTTTGAAAAATATTCAAATTGAAATTGAATGCTTACCCTATGTAATTATCGATTTGTGGAGGTACTTCAAAAACTCCGGTGACGACTGCGTCGGGCGGTTTATTTTCGTCTTCTTCGATCGAGTCTTCCTTTTTGGGCCGCTCGATCCTTAAGAATTTAGGGAGGACTTGTATAAAAACTCGGTGCACCCACGGCTTCATTTTATGCGTGACGGGCGAACGAAAATTAACGTTTAACACTATTATAGTAACTACAACGGAAAAAGTCACGAGCACCATCGTAAATAGTAAATATTTCCCGAGTAGGGGCACAGTCAGCGACGTCGGCGGAATGATTTCAGCGAGTAGTAAAAAGAACACAGTGAGTGAGAGGAGGATGGATATACACAACGACACTTTTTCACCCGAGTCCGACGGCAAATAAAACACTAAAATCGACAAAAACGATATACCCACGCATGGAATTATTAAATTTACAGTGTAAAACAGTGTCTTTCTCCGAAGGGTTATATTGAATATTATGTCCGGATAAGGCTCTTCGCAGCAACTGTAGAATTTCTCGTTTCTCACTGCGGGAACCTTCATTATATCCCATTCAACGGATAGGTAATAATCTTGAAGATCGATCCCGACGTCTATCGTATCGGAATCTGGAGTTTGAGCTAGATGGCGAAGATCCACCTAAGGAAAACAAATAAATCGTCAAATTCATTTTATCATTTGAAAGGCTAATCCTCCTAAGCTACAAGCACCACTCGATCAACCGTCTACAATCCAACGTTTGATCAAATCGAAGCTCAATTAAGGTACTACCCATTGCCTCAATCCCCTGAGTGGTACATGAGAATAGTTAACCTGACAGGAGTGATTGGAAACCAATGATTTTAGATGCATTTGGGCTTTTATGAATAATAAATTAAAGATTTTTTACAAGATAGCCGTCGTAGGTCCACGAGCCGAACTTCATGAAACACGTTTGTTCGTCGAAAGGAAAATATTCGACGTCGATTTCACAGAAGGACTTGTAGATCGCCGGCGGTTTCCAAATTACTTTTCCTGTGTGGTGGAGTATCGCCTTCGTCATTATTGTTACTTCATAATTTCCGTCGGCGCTATAACACGAAAGAAAAATAAACAAAATATTGTTAATGCTTCTTAAAATCCTATATTGGTAAAAAAAAGAGCTGTGAGTACCTCGAAGACAAAGGCTCAATCAAACTATGATTTTAAATGCCTATCTTGTCGAAAAAGGATAGAAATCAATGGCAAATTTTATTCTCAAGTAGCCCTCAAATCAACAGATTGCCTACAAGTATCAAAATGCTTGAAATCTTGATTTCTCTCACTTGTAAGCAAAATCGTTAACAATTCAACTTAAAGAATTGTTGCCAAATATGAGCTTAATTAAATCGCTACGGGGTACTCTAATTATAAAAACCCGATCACGATTAAAATTATATAACAAAGGAAACTCACTTATTGTACAAAACGATATCTGGGAGCCAAATGTGCTCCGATGGAACGTGAAGCGTGTCTACTCCTCCATAGTCGTCCGGATTCCATTTCAGCTTGTAGTCATTCCATTCCTACAAAAAAGTTGAAAATGAAAATTCTGAAGGGGAAAAAATTTGAAGTTTAAAAGGCCTGTTAATGATTAATCTGATAACGTCATCTTTTTGATGCAGAATTTCATGCAAAATACACGTAATAATTTCATGTTTTAAATATGAGATAAAATAAAGAAAAATTTTTTTTACTCCACTTTTTACAAAAATGATCTCCATTGTTTTCGGTAGATTTTTCGTTCTCATATTCCTAATTAAAAAGTACTTACTCTGGAAGCTCTATTTCCATAAGATCAAAAATTCAGATAAGAATCATAGAATTTAAATATACGTAGGTAAAAAGAAAAAAAAAAGGAAAAAAAAAAAAAAAAAAAAAAAAAAAAAAAAAAAAAAAAAAAAAAAAAAGAGAGAGAGAGAGAGAAAAAAAAAAAAAAAAGAAGAAAAAAAAAAAAAGAATTTAATTTAAGCCTTAACTTGAAAACAAGGACAAGGTTCAGAATCTGCATGATATTCAAGTCATTTTATGAATGAAGGGGAGATGTCCATTGTTTTATATATGTTATACAGGTTTAGTATTGAGGATTAGTCTTAAAACTCTTTAAATGGTCTCCAGTAAAAGTGACATCTGCTATTTTTATTTATTACATTTTAGGACAATATTTTAAATAAATGATGAAAATCCATTGATTTGACCACGAGGAAAAATAAAGTTAGAGATGAAAAGATTTAAATCGGTTCGAAGATGAGGATTCTATCATAATAGCTATTTCCCTTTTAGAAATTCATTACCAAAAACCACCCGAACCTCCTTTATAAGCAATTAGTTGAAAAGTTTCAAATCCAAATCTAGGTTTTAGTCATTCATTTGCCCAAAACGTTTTGAGTTCATTGACTCCCATGGACGGTTTAGGATTACATAAACGTCAGGAAATATATTCGGCGAACCTAATAAATTTGTCTTGTTAAAATCAAAGAAAGAGAATCAGTTGTTAATCGTTCATGAAGACGTGTGAAATAAAAATCAGGGTTATTAAAAAAAAAAGTGTATTTTACTTCTTCCTGAGAAACAAGATGGATAACAATAATTTTAAATAAGCTTTTTTCTTAAAGCATTGGACCGAAGTGCTCTTAATGATAAAGCAACTTGTCTTATGCAAATAAGCTCTTTTTAAATATTACCTACTATTTATAAAAGACTCGTTTCCTCGGGAAAAAATCTCACTCGTTTAATTAGGAGGATTTTCATATCCAAGGGCGTACTTGCGTAAATATAACAATAGATATTATTAGTTTGAGATATTATTATTATCATCATTCATATTTTACATGCAGCAATGGACAGCCGAGGCCAATTTATATTACTGCATATTTTATTGAATATTATGATATAGCTGAAAGTATTAAAGAGAGCGATCCCTTAAGATCTAGTTGAGCCATTGTGCGAATCCTGCCTGTGAGGGTCTAACACAATGGAGGAAAGGAAAATCATCTTTTTTTTTTTTTTTTTTTTAAATACATTGCAGAAATCGCAAGTAAACTCCCCCCCCCCCACCTTTTTTGTAAAAGAGTTTTAACGAGTTTTTAATAAATTAATAAGAGTCGTGACCCTGGTAAACAATAATTTTTTGATTAGCTATCTTTAGAATCGAATATAAATCGAGTAAAATTAGCATGAAAAACACCAAAGTTTGTTGTTTACTGATAAAGAAAAAATATTGAAAACGCGATGTCTTTTCATCTACGAGTTTCAGCGAATTGTTCATTTATTATACTTCTTACGAATTTACAAGGCTATCGGTTCGCTGTCAAATTAACAATTTTCAAACTTACAAAACGTCAGCGATCGTTCACACTCTATTTTCGTACGAGTTTAAACTCCTCTTTCAGAAGGTTTATTATAATTTCGTTCTCGTTATATTATGTGCCTGTTCCTTTGTATATAAATTTTTCCAAGTATGTAATAACTAATAACTATTGTAATCAGACCGACTCCTTGTAAGATAATACATAATACAAATAAAATATTAAATAATAATAGTTTAAACTCAATAATTATTGTAATTTTTGTTAAAAATACCTAAAAAAATGTAAAAAAAAAAAAAAAAAAAAAAAAAAAAAAAAAAAAAAAAAAAAAATTGTGAAAAATCAAATTAATTAGGCACTTCATTAACAAGGAAAAACCATATAAGGCTTTGTTTTGGTCCTCCGAGGACAATTTAAGGCAATAATGGGTTAATATGTCACGAAAACGTGTTTTTCGCTTACAACTCCGTAAAATACACCAAATCTTTTAGGAGGACAATGGTTCTGTTATAAACGTAATACAAAGTCAAATGAGTGTGGGGATGTGGAGCAGATTTGATGATGGTAGAGGAGGTGATGGCAGGAACTGAAATTTTGGTTGGAAGAGAGTTGGGGTTGGTGAAAAAGAGTGGAGCAAAGGTTCGGAGGATGTTGGGGAGGGTGGTCGGTATTGTGGGGGGGGAGGTTTAGGATGTGAGGGAGGGTGGGGGTGACCCGGTGGTGGAGTTGTTAAAGTGATGGGAGGAGAAGGATATTGAGAGAGTTTACTTGGTGTAAATGTAGAGGTCTGAAGATTCCCGAACTTTCCCGAAGGTAGATTTAATACCTCGAGAAAATCAAGAGCTTCAAAAATCCTTCTTTCCATATTATGTACCTTATGAGACAAGACAGTAGAGGGGTACCCTCAATGTCATGGTGGTTGTTAAAAATCATTATCATAATTAGATTATAGAGCATCAATCTTACATGTTTAAATCTCATCAAATCATCCACGTTTACGAAATAACATCATCCATAGATCATCAATGTTGACGTTATATATCGTTCTCTAATGTGCGTTAACACTCTGGTGAGTTGGGGTCAGGTTAGTTCATTTGAGAAGGAAACTTTTTTCGACAGGACCAAACAAAATGCATAACTTTAATTTGACTTCGTTATTATTAAAATCCATACCTAATTATACAATGGAAAATAGTGTAAAAATATTCGCGAACCAAAAAAATTATAATCTGATAAATAATAATAAATGGTTTGTAACTCCCCCACCCCTAGCGCATATCGTTTATATAAAAGAGACGTAATGGCGGGGATATGCTTAGTTGGTTCCAAGTGCACGTAGAGAAAGGTGAGCTTCTATTAAGATAATGCTAACATTCGAACATTTTATACTTTTAAAACCTTCTAAAAAGTATTTTAAAATAATTACATAAATATTTAATTCTTTAAGCAATTCTTTTGCGTAAGAAAATATATTTTAGGCAATTTTTAAATTTTTGACATATTAACGCGAGTGGTAGTGCAAAAAAAAAAAAAAAAAAAAAAAAAAAAAAAATTCTAAGGCAATAATATTTTGACGTCGGAGACCGCTTTCACTTTCCGGAAGTCGAAGGACTGGGTCGAGAGCTCCTTCGCACCCGGAATCGAAGTGCAGTCTCTGTCGTAATACGTACCTTTACGAAGAGGAAACAATAAAATACGAAAAGAGAAAGAAAAAAACGTCTTTTTACAGATGAAGCAAAATGCGATTACGAAGGACAAGTCGAGGATTTATCAGGAGTACGGGATGACGCCCAACGGTATCGCCCAGGATGTACAATCAATTAAAAACTGGCTTTTCAAACAACCCCATCTCCCACAAATTCAAAGAGGTACGTACCCAAATATTCGAAAAGCAATCTTAATAATCTATCTTTTTATAAAAACTATTGCTTTCAATTAATTAAGGAATAATAAGGAATAAGAATATTGAATAAGTTCCTGAGGATTACAATAATAATAATTTTAAACTATTTATTTTTAAAAGCTTAGTTCGTAAATGAAGCTCTCCAGAGATTTGACTAAAAATAAAAAGAAAAATTCCTTTACCTCAAGTACTAAATAACACGAAAACATCTCAAAATTTAAAGAAAAAAAAATCTTATTTTCTTTTACGTATCTAAGGAAAAAATATTGTATTTAAATTTTGTTATTATTATTATTATTGTTTTTAAATCTCAAAATAGAAATCAATAGAAATTCTTTGTTAATTAATACATATTTTGATTCGTTATTTTGGGTGTTTAGAAAACTAATTAATAAGTGAAACTGCATGGATTCATCATTTAATCTTGTTAAAGCGTCTCTGTATACTTAAGAGCGTTCCCCTTACCTTTAGAATCCCAGCTTTGTTATTGAAACTTGATGAACGCCTCTTGAATTTCATAAATTAATTTACCTTCAAGGGATATTTTGTGTAATGAACGTAATTATTCCAATATTGCAAGAGGGGAGGAAAAAAGAAATCTCGAGTACCTTAATTTTTTAATATACTTTCCTTTTATCAATAACCAGATTGTTGAGTCAATCAACCTTGGTCTAGATTGCTCAATATCAGGCCAGAAAGAATTTTTTTGAAGTATAATGTGTACCGGAAAAAAATGGTTTTCCAAAGGTGAATTTGCAATTGAAGTTTATTGGGCTCGTGGTCACGTATTTATGTTGAACGGAAATTTCGTAATACTAAATTGCTTTATTTCATATAAACGATTCGCAATTTAAGCAATAAATTTCTAAATAAAAACCTCAAGTTTAAACATGAAAAGTGGCTAGTTTCTTGATAAAAATCTTCACCCTAAGAAACGCGCATATTTTGTTATTCCATAGTTCATGAGACGTTCCTGTCTCTTTTTTCAATCTCTCGTGCCCCATCAAGTACCAAAACCATAGTTGGACTAGTGCGGCAGTCCTAAAATTTTTTGTAAAAATGAAGTAGGTTACTAAGGAATTACGAGTTGAATAAAAAATTAATAAACCAAAATAAAATACAATTTTTAACAAGAAAATTTCCCACTTTTACCATCTTTGAAAAGTGTGCCAATAGTTTTTATTCTTCTATAGTGCTAGTGGGCAAAAAATAATAAAATTTAAATGTAGGACCTGTCCTTCCCTTGTAAGTTTAAAAAAAAAAGTTTTAAAAAATTCTAAGCATGTATCTTTATTGTCCTCACAGATCATTGGTTCTTTCGATATCGTTTTCATACGCATTTAGCTTCGTCACAGGAAGTTCATTCTACTGTAAAAAGATAAAAAGTTCAACCATAAAATTGCCCGAATAATTAAGTGTTAATTTAAAAGTGACAAAAAAGAGGTCATCCAATAATGAGACAACCTGGTTGGAGCGCATTTTGTTTTAGGATTGTTGCAAAATTTAGATTATTCGTTTATAAACTGTACTTGAAAAAGTTCATCCTTGAATGAGGTCGACGTTAACATCAATGGGACATTCCGAACGCTTCTCAGTGTTCGACGTTTCCGAGGTTCTAGGTTATAATGAAGGTTATTTTCAATTCAAAACTTGAATCACTATTTACTTTTGGAATTTTCAAAAACTTAATGGAAAGTACAAGCTCATCCCAAACCAGTTTTTGATCAAACAGTTACCTATAAGTCATCGACCTTAAAATTTTTTTTCCAAAATGAGATTTTGATGTATGCAATACAATAAAAATTTCAATCCTAGTTCATTTTTTTTATTTATTTTATAAAATAAAATTTTAACGTGAAAAACATAAAAATACGTTCGGATTATAAAATATTCCTGAAGAGTCATCGAATTTTAAAACGGCTCATTTCAATTTAAATCCGGTCTGTCGGATCGAGTCGGATAAGCAATTCCGTACGAGGGCAATCCTCCCCTTCCCAGCCTGTCCCTCGTCGAATGGGTTGGGTCGTGGCAGATCGGGGTGGAAAGGCATCGTTCGGCTCTATGGTTTATTCATGAAAGTCAAATTCATTACAGAAACTTAAGACGCGCCATGTCGTTGAGGCTCACGTAACAATGTTATCAACGACAGAGGGAGAAATTCGAATTAATATCGAATCGAGGGCGTTACAAATTAATCATTTTCCAACCTCCATATCGCGACTTTTGTCTTCAAGTTTTCAACGACCAAAATCAAAAAAATGTTTGCCTTCATTACAAAATTGCCTTTTATCTTTTATAGGTCGAAAGGTAATAAAAAATAGGCTTTGTAAGCCACAAATTACTTAACTTGATTACAACTAAATCTCTGTGACCCTTATAAATCTTTTCCGGAAAACTGCTAATAAAAAATAAAATGTAGTTCGAAAGTGATAAAAGCGTTAGCGAGGATGAAAGTGAAACAGAACATACAAAGGCGGACAATGAAAAGTTTGTTGACCCGTTCGAACGTCTTAAGAGTCGACTTTTACATAATCCAAAAATTGATCTTTCGTAATTCTGTGGCCTCACCTCCCCTTCCATTATTTATACGCCTTTCTTCTCGGGTTTTAAAACGTTTCATTTTCATGTAATTCTCATTGTAAATATTATAGATCTTTGATAGAAAAAAATATCAGTTAACCTATTTTACGTTGAGTAACGAAGATTTAGATTAGCACTTCCAATTATGACATAACGAGTAGATTTGACATTTTTCTTTTTTAACCTAATTTTTCTTCAGTTCTAACGTTTTTTTCTCCTAAAAATCGTTATAGATATCCTCAAGAGATCCTGGAAATTTTAAGAATCAATCTTCTTTCTGGGTTTTCCAAGATTTGTAACAATATTATAAAAAAGGACGTAAAAACCAGTTTGATTTCATAACCTAACAGGTCAACACGATAAAAAATAAATCGGTTTTTAACTGATTCCGATTTTCTAAATTTTAGGCTCTAATTGACGATAAAGGATAATGTCATGGTTTCTGTCTTTCCTAAGAAGCCTTTCCTGAATTCTAATTCAAAAACATCTCTCATGTGCTCAAGAAAATGAGGAAGAGGGAATCTAATTTTGGGTAAAACAAGGGAGGCCGATCGGATTTCCGATAGTCAAAACTGGAAGGATTTTTTTTATCGTATAAACGACTTTTTGGAAGGTTTTACGATAAAAAAGTTTTAAAGTAAGTCAACAGAACTGGAATTTCAAAAACGTTCATCAACAGAGGAGTCTATTTTTAAAAACTATTTTGTGTATTTTGTTATTGATCGATGATTTGAACTTTTTTTTTGTGCTGAACGACACCCACTCTCTACAAGACCAAAACTCCCCCTCTGAAGCATTTATTATCCCATTTCGCACCCCTGTCGACATATTTCAAACCTCTAATTCACTTTTAAATTCCACAGCGATTTTTTAAGCCTAAAAAAAGTTAATAATGAAGTTTTATATTTAGTAAACTAAAACGTATTCTGTATCGAAAGGACAGGGACGATTTTATTGCTGTCAAGGGTTGAAAAAGGATGATTCTTTCTTTTCCGACCCTTTTACGGTGGCGCGTACGCGTGTAAACGTTTGCGCTCCGGTGCCCTTTTCAAAAGGGAAGAAAAAGAGCATCAAATTCGGCAGAAAAAATTGGCCTTCCGAAAAAATAAAAGCTCAGTAACCCCTCCCCACTCGGAAAACGGGTTCAAAGATCACTCAGGAGGATGGGGAGGAGATAGTATGCGGATGGAAAAAGGATATTTCGACAAAGGGATGTCACAGTCAAAGGTAAAAGTGGAAAAGTGGTCCCCCTGGTCGAATGCAAAGCTCCGTTTGCCAAGCGTCCTCACCGCCATCCTCAAATAGAAGCACAAAAATTTAAATCTCAAAACCCCATACAAAGAAACTAATAACTTCGAAAGAAGAGAAATCCTATAAAAAGAAGATAAAGATCCTTTTACACCATTTTTTAAAATGAAATGAGAATTTCAACGCAGTATCCATTGATTTTGATTCAATCTAAAATTCGTAGGCAGCGTTGGTTATATTGAGAAGCCAGGTCACGTCGATTTGAGACGATTGCACATCCTATAATCCTTTCTTCAATATACAGTAAGATCGAGTTCCCATCTATTCAACCTCATTTTCATTTTAACCTTCCTTTTTTTAATCTATTCATTTCTGAACATTTTGTACTAAAATTTCGTGGGAAAGATTTGATTAGATGTATAATAAATTAGGACAATTAAATAAAGTAGACCTTGTATTTATTTACGCATTACTATTTAACTAATAACAGGGTTGCTATACCTAAAATATGCATACCAAAGTAATCAGAATAATTCGAAATTTCCGACATATTGTTTTAATAAAATTAATTTTTTTTTTAATTATATTGTTATTAAAGTTTAAAAAATCAAAACACCATCTTTTTTGCGTATTTAATTTATTGATTTATGTACATACTATGTATACGTATAAAAAAATAGGGTCGATGTGTTTACACAACTCAAGAGGGATTTATTTATGCAGGGAAAGCGGTTGTTGGGTAGTTTTGAGGGGGTGGTCGACGTCGGGGTTGGGGGTGGGGGGGAGGAAAAGCCACTTTCCCGAGGATAGGTTGTTGAAACTACAGAGGGGTCGGGACTGCCGATAAGAACAGGGTCAATAAGAACGCTTTCAATCTCGCACCCTTTCGTACAACAAAAAAAAAACTTGTTTAATCTTAACTATTTTGTTCAAAATATCTGTTTAATGCGTATGTGGGAAATCTAAATAATGGAAATGCAGAAAATCTAAAAATAAAAAATCAATTTTTTTTTTTTTTTTTTTTTTTTTTAAATTGAGAGGAACAAGCTGTACAAAAATAATAAGTTGATTTTAAATTTAGGTGACCTTGATGCCTGAAAGTAGATAAATAATGGTGGAAAAAATTTAAATAGATAGGAGCACTATCTCAGAGAGACCTTTAGGCCTTTACCTTTTCTCAGCTCCCAGTAGGCCAATTTTAGTTAACAATTTTCAGAGCTTTTCCTTACTGTATGAATATTAAGATTGTACTAAAGGCCCCCGGTTTTTGCTACCTCCGAACCTGTATCTGCGGTTGTACTCAACATTTTTCTGTAAAAATTTTCCTTTTTTTTTTTTTTTTTTTTTTTTTTTTTTTTTTTTTTTTTTTTTTTTAATGAAATGGTGATCAACTAGCGTGATCCTGAAACATATTTTGCTAAGAGAAAAAATAGAATAATCTTGTTCTCCGATTTGCTCGAGAACTTACGAACCGATTTTTGATTTTTTGGTCTCGTTTTTTAAAATATTTTTTGTAGATACTTCCAGTGGTGTCAAACTTGATTTATTTTATTTATGAAAGAAATAAAATATCTTGATAAATATTTTTTGGAACACACTAGCATTTCGTTAAAAATCCAAATCAAAATTTAATTATTGAAATGAACTGAAATTGTCATTAAATGTATCCTTAGAATCAGATGACTTACTAAATTCTATAACTTAAAAAAAAAAAAAAAAAAAAAAAAAAAAAAAAAAAAAAAAAAAAAAAAAAAAAAAAAAAAAAAAAAAAAAAAAAAAAAAAAAGTGAAAATTATTGGGATAGTCGAATAGGATAGCTGATATAATTGAGCAATTTACTACTTAGGAAATTGATTCATAACTGTACGTTTATACTTTACTAAATTCACTTTCTTCATCATTTTATTGAATTTTATTTTTGTAGATTTACTTTCCGTACATGTGGACGAATGGCTAGAAAACTACTTGATTTCTTGTAAGAACAGCGTTGAGAGGGCGAAAGAAAATTTGGATATGTACTTTACGAGTAAATTGATAATTCCGGAGGTATTTACACATCGAGATCCTCTTCAGCAGGCTTTTAGGACAAGCTGCGAAGTGATGTTAGTATTTTTTTTTTTTTTCGTGACTACTTGTTTTTTTCGGCAATGTTTGTTTTTCGGTAATGGACGCTATTGTCGTTTTTCAGGGCTATTGGACTCGTTCCGGGTCTGACCGAGGACGGAAGACGCGTTTTCATCTTTTCCCACCGTAAGAACTCCGCCGAGGACTTCGAGCCGACTATCATGATGAAAAGGGTGACGATGATCCTGGACATTTTGCTTTTAGAAGGCATCGACTTTGTCGGCCTCGAAATGATCATCGACTGCAAAAACGTTTGCTTCGGCCAGCTCACCCGCTACAACTTGGCCCTCACCAAAAAAGTCCACGACGTCGGACTGGTAAAGCTCTCAAAATTTAATTAAAAATCTCGAGATAATAAAAAGAGAGCATTTATTAAGAAACTACGAGAAACCTACCCCGACGGGTATATTAGCCATTGTTGTAAGGAGGGCCTCGTTGGACCCGAGATTAGCCTTGGGCCCAGATGAGAAATAACCCCAGGAGTGAATAGCAAATGTAGGTCAGACAACAAATGACCTCCACGAGGTCGCTTTATAATTACGTGCAAAGAAAACAAATTTTTACTAACCAAGTTTTCGCTATTCTAACCCTCCCTGAGTCAATCTTGATCATTTTTTATTTATTAAATTAAGCGAGATCCCTTCCTTTGTAAACCAACCCTCTAATTATATATTTATAAGTCCCTCTAAGGAAACTTATTAATTATTTTTACCCTTTAAACGAACGTCCTTGTCCCCCTAACGCTCTCAACCCCATAAACATCATCACAATATTCCCACAGTATACAAAACTAAATTATGAGAAGAACCATTTTTCACTTTCGGATTTTAGTGTCGATTTTAGTTATTTGGTTATTTGACTTCCTGAATCCTTTCTAATCTCATAATATTTTAACGCTGAAGTGTTTTTCTTTTCGGGGGATTGGAAAAGCGATGGGAAGGTTGAAGAAAAATAAATAATGAACGCCGATAAATTAAAGCCACGGGTGTGAGAGAAAATAGGGAATCATCCTTATTGATCGAGACCGGCTTAGGTCCAAATAAGGAATAAAAGGAGGGGTTAAGGATATTTTTTTAGGAATAAGAAATTGAACAAAAAAATTATAAAAACCGCATTTTATCTCATGAAAGAAAAACAGAACGAGGCTAAAATAAAAATTCAAGGAGAAATTGCCCAATTTGAAGATTTTTTTTGGCTAAATCACATCCCATAAAAAAAAGTTTAATTAAAAGCAGTTTTGATATTGAGGTCACAAGATGCAGAGTCGACCTGGTCACTTGGGCCAAACTGAAGGGCAACCAGCTTCATTCAATAGAGTGCATTTAGGTCGAGATATAATTGAAAAAATATATCAAAATCATTCTGTGCAGAAATTGGATGAAAGCTTGTTTTGATATCAATCTTGAATTTAAGATGACCTTATCGTTTTAGGGATATCGATAAAAACAAAAAAATTAAATAAAACGTCATTTCGCAGAAAGCTTTGCCGCAGAGGCTCCACAGAATCCATGTCGTCAATCCGACCCCAGCGATCGAACACGGCCTCTCGATATTCAAGCCGATCCTCTCGAAAAAGATCTTTGACCGAGTAAGCTTTTATGTTAATTAATTATTCAGAAGAAAACTTTTTTTTATCCTTAACCGATGTGATCGATGATGAAATTGATCTCTTGTGCACGAAAGAAGGTCGCCTGGTCTGACCGGTGGCTCCTGTTGCACAAATTCGCCTTGACATTACAGGCCATTACCCTTTACTTTTACTCGTTTTATCTCTTTAAATATTCGCAATAATACAAGCTTTTTTGTTTATTCCTTTTTCAGTTCTTGGTACACCGCGACAGCAAGGATTTAATTAAATTGATCGGCGAGAAACGCGTTCCCAGTGACCTGGGCGGACAAGCCCCTAGCATCGACGATATTAATTGTAAGTTTTAAATCAATAATTTGTTCGGTATTAAACGAAGCATGTTGTTTATTATTTTAAAAACATGAGTTACGTACGTTTTGCCAATCATTTCCTAATACTCTTTCTAGGCCCGAAAGGGCTAATTATGAACAGTGCTGGTCTAGCAATCAGAAAACGTTTTGTGTAACTAAAAAATGACACAACGTGGAAAAGAAACTCACTTAGAAACCTCAATTCCCATTTCTTAAAACTCTTTTATGCTTTAAACGTCTCAGAAAATAACAAAAAAAAGAGGGAGTCTTGGTTTAATAGGACAGCAGTTAAAGAGCTAATATTACAAGCAGAAATATCACTAAACCCATTGTATACCCACTCTTTTTTCTTAATTATGTAATAAATAACATTTTCGAGTCTTTTTAAAAGAGCGAGTACCATTTTTAAAGAGGGCCCTTTTTGTTGACACTAATTACACCATTTTGTTCAGACATTTTAATTATTAAAAGAGCCTCATTTTTCTTCAAACATTTTTTTCTTTTTATTCCGAATAATCAGAAGCTTAGAGAGCGTATAAGTAACTTTCTTATGTAGATTAAAAAATTAGAGTTTAAGTATATTAAAAGGTGTTTTCCGAAGGTTTTAAAACCCAAAAAATTTTAGGTAAAATCAACAAATTAAATTTTTTGGTGAATAAGGGTCCACCTAGTAGTCTAGTCGAAAAAATGTTCCTTTTTGATCTAAACTATCTTAAAACCACCGAAAACCAAGTTTTGGGAAGGACAAAAAATGAACGTTTTTGACCCATATTGAGACATCTGTTCGCAACCGGTACATCGCGTAGTCCAATAAGGACATTCGCTTATCCAGTTTACTGGTTTAACGCATTCGATGCGGAAAAGGACCCTGGTCAGTTTCCTTTTCTTATAAAGTTACGAAGAAGGATTAGAGCCCACATTTGATTACAATTTGAATTCTTATAAAAGAATTGGTTCATCATTGGTTTTATTTACTTTAAAGCTTTCCAAAAGTGCCCAGCTATTTGAGAATGGATCAATGAAAACAGACAACCCTTTTAGGAAAGTGTCACCCTCTCCGCCAGCGGATTTCTAAGTTGAGCTGGAAAGGGAATTTTTTCCCAAGTAGGTACCTAATAAGAACCTAGTCGCCTATCTCGAGTAACTCATTATAAAATAATTTTAAAAAATTCTCTACAAAAATAGGTCTACCTAAAACATTCAAGATGGGGAAACTGTGGTTCACGATCAAACACTACACTCATACCTATTACATAAATTAATTTTTTTCTTCTATGTTATATAAAAAGCTCTGATTCCTTAAAAGAAAAAAAAGTTCCAGTCGCGTGGCAAACTAGAAATCAAAATTTCCAACATTTGATTAATCGTTTTCATGTTTTTCAGCGTTTTGGGCGGAGAAATTAGTGACCTACAGAGACTGGTTCAAATGCAACGAATCCATCAAAACTGACGAATCGAAAAGAGTCGGAAAATGCCGCTACCAGTTCGAAAACACTTTCGGTAACCAGGGTTCTTTCAGAAAAATAGAAGTCGATTAACTTTCATTTATAAATTTCCTGTAAATATTCTCTAATTCTCTTCCCTTTTTGTACATAGGTATAAGGCTCTAAATTTCAAGAATAACTTAGAAAAATGTAGTTTAAATTATGATTTTTTTTTTCTCTTATTTTTAAGACGATTCTCTCTCTTTTGCACTGAGTTCCAATAGCTTTACTGTAGTTTTAATTCGCAATAAAAACTGTTTTTAATTTTTATTTCTATTTACCTGTTCAACCCAAACGTTGGTCGTCATGATTTGGTTTTTTAGGTTCTGAAACAAAAAAATACAAAAATTAAACTATAGGTTTATGAAAGTCAAATTAGGGTTCTTCATGCACACGTCTTCAGCTTGATTTCTCTTTTAGAATTTTAAGTTATATAATTGCCCTTCTCGTTTTAGTGTTACATTATTTTGTGTTTTTTTATTTGTTTTAAATGTCAGAAGTTTAGATAATTAAGATTGACGTTAAGGTTAGGGAAAAAAAAAGGAATTTTATTAAGGCTGAAATGAAATGTCGGTCTAAGGTCTGAAATATCAGAAAACGTTGTCTTTTATGGGGTTAAAAACCGCCTATCCATTTAAATATTAAAAAAAATGTATATTATAATGCTTTTATTTAAACTTGTTGAGTATTATAATTTTTTTTCATCTTTGAGTGGAGAGGCTGTGAGTGGATTGAAAAGTCTGAAAATGATGCTTTTGAAAGTCAAGTGACCGCAATGATCTAATTGAGAAAAGTTAGCAATCGCGGAAAGAAAATAAAAAATCATAAAGAAGAGCCGACCGTAGGTAAAAGGATGTTGTGCCACTTTCACTTCCGTTCGGACCTGTTTAAAAGTTATGCAAGACCCCCCTACCCTACTTAACAACCTCCTCCTCCTCCCCTCATGCTACGCCAGACGCATTACGTAGTTTCTGACTAAAACAGCCGCTAAACTTGACCCAATTATTGATTTTTAACGAGTTCAACGACTTGGAAATATTGGGAAAACCGTATGGAAGGTTACAAGATGCATTTCGCTAATAAATTCTCTCGTTACGCAATAAGAAAACAGAAAGGAAGGACACGCTTATCTTTTCGTTATGTTTAACATTAAATGGAAGCTTTCAATCATGTTTCACAATAAAAAAAAATAAATTAAAGACCAAGATCAGATAATTTCATCACCTAATAAGTATGATTTTTTTTAGTTAGAAAAAATTGAATGTTTAAAAGCAAGGAGAGCCTAAAAACAATGACACTGACCCTCAATAAAATATTCTAGTCACCGATTAGGCAATGGTGGAAGGCTGTGATGACTTCAAGGTTATATTCCACCTATTTGATAATCTCTGAATCAACAACATTGGGATGATTTGACTGAAAATCGGGATCAAAAATTAACGAGTCATGAGTAGTTTGCGTAGGGAGTAAAAAAGTGATTGTTGCCTAAGCAGGTCGATGTTAGTCCGGGTGAGAGAACACAAACAGTATCCCCTCATAAAGCCAATGTTGACTCGAATCACCCTTGAAAAGGCCCCGGCATCCCCGCGTATTACACAAAAGCGCATTTTCATCAAGGATTGAATTATTAAAGCGAGCGATCGAAGAGGCCAAACAAAAATTCGAAAGCGTTTATTCGAGAGGCTGCTGGGGTTAACAAAAAGAAGAAGGTCAAACAAGCCTAGTGACCACATAATCCTCAAAAGGATCTTTCTTCAATAAGGAACAGAGGTCATAAAACCATGGGCGTCAACCCTGCTTTGAAGTCTCATTCGTAAAAAATAAAAAATTTATAGATCATAATATCCAAAAGCTCACTGAGAATAAGCTAGAGACTAAAAATAGCTCCAAAATTTCTTATAAAAATTAAGGGTATAGAGGAGGAACAAAACTAGAAATTCGGGGCTCTACAGATCTCTTCACAACCACCACTAACTCCCAACCCTATCGCCACCAACCACTCCCACCTCCTACTTCCTTTCACTAATCCCTCATCACTTTCCATCACCGTTTGGTCCGTTAGGACAGTTGGGTAGATTAATTGGTTGGTTTCGTCGGTTCTGTAGGTTTTCCCGGTTTTTATTCCTATGGTTTCATTGATTGGTTGGGTTGGTTGGATCGGTTTTCTTGGTTTTCTCGGATCGGTCTTTTTGATCGGTTTGGCCGGTTTGGTCGATTTAGTCGGTTTGGTTGGTTTGATCTGTTTGGTAGGTTTGGTCGGTTTGTTCTTTTTGGTTGGCTTTGTCGGTTTTCTTGGTTTGCTCGGTTTGGTTGGTTTGGACGGTTTGGTCCATTTCGTCGGTTTGGTCCATTTCTTGGTTTGGTCGGTTTTCTTGGTTTGCTCGATTTGGTCGGTTTGGTCCATTTTGTCGGTTTGGTCGGTTTTATTGGTTTGCTCGGTTTGGACGGTTTGGTCCATTTCGTCGGTTCGGTCGGTTGGGTGGTTTGGTCAGTTTGTTCAATTTGGTCCATTCGGTCCGATTCTTTTTCTTCTGTACCTAATGGTCCAAATATTTTGTTTCATTTTAACTTTTTAGCGATCTTTTTGATTTATGTGTTTTGAATGCTTGAAGATGTAATGAAAGTGAAGTTATAATCGAAATCGGTGACCTGGGCACCGATGTTAGTAAAAAAGAGAATTTTCTCACGATCGAAAAGGGGAAATAAGTTCAAAGGATCGGGAGAAACTTGCGGCCACGGGGGCGGTGAGGGTTCCGATATGAATAATTTAGCGACAATACTTCATCGCCGGTCTCTCTCTATCGCCGGCTTCCTAGATCGATCCGAGTTAAACTTTCAAGGAAGAGAACATCACCGGGACCTGGGCGAGGTAAAGGAGGGAAGCAATGAAAAGTTTATTGATAGACATTGATACTTCTCAAAGTTAATAACGCCATATAGTGGGGAGGGGGGACAAGTTAACTGCGACCTACTTCAAACCGCTCGGAAATTATTTACCGAGTCAAAACTTCAAACTTTTAAGATCAAATTTTTCCAACCTACAAAAAAGTCAAATACAAATAAAGTTTTATCTTGTCTTCAACTCGAAATTGACGAGAAAAAGGTCACATCCTTACGATTTTGATAAAACTTTCAAAAAGCAATTGTCTAACTATTTTATTCTCTTTTCAACATTTTATTTTTTAGTCTTATTTAGGCCTCTCTTTAGTAAAAAGTGAAAGTTTGGGGTTTTCCAATTTTATGGATTCGTTCGACCATGTAACATAAAATCATGACCAATGATATTTTTGATTACGAAATTTTATGGCCAAAAAGGTTATAATTACCGTAATATTGCAAGGAGAAAGTGAAAATTAAAAAAAGTAAAAAATCGTTTATTTTGATGTTTTGAGTGATTGATACGTTTGAAAAAGAGGAAAAAACGATTTTAAAAAATACACAATTGTTTCTTTTATTGCAACGAGGAAAACGGAATCACAGGTTTTTATAAGAAAAAAAGAAAAATGTGTGAAACACGTCATTGCGTGTTTGGAGCTCGTTTTTCTAAAGTGCTCTTTACCGAAGCAATTAAGGTAGTCTTTAACAAAAGTGTTCCATTAATTTCAACCATTCGAAAAAAGCTATTTAATTTTTTTTTGTCTGGAATAAAATTTCAAGATTAGCGGAATCAGAGCAAAAAGTTGGCTCGTTTTGAAAACGGTGTTTTTGCGGAGGTGTGTGGGAGAAGTTTGAAAACGAAGTTGGGACCGTCACAATAGGTCACGTGTGACACAAGACACTCTAACTTTATTAATTTACTTTTTCATTAAAGCACGCGAACCTCTTCTCTTCCATGTTGACAATTGCCTTTTGAGGCTCTTGGGAAATTTATCCCTTAATACTTTATTTTTTGGGGCGAGAGCGAACTATTGCGGTGTAAGCGATAATCGACCTTGTCTTTTCCAAGAGCGTATTTCATGAAAAACGCCCCCAATTTTTTTTTTAATTTCTACGAAAGTTTTTTTTTAATTCGAAAATCAATTTTTTTTTCTTTTTCTTTCAGGTATAGCTTCAGCGAAGTAACTGTTAAAAAACAACAAATTGTTTTAAGCTTTTGCGTAAGAGACACTGCCCACTGGGCGAAAATCAAGGCGCTCCGCTTATGGAACCCGCATAGCCTAAATGTAAAGCGATTTTGTCTATGTTGAACGCCTACCACTGCCATTTCGAAAAAAAATTAAAAAATTTTTTTTTAAAGTTCCACCAAATTTTTTTTAAGCTCCACCAAAGCCTACAGCCAAATTAAAGGCAGAATGAATTTTTAAACGGCTCAAATGATCTAAAATTGTAGCAAATTGAACAGTTATAATCAGCACAAATGCTCCCCAATCCCTTTAACCGTTCCGCAATGCGTATTCGTTAAAACGGAAAATGTAACTTTCCACAATTCAATGATTATCAAAAGGTTTTAATTCAAAATTTCCCTAAATAACCTGCAAACTCTTTTAAGTAAATTAAATCCCTAAGTAATTTGTCAAAAAATGAGATTATGTCCAGAATCTGAAGTGAGCTTTTTTTATGAATTCGGAATTTGAAAGGGATGGGGGAAAAAATGTTTGGATAAAATAACGTGTAAGTAGGAGTGTATGGCGGGAATTTTAAAGAGGGGGTCCCCGCCCATGGGAAGCTATCGACCGCCCAGAACTTCCAACTTCCATTCCCCTCCAGCCACCCCATCCCGCCGCCCTCTTATATCTTCTAACCCGCATCGTCCTTATTACACAAATCCAACATCGTTTAGATTAATTACCACTAAATCTTCAATTAGGCACTACTTTTCGAGTACTTTGAAGGACACAAAAGTTTAATCTTAGAAACAAGTAGTTATTTGCAATTAGTGATTTTTAAGCCTTTTTAATAAGCAAAACATGTTTAAAAATAGGTATCTATACCTACTTGACACCTACATATTATGTTACTTCACTCCATAAATAAAATTAAAGTTAAAAAAAAATAAATAATATCTAGGTGGGGTATGAATTCTAAAAATTTACTGATAAAAAAGAAAATGAAAAGTTGAGGAATATTTTAATTATAGTATGGACGAACAAGTTGAGGGAAAGATGGGAGGGGACTGGGAAGTTTGAAATCACATTCATATAAGAATAACAATAGGAGGGGTTAGGATTGGGAAATGTGCCAAAATGAGGCGAAAAACCCGGTAGCTGAGGGGAACCAAACTGCTTTTTCATTAATATCCGCCCCTTAAAGACGTTAGCGCCTCGCAAATTTTTTGTTAGTCTTGAAAATTTCGCGGACGAACTTTCCATTCAATAAAAACGCTCGAGGGGGTTTTAAAAGGAGAAATCAGTTTTAGAGTTTTAATGGCGTTCCGATGTTTATGATAATCAAACTTTTGGGAAAGAAAGGGAGATTTTTATGTGAAGAGAGGGAAGACGGGTGCCTATTTCAAGTGGACGTCGGGTTAAAGTGTATTAGTGGCCTGGGATTGAGTTAGGGAGAGCCGAGGGTCTCCGATGTTTCCTTCACGGCCACAAATTACAACGAAGCGCTCCTCCCACCCACCAAGAACCCTAAACCAACTCCTTCTGAACCAACAAAAAATTCAAAACGATTGACTTGACACTAATGAATTTTTTTCCTCTCATTTTATAGATTACCAACCTTTTGTTGAATATTCTCAAAAACTTAAGGATATTTTCAAAACGTTAAACTTTTGTATTTATGAGAGTTTAGCATATCATTATTGTTCCAACACAATCTTAAAAACTTGGCTCATTTATGAAAATGTAAAGGCTTTCCCGAAAGTTTCCTAAGTAAAATAACACAAATTTTTTAAAGCATTTACAAGACTTTTTGCATTTTTTAAGAAGTTACTTTCTAAAAAAAATTTCGGGTGTTTTTATAAATCATTATGAAGTAAATGAGGAATATTTAGGGTGATATAGCTTTTTTGTTGTCCCCTCCATTCGATTTTATATAGAAACTCTATACAACATTAATAAAACTGTCACTCATTGAAGGGTTGATCAGGCAAATTAATCCACCCCTTCTTTCCATCCCATCACCTTTATATTCATCGGTTTGGCCATTAGTCAATTTCATGGTAAAAGCTTTCCATGATATTTTATTATTTTTTCCTCAGATATAATACTTATATGGATAAAATTACTTATACCGAGTGGCATGTCAAGTGCAAGTAGGGCGACTAGAAGAAATTTTACATTTTGCGCATTCCAAGGGTATTTTCTTGTAAAAAAAAAAAAAAAAAAAAAAAAAAAAAAAAAAAAAAAAGTTCAAAATTAGGTTAAAAAGGATCTTGCCTTATCAAAAAGAGTCAAACTCTAGCTGAAAAGGGTCTTTTTTTTGTCAAAAATTGTCAAAATCTGTCTGAAAAGTACCTTTTCTTGTAAAAAGTCAAAATCAGGCTGAAAAGGGTCTTTCCTTATCATGAAAGGTTCAATATCAGGTTAATTTTTTTTTTTTTTAATCAAAAAATGTTCAAAATGAAGAAGGGTCTTTCCTTGTCAAAAAGGGTCCAAATCTTTCTGAAAAGGGTCTTTTCTTATCCAAAAAAGGTTCAAAATTTAAACTGAAAAGGGTCTTTCCTTGTCAAAAATATGGCTTTATTATCTCCTAGGGTTGTTGTATCAGAAATGCGTGAAAAGGTCTGTACGCATAAGGCCTTTGAACTTGAAAAAGAGAAAAAATTGATTTTGAAAAATTAAAAGTGGTTAGAAAAAAAACTAATCTGATCTTTACAGTCACTGATTCTCATCGGGGCTATTTAAAATGTGTTTCTTGAAAGTTTAAATAATTGATGGAAAGTTTGTATTAATTGAAACGAAGGCCTAACTAAATAAAAGGAAAGAGTTTCTTTCTAATAAAATTACCGTTGTATTTAAAGAGGAACGGGTAGCCTGTGAGCTGGAATTGCGGAAGGAGGGCGTAAAGGGGTGTCTGGTAGACGGGAGGGGGGTCGAGAGAGAAAGTCACACCCCAAGGGACGATGCGGTAAAGAGGAAGCAAATCCAATCAGGGACAACGGCTCCGAGTTTGACGTCCTCCAAAGAGCATGAACGGGGGTAGGAAAAAAAGGCAAGGGGTGGGCTTCTAATGCAATATTCTCGCCTATTGATTATCCTATCTAACAAAGCAACGCCTGTTGAATCTTGCATTTCATAAAAAAAAACTTTCTAATTTTTCTAACTCGATTAAGTGGTCAACGTGGAAACAGTCGAAATTCTTGGACCGCCCTCTTGAATTAATTTACATTAATGAATAAATCAACTCGATAATTAATTGAATAAAAGGGGAAACGCGAGGAATGGACAAGCAGAGACACTTTAAATATTGTCCCCGCTAATCTTCCTAATCGGACAATCGAGTTAACTCTTTTATTATCTTTGTTTTACTGAATTCGTTGAGCAAGCAAAAGTAATAAAAAAAATTTTAATTTTGTACCCACAGAGAATTCAAACTTTATTTAGTTTGTAGGATTTTATCATAGGAACTAGGTTCTTCCATCTTTTAAGGTTGTTATGCAGAAATTGTTTGTTAAAATTTTGGTATAATGCTGATTGATTTCATGACTGAATATAATCTTCACATCACAATTTTTCGCCATTTCTATCACTGCATAAAATCACTCAAATCACTGGATCTAATACATTAGTTTTAAAGTATTTCACTTCTAATAAATTTTATTAATCTAGGTAATGCAGTTTGTGTTTAAATAGATTTAGGAATTAGCAAACTCCCGTTATCAATCAAACAAAACTCTGGCCAGAAAGGTAATTTAGTGGTATTACAAAAATATTGATTATGATGTTAATCTCTTAATATAAATTGTCGTAATGGCCGTAAAGTAATGAAGGGCCAGGGGGAAAAAAGATGAAAGTCACTTTTTCGTCGATTTTGAGATAGTGGCTATGATGTACTATCATCTGGTAGAACAACAAGGGAGGAAAAGATAGAGAACCGTCCGAAATGTGAATACAAAGATTCGGGGTAAGGGTGAAAAAAGATGAATGTTACATACATTACCTAAGGATATTACAAAGAATTACATATTAGAAATTAAAATTTGTTTTTCATTTTTCTCGAAATCACTTTTGGACACTTTCTTCTTTTTTCCCCCTGGCCCTTGTTTTGAAAAAATGTCTTCAGGAAACTAGACTTGATTGGGTAACTTTGGCCGACAATCGCCTCCTGCAATTTCCAGAAATCGTCAAAATAGACCTGATGCTACTTTCTTACTGTTATAGAAATATGAAATCGTTGAGATAATGAAATTTGGTTCCGATAACTATCAGATTCCACTTTTTTGCTTTAATAACTTTTATTAGTTTTACAATTAAATTTGCTGAATAAAAGGCCAGCCTTTTATAAAAATTCAGCCGGTTTCGCAACAGGTGGAACGAGAAACGACCTCTATATCGAGTATATCATGGATTTTGTTCGTTTTCCTGCCTCTAGGAAGGTTTTAATCTCCATTTTTACACTCGAAAACTCATCTTTTGGTCTCTTAGAGATGTAGCCTTTTTCATTAAAAAGGAATTTTTAATGTTTTCAACTGAGTTCAATTCCATCGTCCTAAAAATGTCGAAAAACTATTAAATCTTCTTAATAGTTTTCTACAACGTCAAAAGAAGATTAATGTTTTTAACCCAATTTAATTTCACCGATTAATTTCGAGAAAGGGTTTAAGCATGCGTGATAATCGCCTTATAAAAACCGATAAACCAACATTCTCATTTATTTTATTGAACGTGACTATAATATTTCTGTATTTTTAAAAAATCACCGTCATAACGTATTGTTTTTACAAAAATAAACACGAAAATGTCACTTAGTGGTGGGGTGAAAATGGAGGTGATTTTAATTATGTGTGAAAGTTTGGTGGTTTTAAGCGTATTCAGGGAGGACATTTGGGGAGGCTAGTGGCCTCGTACTTAGTGAAGAAAAGCCCTTCTCAGCACGATTTCATTATTCATTTTTATTATCACGGTCAACACATCAATTTTACACTCGGACCCCTTTCCTAGGTACTTAGTCATTCTCTAACCAGAAAAACGCAAGGGGTTTAAACAAGGCTGAAAGCTTTGCGGTGTCGAATCTTTTTAAAATTCAGAAATAAAATTGATTTAATTATGACTTCAAAATACAGGATGAATATGTGATTCATGTTTACTAATTACTTTTCATGATTCCCTCGTACTGGGATTCTATTCAGAGGCGGCATCTAGAGACTATATTAGGGAAACTTGAATCAATGGAATGATTAGAATATTATTCCGCCAACTTGGTTCATAAAGTGTTCCACATACCGTTTCGTTGTCTGAAAGTTTGAATATCAAATTTAAAGTAAACTAAAAGTTCATGGATGATATTAAACTTTTTAAAACTATTTCAATAGATAAACAGCTTTAAAAACAAAATGGTTGCGACTCAGCAGGAGCACGTTTTTGAATTATTGAGGCTAAATAGCTCCCCAATTATATACTTTAGAAAAATTTTAAGAAGAAGTTACAGAGAACTGTAAATCTCTAGTATTTGAATTGTAGTTTTGGCGAAATTCAGAAAACTATTTTTTGTAAAAAGAAATTTCTGGCACCGGAAATTTGAAATTATTAAGGAAACTCGAGATAGGAAGGTTTTATGTGGAAAAAAAATACGGAAATCCGCTAAAAAGGTGGTTTTAGAGAAAAAATCTTTCACTCTAATACGGATTGATATAGAAAACCGAATCGAACTGGGTTTTACTCACTTTTGTTTGCCAAAAACCCGATTTTTTTTCATACTAAATCGATCCGCCCTGTATAGGTCTTTAAGCTGGGAGCCTACATTGCACCGATCGCTATAGTTACTTAAATCAGCAACAAAATGAAGCAACAATTGAAATATTTATTTTTGAGATTTTTGCTTTTTAAATTGCATGGATTCGTGTAGCTGCGTGTAAAAGCGCACAATAAGTGAAAATAAGTGAGGATGTTTGGAACGCAGTCGGCCGATCAATGCTCTGTCAGAATACATTAGAGGGAGCCTGGACGTAAGCCAGACTCCCCACCAGCGCGAACCGGAGAGGGCATAGAGGAAGGGGAGGAAATTTATTCAATGACAATAACCCCTAGTATTTTGAGTGGAAAGGAACCGTAGAGGGGGGTTCTCATAAATTTACGGCGAAAAGGGGCTTAGGGGCGAATGATATCTAGGCACGTGGGGGTACGAGAACCAGATTAGCCGAATGAGTCTTTGTTTCCGTATCATAACCTCGGCACTCCGCACTTGTATGAGATCGCAGTGTTCATCCCTGGAATTACGGCGGGTTAAACGATAATGAATGCCCTCAGGGCGAACTCTAATCAAGACAAAATATTAACTTTCTTTATCAACAATTTATCCTTCAAGATCATATTTTTTTTATCGCTTGACTAATGAATATCGCTTGTCTTCAAGGGGTTGAATATCGTTAACTTTAAACGATCTCCTTTAGAGTGAAAATTAACTGAAGGATCAATTAATAAAAAAGAAAAGGAAGAGGTTTAATTAAATAAATCCAAATCGTTGAGTTCATTAATCTTTATTTTCTGAGGTATTTAAGTAAACCCGTCCTGCGGGAGAGGTCGAAAACCGAAAACAACCGAAAGCTAATGATGCAAATGTTTGATCGGAGTTAAGGGAAATGTCATCCATTATCGCTAATCTGACGAAGTTACTAATTCTCCCTCCCCACCGTTTTTCGGTTTAATACCTACTTTTTTATTTAAGTAAATAATTTATTTTTGTAAGTTTACTCACTCTATCTTTCTAATTAGATCAACGGCCAATTAAGGATCCTTTTATAGCGTCCCATTTATACGGTTTTCCCCCCTTTTAATTAAGAAAAAGTAAACATTATTTTTAAAATCATTTTTAAGTCACTCTTTTGGGGTTAAAATCTAGAAAAAAAATGGAAAGAGCTCGTTAAAAAAAAAATTGGAACCCATTAAAAAAAAAAAGGCCACAAAATCGGTCAAAAAAAAGTTTTAAAAATTATTGTTGAAAAAATTCCTATAGAAATGTATTGTATATTTCGGAAGTTCCAAAGCTTTTTGTGTAGTCAGTATATTTTTGAAACAATTGACAATTTTTTTTTTTTTTTTTTTTTTTTGCGGTTTTATTAAATTTTATTTTTTTTTTAATTTAGTGGGGGAAAAAATGTAGGCAATTAGCCGGGGTGGTGAATACTCGTTCATGAACTGCTTTGTGGCGCCTTATCTTCATGGGCCGCCCACCCTATACGAAATTCCGGTCTCTTCGGGTAGATTAGCATCCCAGAGAGTGCTTAATTCCAATCGCTAATATGATGATTAGGGCCCCCTGATGCGAATTTAAGCGAATCCAAGCATTAAACGAGACTAGATAACACTTTTCCTTTAATTATCGTAATTTTCTATTGCATGTAAAACAACCTATTATGTGTATACTGGACCTAGTGAGAGGGGTGAGAACTGGCCGGATATGGTGGGAGAGGGGGAATGGGAGAGGGTAGGCGAAACAGGCGGCACACAGTTTGGCAAACGAGGCCAAAATTGAATTTTTCCACAAATTTGGTGGTATAAGCCACCCATCTTCACCTCTTCGCCGTACACAGGATAGGGTCTTAGGAGGTCGGGAACCAAAAATGGAGATTTTTGAAAACTTACCCGTTTTGGCGGTTCCACAGACATACTACCAGACCTATAGGAACTTTGTTTGCAATCGCAAGAAAGATCCACCTATTTTTTTCTCTCTTAAATCTGCTAAAAAAAAAAAATGACACGAAAAAAATCCAATTAAACTCGAAGTATACCCAATTTTGAGGAAAAAGATCAATATAAAACAAGAGAAAAAAAAATTCATTACGTTTGTCTACATATTGAATATTACGAGAGACGGGATTAATTGCTATTTCAATTTTAGAAGGATCGGAGGGACGTTTTAACGAGGCGTTTGAGGGACGACTCCCCTACACACACCCCGATCCGTATTCGCCCGTTATAGTCCAGTGAACGTTTCATATTAGCGTATAAATTTATTGGCAACCGAGACATTTCTGTAAATTAACAGACTTGTGATGGTAATAGATTTTCGGCGGGCGGACGCCCTCTCGTCCCTTTATTATTCACAGTTCACAAGTCTCGCTCGGGGACTGATCCAAATTCATAGGTGACCATAAAATATTATTAAGTAGGTCGAAGGCCTAATCAAGGAACCTACCCACAATTAAATTTATAGGAAGGCAAGCCATTAGTGATCATTTTTATAATTTTAACATATTAGGGAGTTTCAGTCAACTAAAATTGACGAGAGAGTTGACCTGGGATCCTACCCGTGAGTGTCTGAAAGAATTTCAGCTTCTTGTATCACTTATCATCCTCTCTCATTTTAACTTTCTCAAAGAGAAGTTATTGTAATACCGTCGGATTGGGTTTTTGGGGAAGGGTCTTCCAGACCCCCTAGGGTCAAACTGACTTTTGATCTTTGTCGGACATGACTTTGTCTGTGGTGCCGGCAGGTCCGGCCGTCCGTCCGTCCGTCCGTCGCCTTTTTTCCGGAACACTTCACGGCCACAATTTTCATCGATTTTCACGAAATTTTTACGCAATCTTCCTTTCGTGGTTATCTTGAAAGTGACGAGAGCGATTTTGAAATTCGACAAAATGGCGGAGATATTTCTGTCTAAAGTTTGCAAAAATGTGCTACGGGCTTTTACCAGTCCGATCTTCACCAAATTTTTAACCAAATAATCTTCATGTGATCCCGATTAAAATTTCATTAACTATTAGGTAATTAATTAACTAATTAACTAATTAGTTAATTATAATGTGTTTGAGTGAAATTGGTCCCATTTTTCATAAAATTATAACCAAATTCAAGTTAGGAATGAAAAAAATTTTTCCCAAAAATTAATAAATTAATTAAGTAATAACCTAACGTTTGCAAAAATGTCCTACGCCCTTTCTACCGGTCCGATCTTCACCAAATTTTAACCAAATAATCTTCACGTTATCCCGATTAAATTTCATTAACTAATTAGGTAATTAATTAATTAACTAATTAACCAATTAACTAATTAGGTAATTATAATGTGTTGAGTGAAATTGGTTCCCATTTTCATAAAATTATAACAAATTCAAGTTATGACTGAAAAAATTTTTTTCCCAAAAATTAATTAATTAATTAAGTAATTAACTAATTAGGTAATTATAATGTGTTTGAGCGGAATGAGTACTATTTTCATAAAATTACCACCAAATTCAAGTTAGGATTGAAATTAAAAAAAGTTTTAACCATTAATAATTAATTACTAATTAATTAATAAGGTAATAATAATGTGTTTGAGTGAATTTATTCCATTTTAGAAAATTAATCACCAAATTCATGTTAAGATTGAAAAAAAAAAAATTTCCACAAATTAATTATTTAATTAACTAATTAGGTAATAATAATGTGTTTGAGTGAAATTAGTCTCATTTCATAAAATTATCACCAAATTCAAGTTATGTTAGAAAAAAAGGATTCATTTCCCCCGAAATTTATGGATCCCCCGAAATCTGTAGACCTTTGAGAAAGTTCGTGTCTCTGGGCAAGCTCCAGGACCAATACTTTTTTTCTTGAGTAGTTAACAAGTTTCGCACTAGGGCGATATAAAAATCCGTGCATGACTTTATTGTAACACTTAATTAGTTTAAAATGACGAAAACAAACCTTAACTCCATAAAATGGCGGGAAAATAGACTTCTCTCCCAAGAGTTACAACGTGAAGAGCGTAAACTAATGTGCTTTATAATTTGAAATGGTTTAAAAATAATGAATTAAAATTTGCGGATTTCCTCGACGGGAAATATAATTTGTGTTAATTACTTAAAGAGAGAGAAAAAGGTGACATTATTCAAAATACAAGAACTGGCTTGAAATAGAAGGGGTTTTGAAACTAGCGAGGAAGATGAAAACGTTAAAACAAAGGAAACCCACTCAGTGGACTGCCTATTGTTCCTTTCTACTTCTCGCCGTGGGCTCTCATTTATTTAAAAATAGGTATAAAGAAAAGATGTTAAAAGAATTTTCAAAGAGTCTTGATGAAGTTAAATTATAAAAAGTGTTATTTTAAGGTTAAAAAAATATAGTCGATTATAGTTTTGAGAATATAGAAAAGTAGGGTAATAAAAAAAAAAGAGTGGGGCCTTGAGGGATTTTCCATTGACTCTCCTCTAATGGGCGTGACAAGATAAAACCTGACTGAAGGCATCAACCCGTTTTACAACCGTTTAGGTGGCAATTTAACCCTCAGTTGTTTTTATCACTAAAAGTCGAACGACATTTTTAACGTCCCCCCTCGCAGATTTATATTCACTGAGGACAAATCACTTTGGGACATTGTTAGAATCAGTTCGTCGCCCCTATTGACGAGACCGTTGTTATAAACGTAACAATAGGGACAGTTTATGACTACAATGCCCCTCATGTTTGTACAATAAATAATTTAACGATGAACGCTGCAGTTGTGGAGTTGTACGATGTTTCGTCTTATTAAATTCTTGAAATAATAGATTTCCGTGTTGACTTTTAGCTTATAAATAAGACCTTTCTACACTAAAGTTATCCCAAGGGCATCCCGCTTTCAAACTTTGGTTTCCCACGCTGTTCTTTTCCTTTATAACAAATCTAATAACCGACTTATACGGAAAACTTCTTATTTTTATAATCTTGACAAAAAGTAAAATAAGTTCTCTTGTGCAGTATGTATTTGAAAGATGACGAGCAATTTTTCATCATTTTTATTCAACGTCTGATTATTAAAGGCAATATTTTCCATTTTAAAGTTAAATAAGGCGCTGCCAAGAAGCAAATGTTTGACTTTGGCTTCATTTTACATACTTGGAGGTCAAGGGTCTGAAATTCAATTTCATCATCTTTTTGTTTATAAGATCAATGAATGCTGTGAAACTTAGAATTGATAGGACAAAAAATTCGAAGATCCTGGATTTCAGCTGTAGGGTTGGCTATAATCCCAGATTTGGATTAGCCCGAGAATCGACTTTCCCATTAATCATGAAGGGTTAAGATCGTAATTGACTTTTTCTAATTTATTTTTTTGTTACGTTTTTCTATAATAAACGGAAATAATTTATGAATTATGACTTTTCTAAAAGTTTAGAATCGCACGTCTCTTTTAAGTTTTAACTTAACATTATGGTTATTACAAGAAGTATATTATATTTGACTGTGAATTGTGTTTATAATAGGTTTTGTACACAAGGGAACGCCATGACGTCTCATTATCTGGGTAAAATGTCATCTTTAGTAAGTTAGAGCTTGTAAAAGTCTATTATGTTTCGTTAGAAAATAAAACATGTAAAAAATTTTGACTTAAAAAAATTATTTTAATGCAAATGACATCCATTTAAATCAAGCCTTAAAAAGATTCAGAAGTTAAAACTGTGAATTTTTTAAAGTCTGAAAAGGGTTACTCTAAAACGCGTTATGAAAAGAGTAGCTCCGCTTATGGGACGGTGAGGGATGGAGGGGGGCGATAATGAATGTTGAGGTGGGTGCCAGGTCGTATATAACGATAGCCATCTGACCCAACAGCCAAAAACCCCGACATTCATTTCGACCCTCCCCGAAAACCGTCTTACCATTCCTAACCCCTTCGGACCCTCACTCATCCCCTTTTCCATCCTCATTTTTATAGCGGACCACTCAAGCTAATGAAGTCTGAGTCTCTTGAGTCAAAAATCACGTTAACATTAGGAACTGAATCGAATAGGAAGAAGGTCCTTGAATATTTAATTTTTTGAGGGCTAACCAATTGCCTGAGCGATTTTATCCCTGATAACCATTAGTAGCCCCTTAAAATAGCTTTCAAAAGGTAAAAGTGTTGATAAAAACGTTCAAAAATTGTGAAAATTAGGGACCATTAAACTTCATTCATGAACTTCAGCGTTGAAATTTAAAGTCCAAGAATCGGTCCTCTGTCTGGTCCAATAGTGGTCCTTTAAAAGTGCTTTCTAACGGTACATGTGTTGATAAAAACAGTGATAAATGGAAGGAAGGGACGTTTTAAAGTTGAGTAATGAAAATATCGTTCCACACCAAATGTGTTAAAAAGGTTGAAACAGTTAAAAACGATCAGAGGACGTTAAAGTCGAAGAGCGTTCGAGCTCATAATTAGACCGGAAGTCTGGTTTGTCTCATATTTCCGTGAGGGAAAGGCACTTAGCGCCTAAATCGATAGTTATTATCTCACTTTAGAACCCCTCAGGCCACCTGTAGCCAACACCCCCGGACCTGATCCTTCCAATATTTAAAAACACTAAATATTAAAAGAGGGACCTTCTCGTTTACGTTCGACTGGACGGAGTTTAATTGCCCCGTGTCGTATTAAAAGTTTCAAACGGTCTATTCAACCCCTACGTCGCAATCAAATTATTATGATGTTATACTCGAGAAGCGTGAGATCAAATGGAAAACGACGGGAGGATCGAGTGGGGTGTGGAAAATATTGACTGGTTGACAACGAAGGGAGAAAATCCGGTCGTGGAAACAATTTTGAGGACTCCTCGCTCTATTTTTCTCCCCTCCTCCACCCACGATCTCTTGTTAAAGTCTTTTCAAATGGGTCCACTTTGTTCGATCTCGAAAACTCTTATATCGTCCTAATCCGTTTTTGGTTTTTCCTCGTTTCCAATAGTTTACCGGAAAATATCAAAACATCTTGTCCTTCTAAGAGGACTTTGAAAAAATGGTGAAATTAACGATTTGCTTACAAGTTAAGTAACACCTTGAACTTTGAAGATCACAGACACATAGACCATGAGGCTTCTATCTCAAGACTTTTCTCCTTCACTTTGAAGTCTAATGGGCTAACTCGACACTCTTCGACTCTCATCATCAAAGAAATCTTAAAGCAGAGCTAGAAACGTTAATTGGACTAATGTCGTAGCATCTTCTAGTCCTTAGGTCAAGAAAGTTAAATTCACCTATGACCTCGCTTTTAACTTCCACTTCGTCAACAACTAAGCATCTTCGTGATATGGCAATTTTGCCAGTCTTTCGAGATTGGAATCATTTCGCACTCGTTTTCAAGTGCTAGATGACTTCACGAGAACTCTTCATCCCTTACAAGCCCTTTTGAGGACTTGAATTTTTCACGATTTCTGCACTTTTGCATTGAACTAAGCTTTCAAAAAAATAAAATAATCAATGACTTACGACGTCGATGAGCTGTGACAACTTGAGACCCATTTTGACTGTAAGACGATCCGAGTTGTTTCCGACGGGTCGAATGAGCCGGTTATAGTTGGAGAGTAGGTCATCGTAGAGGCGCTTGGCTTCGGGGTTTCCCAACGCCCCCGTCATACACACAGCCCAAACCACCCCCCACACCAGCCCCATCTTACTACACCCCTGAAACAGATAAGAAAAAAAAATTTAGTAAATTTTCAACAAGTTTTCATAACAAACCTATTTTAACAGTGTCCCATCATAAAATACAAAAACCAACCTTTTTTTCGTTCATATATTTTTTCCTCTTTCAAAAAAATGATTATATTTTTCCGCCATTTTACGACGTGGTTTAGGGAGAGGGAATTTCATATGGAGAGGTTTCAGAAGGATGATACGGCTGTCATACCCATTTCCAGAAGCGCAAGCCATTCTACCTGACCTTTTGACAAAGGGGAGTACGACAGAATTAAATTAGTACGGGAGGGGCATAAAACCATTTATTTTCCCGCTTTGATCCACCCCGTCCCGGTACTTTATCATAACTTGGTTTGTGTTTTTATATTTTTTCCCTGTCGAAAAAAACGTTACAGAAATTAAAATATTGGCACATAACTGTCCCAACAATTCAGAAATCATTGATATTCATAAGTCAATTCTGAGAAAACAAAGAAGCTTCTGGTTTCTTTAAATTTTTCATTTTCTCTTGAAATCAGAATGTTTAAGTTCATAACTGGGAAGATCCAATTATGAGGCACTTGAGAGCAACAACGCTGGCTTATACGGGATCTTAGCGGTTGTGGGGTCTTTATTGTGAATTTGAGGAAAACTAAGGAGGTTCTAAAATTTGTATCTTGCTAATTTAAACAATTTGGCTCGATAATCAGTTTACTTGTATAGAGTTGAAATTTTTTTCCCCCTAAAAGTCTTTTTCAAGTGCTTAAACATCGGGTGTCAACAGCACTCTATACTTGTCCAATAGTGTTTTTCAGGCTGAGTAGGACAGCCGGGTTTCCTTGGTTCCGACGAGATTCGAAAGAGAGAAAGATAAACACAACTTCCGGGCTTCATGAGAAAGTTGTATAAAAAAGAAAGAGATTTACCCTCCTCAACCACCGGGAACCCCTTCCCTGTAATCGTCACCCTCCACAACCCCTTCTTCCCTACTTTAAATATTAACATACGGACTGACGAACAGGAAAATCTTTTAAAACTCAAGCCAGAGGCGACAAATTATTAATCAGGGTGTTTATACAGCAGCCCGCTTGTATCTCGAAATGCTTTTTGGCTTTTAAATTAAATCGGAATCACTCGAGTGTTCCTAGACAGGAGGAAACGAGGGATGAAAACCAGAATTTATCTCATGACATCTCAATAGAATCAAATAACTCTTCCTTGCTCAAAAGCATAAAACATAATTTCATTATTGGTTAACTTAGACATTTTTTGAGAATAAAAGTAACGAACAATTAACGCATCTAATTCGCGCTAATTTTATGGGAGGAGACGTTTCAGGGTACGTAATAGCGTCGGTTTTTGCTCCCAGGGTTTAACGTGGCGGAACGCGAGCCTTAATAGCCCTAAAAGTATCTGTTAATTGTCCTCCACGCTTTTAAGCTGAAATTCGGACACGTAAGGGGTTGACGCATAACATCATTAGTCTTAATGTCGACCCACGCTCTCCCCATCTCGCAAAATCCATAAAATTAAAGAAATTTTCCATTTTTTTATACGATTTGAAGTTCTCATTCTGTACTGAATAAACAGAGGCTTCCGTAAATCAATAAAAGGACTTAAATTAGATGACAAATTGTCTTTACTCAAAAGCATTGTCTTGTTTCTTCTCATTTCTGAGCAATTCTTTTCTCCACTGAAACAAAACGAACCAATCGCCGTTTTTATTGTCTGATTTTTTCAATTTTCCAAACTTTTCTATGACAAAAGGACTAAACTTTCTTTTTTGTTTATTCAATCAATTTTGACGAACTAAAAAAACTTGCATTGAGCCCAAGTTTATAATCTTTCAACAAATTTTTAAGTAGGTTAAGTCATCAGTCAAAAGTTATCTTTGTGAGACTTTTTTTTTTCTCTCGTGACTGTAAGTCACCCTTCAAAGGGTGTCTGAATTTTTTAACTTATTCAAACAACGTAAATTAACTTTTCGCCTTTTCTTTTTTCAATCTAAACTTTTCATTTTGTTTAAATAAATACAAGGACGTAATAATTAATATAGTAAATAAAATCGAGGCAATCAAGGGAAAAGGGCCTTTTTTTGTGTGGTGGGATGATGGGGGCCACTTTGTATCCTTTTTCTAGATCGTAGGCGTAAAATTAAAGCTTAGAGACAAACGGTCCAATAAAAAAATCGTTTAGGAGCGGTTTGCCCTTCCTCTTATTATCTTTATGGAGTGACATTTCCCTTTTTCATTTCAATACAGTCCCTGATGCAAAGTAATTTCCTTTTTTTGAAATCTGACGTGAATTCTGCTTCAATTATTAACTTAACATTCTGGGCTTATAGATTTTACATCAAAACCGTCCAAACCAACAAAATCACCGAAACCTCCAAAATCACCAGAACCACCAAAAACGCACAGTCCACCCAAATCACCAAAAATGCCAAAATCATTCCAACTGCCCAGACCTCCAAAACTTCCCAAACTACTAGAGTAGGCGTCAAAATTGGCCTATAAATTCAGTTTTTTGACATAGCCGACTAAATCTTTAAAAAAGCACCAGCAATATTTAGAAAGAAGGTCTGTGCAAATTTCAGGTCGATTAGCTGATTGGTTTAGGTTTTGGAGAAGCTAGTAGTTTAAATTTGATGGATTGTGGAGGTTGATTTTAGACTCGCTGGGGGAAATGAATACTTGTGGTAGTTGGGGTAGGTAAATATCTGGCTAGTTAGTAGTAAATTGGGGGCTCATTGAGTGTAGATAAGGCTCGTTGGGGAGAAGAGACATCGAGTTAGGGGTAACTGGGTGGGCGAGTTAAGGAATGGGGGTTTCAGAGAGGGGAATGAGATTGTGAAAGGGGGTGATTGTGAGGTATATGAGGGTCTGGTGAAAAAGGCTGTTGGGGTAATCAAGTTTGGGGGAGGGGGCTTTATGAGTGTTGTGGTGTTATTATTCTTGTTATTAGCATCTTGAAGAAATCCAGACAAGTCTTTTTTATTGGCTTTAAGTGGTTAATTATTAAATTCTTATTTTTTATTTCGTAGGAAAAAATATAAGGACATACCGTACCTGGATTTGGTATAAAAAAAAGTTGAAAATTCGCGTCCATTATTAAAAACGTACAATTAGGTTTTGTGGAGAAAAGTAAGTTTCTCATTAGTTCGGGAAGGGGGCCCTGAAGCCGTTTCTGATTACGGAGGAGCCCGAGTCTCGGCCTGCAATTAGACATAGCCTCGGGAGACACGTGAGAGAATGTTTTCAAAAAGGGTAGTCGACCCGAGGACGGTCGACTTTGCGCGGGAAGGCGGGCGGGCAGGCGGGCGGGACTCCGACTCCGGGAGGCAGCCTCGCCGTTACCCGGGCAACCCCGTTGATCATCGCTATTGTCACAGTCACGGTACGCATTTAACTCCCAACACTCGAGCCCACTTGCTCGTCGCTTCTACCCCGAACCCGACATCCCATTTTTTTATTCCCTCCCTTTAAATTATGCACCGTCATTCATAGATAAAAGCGATTGATTCCAATCAATAAAAGCAGAATCATTATATTCGCTTTTCTAAAAATCCTCAATTGCATTTCAAGTAGATTCGTTATCATTTTTTTTCCGCTATCATACCAATGATTTCGAAAACCAAAAAGCGCTATAAATCAGTGTTTTATTTAAAGAGGTACTGTTGGTTGTAAAAGGGGTTGATTATTAGCCTCTCCGGGCTGAAAACCATCCCCTCCGTTTCGGATAGGCTAAGTCAAACCACCCCCTCGAGGTTACAGCAAAAGCGGTGATGAGCAGGAAATTGCCATCGGATGTATTAATATCACCACCATCCTATTTATCGAAGAGGGGTAAAATGAAAAATTGAAACAATAAAACGTTTGAATAAAATCGTTGAAAAGAAAAGGAGTACAATGAGTAAAAATGCCTTTTCCGGTTCGAAGAAAAGGGAGAGAGAGAAAAAAAGAAGGAGAGAAGGGCACATTCGTCCTTTTCCCTGCTTCAGGCTATGTCACCCGACCTGACGCCCTTGTTTCATTTAAATCTCAACTCGTCCGTGATTTCTGTACAGGATGGGGTTTTTTTAATCTTTTCTCCATTTTTTTTTTTTTTTTAGGTTCTTTATCAAAGGTCTAATCTCAAGTAACAAAATGAAAAAAGATCAACTCTCTTTTTGATCTTGTTCTCAAATTTCATATTCCCTGAAACTTAAAAAAAAAAAAAAAAAAAAAAAAAAAAAAAAAAAAAAAAAAAAAAATTGAAGTTTTAACTTGTTAAAATTTTAATTTTGAAGATCATATTCGTGTTAAATCTACATGAGTGAACTCCTTTGATAACCGATGCCTTAGGCAGGATATGAAAAAGGAAAAAGTTTCCATCCTTTGCGGTCATGCGGAGGCAATATCTCGTCACTATCGACTTTGCCATACTTTCGTCTTTATTTTGTTTGAACCAATAATATAAAGGAAAAAATAACCCTTCAAATAGTGACTGATATTGACATGAAGCTGTTTAGCTTTATGGAATTTTTTTGTTATCGTGGTCATAAAAATGAAAAATTCTTACTGCGTATCTGAATGTGCTTTATGTACTGATGGAGAACTAGAAGAATTTTTATGGTTTAATGCATAAAAGAAAAAAGAAAGAAAGTAGTGGAACAGAAGGAAGTGAAGACGTAGAAAGGGTGGGACGGCCGTTAATAAAACTAGGTCGAGATTTTGTCCAAATCCAAGTTGGAAGGGGGTATCTTTAGTGTGGGCGTCAGTTGTTCGGGTAGTCGGGAAGTGTCCAGGGTTGCGTCGGGTGGATTCAGAAAAGGGTCGGAGGGCGGTGAGGGGTGGCCAGATGTAGCTCAAACATTCTACATATGTATGAACTATTTGCCACCGACTCCTTTTCTCGTGCCATTAGCCCCTGTAAACTTTATTCTACCTCTCGTCGTTTTCATGAACAGTGCGCAAGGGCACTTAAAGACTGCAGAGAATTCGCGCTCGCGGTTCGATAAAGAAAAGAATCACATAATCTTCATTTTCTGTACCCTTGGAGAGGAAACTTCAAAATCTCATTTTGTTGCTTCTCTACTTCCATCCCTTCACTAGAATGTAGATCAACTTCTCCTTTACACCCTTCACCTCCACTGGAAACTTTAAACATCAAAATTGGATTTTATAAAAAGTTGGGAAAAAGTTTTTTCTATTATAATGCTTAAGATTCGTTTATTGATAAAATTGAAAATTTTACAGCATTTAGATTTTGGAGAGCTTTTAATGACGGTTCACCTGACCTCAATCGGAATAGGGAAAGTTCGTCTCTTTTCAGTTTTCCTTTCTTATTTTCTTTATTGAAACTCCCTAATGAACTAAAATATAACGAGATTTTCAACTCAGATCACGGCCAGAAGGGGGGGAGGGAAAGGTCTTTCCACTCCGTCTCCTTTTCAAGCGTTCATTTAAAACTCGAAAAGTACAAAAGGAAGTCAACATCGTTATTTAGAATTACGAAGACAGCTGAAAGGGAGGCCGACGCTTTTTTACCCGCACCAAACTTCGTTTATATTATTTTCCGATAGCCGTTTTCATCGTGGCTAATTGTAAATCTTAAAAAGCGTGAAAAGGGAAAAGTTTAAGCTTTAAATTTACGAAATTCATATCCGTTTTCGCTTCGTAAAGCTCCTACTTTCATATTTTTCTTCATAAAAACGGCACTACCGTATAAAGCATTAAAGATAAGGAAATTCCCCTTATACAGCTAAGTGATCCAACTTTTCTAAAGTTTGCATACGCAAAACTTAAAATGCAGCATAAGTTTAAAAGTTTGTCGGATGCTCTAGCCAATTTTCGTATTCATAATTTTAAAAAAAGGGAGGATAATAAGTAATAACGCATAAAATAAAATTGATGTCAAAATATCAAGTTTGTGGTAGAAATTTTTGTATCGTGGAAGATTAATTATTCATGACTTCTCAGAAGGGCGGATGTCACCGTCGGCGAACATATAAGGTGGGAAATTGCGCTTTACACAGTTTTCATTATTTCTCACACACACACCTCGCTAAGCCCCTGAGGGAGAAAACGCTTTGAAAGCATTTAAGTAATATTATTCACGAGGGAGGATGTATTACGTTTCAATTTAGGAGTCTGGAGAGCGACAATTGCTCAGGTGAAGTTGCCATCCCAAAGGAATAGAGGCGGCTTTGATGAAATACGCTCGGGGCCGCGGGCGAGAGGGACTAGGCGTCGGCAACCTTTTCTGATCAAGATCGAGACGGAAAGCCCGACCCCTTCTTCCTTATCTTCGGCCCTTTTCCGACACACTTCCCCACACACGTCTTTCCGCAAGCAAATGTTATTTTATTATTTAACATCCGAGGATTCGACTAAATTGATGTTTCTCAAGTCTGCTCGGGTTAAATTTGAAACCCAACTATCTCACAGCGCTAATTGCTCTTTAAACGTTGTTAACCACGTGGAATATCTAATAAACTATTAATAGAAGAGCAAAGACCCTTCAACACCGTCAGAACTTTACCATCAGTATTGATCCAAGCCTATAGAAAAAAAAATATTTATAATGCTTTAGGGCAGTTATCGACTAAAGTAAGATTTTAAAGGAATAATGAACAAAAAGTCATAGTTAAGTTGCGTTGGAAAAGAAAAACACTAAGCAAACAGGAGCTTAAAGGCACCTCTTTCATGCATAGGCCATAACCCCATGAGGTGAGAATAATCAGAGCTTAGAATGAAAATAGGAAAAACAAGAGCCACTAAGGAACCTCTTTCATAAACATGTTGGAGGAAGGGAAGCATCCTGTATTCTTTTAATAATCCGGTAACCTCGTACCCTAAGTCCATTTTAATGCGTTCCGTCATATTTTACGTTCGGTTCTATTGAATCCAGACTTACCTGGACATCTCTAGCCAATATGGTACCTAGATAATTTATTTTCCAAATCTAGTCTACATAATATATGTCTATTAGACTATGTGCTGCATATCATAGACGGATCCCATGATAACAAGCTGTTTTGGGTGAGTGGAGGTATGAGCCCTAGAGGAGGATTTCGCCATATTGCAATGGCACAAAGTGGTCCCCAATGACCGAAATGAGGAAAAAACTCAATATCTTGAGAAAGGGTCATCTAGAAACGTTGTAGTGCTCCGCCCAACTTTTTTCAATAATCAAGCTCTTCACATCAGGATATTTTTCTCCTCCACTTGAATATAAAGTAGCAATGTACAATACGATTTTTGTCTGTTTACAGATGGTAATTTGTCAACACTTAAGCATAAAAGAGAGTGTAATATGACATTTCTATTTAGGTGTTACATTCAGGAGCCAAGATAGTTTCCTAACTTGTATCGTATCAACCGTTATTATGTTATCGGTGCGATCCTCTAGCATACACCTTTGAGGATGAACCGGTGGGTAGCGACACTGGATGGACGTATATTCAGTGGTGGAGCATCCTGGCTTCATTATTCAGACTGAAGTATGACCAGGCAGTCTCATCTCGGCAAGGTCTGGAATCTGTCAGTTTGGATCTCTTTTGTGATTTGAGCATGATGTAATTCTTATTGTTGTGTCTCATCATAAATCTTGACGGTAAAAAAGATCCGGTAGATACGGTATCATAAGATCCTACCTATTCCTCTAACCTACCTCTCTAAATGGTACTACGTAACTTCAAATAACTGAATCCTCAAGCCACCATCTAATCTGTGATACTGATGAGTGATGTCGTTTCGAGGAACTACATAGCTAGAACTGCATCATGCAGCAAAGAATATTTTACAAAGTATATTAAATTTTCAAATGTGTTCCTTTCATCACATATCAAGTTTGCTGGCGTAAAAAATCTGCAGTCCAAGTGTTAATGTCCCTAATTACCATGCAGACCCAAGAGATTTCAACCCTTACCTTGGTAAGTAAAATCGTTGTAGAATGGTTGTAGGCCATCAAAAGTCAATCTAAATGGTTCTATAGAAAAATAAAAGATAAGAGAAAGTGGGTCGTAATAAAACGGTTAAACTTGACAGATTTAACACCCCCCTTCCTCCAAATAAATCGACATACAAAACGAGACGTCAGGAATCAAGATTCAACGAAATAAAACGTCCAATTTGAATTTCGAAGCTGGCAACTTTTTTCTCCCTTTTTAAGGAGAAAAACGTTAGACGCATTATTTCCCAAGAGGGGTGTTTTTCTCAATAAAGCAAAACGAAAGAGGCTAATGAATATTGCAACATGTAAGCAACGAAGAAATAATTATTCTTTTCTACGTCGTGTTTGGTAATATTACATTATCATACAAGCATTTTTTTCTCGGTTAAACCCTCATTTTTTAATACAATTTCATATCTTGTAAGAATAATTTGACTTTTCTTTTGGACGTTTGGGAAAGAAAGCCATTGTATCTCTAAAATTCATAGGAAATTGAGGGGGAGGGGAAAAAAATGTTGGTTTTGAATAGAAGGTGGAAAAAGAGGGGGCTATCTCTTGTCACAAATGAGGGTTTCACCCTTGTAAAAAGTGCCGCCACTTATGATATATAACCGTTGCCGGGGCGAGCGAAGGACGGCGGCTGGATAAGTATTAAACTGACAAGTGTTAGCTTTAACCCATCATTCTTCCCTACTGGCCCTCCTGCTCCACCTTTCAGCATAATCAATAAGGTTCAAACTTTTCAGGCTTTTTTTTTCTGCGGAGAAGGGATGAACAAAGTTAGGCTTAAGCAGTAGATATCGAGGCTTAAAAAAAGTTACTGAAGTCTAGATAACTTGTAATTAACGAGCCCTGTGCTTGTGCCTTGATAATTAATTTTACGAACATTTTTTTTTTCAACCTCATGAAAATGAAGTAGGTAAGCCAAGTATAAAAATTAACAACAAAATCAAATCTTAAAAAAAAAAAAAAAAAAATCACAACTTGTGAAAATATTTGCTTTGTGATATTAAAAAAAGGTCAAATCCGATTCACAGACTTTTGGCTTCCCTTCAAGTTTGGGGGGAAACTCTTTTAAAAATATCTTAGAAGTAAACAGAAAGGTAATCCCTATTTAGTAATACGTTTTTCCCAAGAGGGCTCCATTCCTAAGGGGGGTTGTTTAATTTCTTGAGGTATCGTGTAGGTATATCGATTTAGGGTTTTAAATCCAGATAAGCCCTTTCCCGAATTTGACATCTGGGACATACATGGTTTTGAAAAAAATGACCAACTCACAACATTTTTTTAAACATTTTGGTTTTTAATAATAGAAACCTCTTATAAAGATTGGTATAACGCCTACGTAATGAATCTTTTACATCGCACCATTGAATAAAAAGCAGTGCTCTTGAATTTTTAACAGTCCTTCACAATCCACTTTTTATTTATCGAGCATGTTGTAGAGGGATTTTTATTCTTCCTAACTAATAAAGTTCAAAAAGTTGTCAAAGCTAAAAATTTTTTTTTAAAAAGGTTTGAAAAAAAGATTTTTATCCGCGTGTCTCTACAGAAAAATCGACTCCGGAGGGGGGTAAGTGGACAACATTTTCCACTCTGGGTTGAGTGAATTTCTGATCGTGAGGGACTACTTGAAAGCCAATAGTAAGGGGGACGAGGAAAAGAGCCCGGGCATGAATAATAACGGGACTTTTCTCGAGAGCCAACCAATAGATTTTGGACTGAAATTGGTCAATTGTTTATCTTGAGGTAGATCCTTTTATATACAATTTTCAATATGCAATTTTTTTTCTTCAAATACAGAGTTACACAGGTGGTATCAAAGTTTTAAAGGTCGTCAACCTCAATGACCGTGGAGCCCCACCCTTTCCAGCCTTACCTCGATAAAATCCACCCGCGCCTTTCAGGGTTAACTCCCTACATTTTTCTAAGGCCTATTACAAACTTCAATTAGACACAATCTTTTGATTGATATTTTTTTAAATAAATAGTCGCCATGATGTCTTGTCACGATAATTGAACAACTTTTTTAATTAAAGAAGTTTTAAAAGTTTATAATAATACAAATCTGTTTAGAAGATAAGGTTTGTATTTATGAAGCTCTTCATTATTTAGTTTGAAGAGGATTACTTATGGATGAAAGCGATTAAGGTATTTGTGACCAGATCCATTTCGGGTAAGCACCTGGTTCCTGGTAAAAGCTCGGGAAGGGGGAAAAGCTGACTATCAATCTCTGCCTTGTCCTTAACGGGGCACACTTTCAACACTAAATTAAGTCGAGAGTGAATTAACGGGGCCAACTGCCGATCTAAAGCCTATTCCCGAACCTGTCCTATATTCAGTTCCAATCTCCCTGATTGATCGGGAATTCTTTTAAACTCGAGGGGTTTTGGAGTGTTTATGTTTGGAGAGAAACATTCAGAAATTGTATCTGATAATAACATCGAACTCCCTTTCCAAACTCAACCCCTTTTCCATCTTTCATCAACCCCCTAAGTAGCCGAGTCTTCCCTCCCTACGACCTTGAACGATATCTTCATAAAAGGGCTTCCTTCCCTTTATTAATATTCTCAATCTGATTTTTCCGGGTCAAATATTTTCAAAATGTTCAGAACTTTAAGAGAAATGGAATATCGGATTTTTCGGTGTTCTCTAAATAGAGTAAATTAGTTTTTAGGCTTCAAACACATCCAACCTTCAAAGATTGACTTGAGACAATTGAAGGGGCAGAGGGAAAAAAGATGAAAGTCACTTTTTCGTCGATTATAAGATATTAGCGCTATCTAGGGGCTATGAAGGAGTACTATCATCTGGTAGAACAACAAGGGGAAAAAGATTCGGTCTAATGGGAAAATGGATGAATGTTACATGCACAATAGGATATTACAAAAGGATTAATAGAAATCAAACTTGGTTTTTCATTTTTCTCGAAATCACTTTTTGGTCACTTTCAGATTTTTCCCGCCTGGCCCTTAATATAGGGGCGTAATATAAATATAGGCGTAATATAAATATACACCTTAACCCATTACCCCACAACATTTAGGGTACATCTATTTATGCATACTCATATTCAATCTTGTTCTTTAACCCATTTTATCGTCCCCTATCATTTTGTCAACCTCAAACATTTCGGCCATGGGGGTGGCAGTCATAGACTGGGAATCCCTTGGGGTGGAAAATGTGGGCCAACGTCAATACCTCTCAGCAAGCACATAGGGGGACCCTCTTTCAATCAAATATCCATGTATTGCGTTATTCTAGTTTGCATTGAAAGAAAAAGTAATATAATACATAAATAAAAGACGATCTGACCGTTTGTAAATATGTAACTCGGATGTTCGTAAAAAACGTTCATTTTGGTAAAAATCATTCAAAAAATAGTTTACGAGATTTCTCCATCGTATTTTGATCCATATTCGAAAAATGTTTCGCTTCGAGATCTTCTTTCTCGAATTTTATGAAGGCAGTTATTCTTTTTATCTTCAAAACCCTCGGAACGTCTAATATAAAGGTAGATTTTAGTGTTTCACTTTGGGGCGATAAGAATTCCTTGGCTGGCCGCATTCTATCCCCCTCCGTCCCGGGGTCCTCTTCTCAGGGGCCTATCTCGCAACCACCTTGTGTTATCACCTCATTTCCTATTTCCCGGGTAAACTCCCAGACGGAATCTTACCGACTTTCCCCACTAACCCTCGTCCCTATACATTTATCTTTTGATTTAATACTTGTTTTGAAAAATAAGTCACGATAAAACTACGAAGAAAAAAAAAACGTGACAACCACCTCAATATCCTCTTTCTTCAGAAATCCGCTAGAAGTCTCAGCAGTTTACCAAACCATCAACAGCCCAGAGATCGAGTTAATTATCCAGAAACATGTTTTTGCGACACAAAAATTGACCCAAATACATACTTCTTGAAAAGCCAAAAAAAAAATCCTCATATTTTATGATTGAAATAAATTGTATGGGGTACAAACCAGAAAATCCAGCTTCTTTAGAGAAGATACCTCGATTTGAATAAAAACCGGATAAAGAGTTGAGTTATTGTAATATTCAATACAAGGGAACGACTCAAGAATCACTTCCAAACCGTATCTCCCCTCCTTTAATGTTTTATTAACCTATATTCTACCCTCTCGTTTCTATTAATGGAAAGACGAGACTTTAATAAATACTTAAAACCTTCGACCTTTTAAAAATTCAAAACGTCTGTTGAAGGCAAAACGAGTAAACAACATTTCTGGGGTTTTCAACAACAGGAAGGTAAGAATAGTTAGTTTTATTTAAAAAAATACTTTTTTAGCTTTTACACTTGGATAAAAGGGTCAAAACAAGAAGAATGTCAGTTGACTCTTTTTTTGGTGAAATCCACGAAAGGAAAGCAGATGGAACATATTTTTATATTTATGGGTCCAAAAAAACACGTACCCTTGTTTATACTCCACGTTTTTCCCTGTTTATTTTTATGAGACGGGCGGTCTTACATTATGTTGCATTTTTTATTTTCGACTTCTATAGAACCTGGGCCCTTAAAAGAATATAAATGCCAAATTCAAGGGAAGAAAAATGGTGCAAATATCTCCAAAAACGTGTACATCAATGAAAAAAATAATTGAAAAACAATTATTTTTGGTCTGAAATCTCTGTTGACAAAAACTCTTTTAGCTGAAAGACGTACAACATAACTTGCTATATGAATAAGTTAACAAAAAAGGTCTCCTCTGGGACTAGTCTTATCCCTAATCCAGGTGAGAGAGCGGGGAAGGCTGCGCCTCCTGATAAATTTTACACGGGGAAAAATTCTATTCTACTTTTAACAAGACTATTTTCGCACTAGGCCCTATAAAGAGTTCTAAAACCCTTCAAAAATCCAATTTCCCATACTGAAAAATTATAAACGTTCATAACTTATTAAAAATAATGTTTTGATTTTGAAATGGAGGCTGCAAATGGGATGATAACGTCGATGAAGTCAACGTCAGCGAAAATTTATCCGTTAAAATCGGAGAGTGAGAGGACCCTTAAAGGGAAAAAAAATTCCTTCTTTTTTCTTTTTTTTCTAGCACTCAGCCTTCAAAACCTCTCAACCCTTGAGTAATGCAATAAATTCAACCACGTAACAGGTTGACGTGACTAATTTTTTTTTGTTTAATATCACAACGTGGTGTTTTTATATTTTATTCCAGAAAACTTTTAAAAAAAGAATTCTTATAAGGAAAGCGTTATGGAGATTTGTTGCTTATTATCATATTTATAAGATAGAACAGATTTCTAGAGTTGAACAGCTTACTACTAAAGATTTGACTACAGGAAACTTAGTTTATATAGACATTTATGTTGTTTATTAAAGCTGAATTGAACCCATTTTCTTTTTAGCGAGTTTTTATAATTTTATTTTACTATTTGACCTATTATAGGGTGTATAAAACTGAAAAATAAAAACAGGAATTTCGTGTCAATTCACTGCGGGGTCTAGTTAAAGGATTTATAGGATTTTAACGGTCACCTACGTTTTTATGGGTCGCAAAACAAATTACTTTGTTATTTTTAAAGCAAACGTCATAGTTTACAAGAGGACACTATCAGAAATCTAACAAAATCAATTATTTTAAATGAAAGCAAATACTGGGTATCCCAAAACACGGTTTAATGACCTCTTTAAATGATGTAGTATTAGCATAAGAAATCAGTAAGGATTAATCAAGCACCTTATCTGACCCAATTGTAAAAAAAGTTTGGAGACAGAAAAGGAAAATTAGCAGATCGCGCCAGGTTAGCCAATATCAGGTTGTATAACCTTCCTAAGCAATTTGATAAGTATGAAAATTGAAAGAGTTAAAAGACATAAATGATTTTTGTAGAAACTGATGTTTCTATCGCTTCAGGTCGTTTCTATAAGGGGATTTATAAAGGAACAATGGAAAGCTTTTTAGTTCATTTTTTCCTTCTTAAGCTTTGCTTTTCTTTTGTAATCTGCTTTTCTAACTCGAACGTCCAAGAATGTTCTCTTTTAGTCGATGTCTTTGAAATCAAATTTTTTCAATCAAACTTTGCCAAAGTTCATTATTTTGAATGAGAAAAGTATAACCTCCTGTTTGTTGACAAACGGATTTTTTTAATAGTTTCAAAAGAAAAATGTAGTTTTTGTATTTTTTTGGACACATTTGTGTTTAAAATGTTGCTTCCGACCGCAAAAGATTCCGGAGAAAAGTCCGATTCCAGTGGGGAGTCTTCTCCGGGGGGGAACGAACAATCGATTGCGAACGTCGAGAGAAACGTCGGGTCATGGGGTCATCCCTATTTAATTTCGAATAAATAACGGCCATTATGACATAAGGACGTTGATTTCAATACGTGGGGACCCTAAGGGAAGGGGGTGCCGTTAATTTACTCCCCTCCTCCGTTCTCTTCACCATAAGTTACAAAGCAACACTAATTGCCGCTATTAGCATTTCGTGGATTCACACGTGTCAATCATTCAGTTCGTTCTATTTTTAACGAGGGAAAAAAATCACAGATAGGCTTAAAAAAAAGATTTGAAAAAATGTGAAAAAAACTCGAAAAGAAGACAATTCTCATTATCTTTATGTATCATCTCGAAAATGGTCATAACATAGCGGGTCGTTTTTCACTCACTTTTTTTTCCGCACCATTTCAACACGACTATTAAATAAATATCCTGAAAATGGAACGCCCAAATCTTTTGTTCAATGTTGATACAATGGAGTAAAATAAACCAAAAAGTTTAAATAAAATTAGATTTTTTTTTTAATCATAAATAGTGGTTGAAAGATTTGTTTATATTTGAATTTTTGTTATACAGTATGTTTATTATAGGGTTGAAAAATTGTACGTTTTGAATTTAATATGTGGTATAATATATTAAAAGGAGGGTAAAAGAAGTTTGGGGTGTTATTTTTTTATAAGCCGAAATCCGAAGGTGAACGGGTTGAGGTTGGATAGGGTTGGGCCGGGATGGGCGAGGCAGGGTAGCGCGAAGTGGAGGCCTGCATGAAATTTACGCACTGCGGGGTTCGTCGGGGAGCGTCCCGTTTGTAGAGAGGCCGTCCCGGACTCCCCTCGATAAAAGAGACAAAGAAAAAAAAGTTTGCTTAAAAAAGTTTTGACTTACGGCGGTGCATGAGTTTTGGTGATCATCGCCCGTGAGTGAAGGGGCACATGCCGAGATCCGACACTGGGGTTCCCTTGCACAGTACTGAACCCTGGCCGTCCACCCTCTATCCAGCCGTTACCGCCCCTAACGGCTCCCTTCAACAACAAACCACCCCCACCCATAAAATAATAAGCAATATTCATTAAATTGTTATATAATTTACAACATTTTTACTTTTATTTATAATAGAATAATTAAATAACAACCCAAACTATTTCTCATTAATAAAAAAAAAAATTAAAATATAATATTTTTCATTTTATTTTATTTCTCCTTAAGTATTTTTTTTTTTTACGGTATTTTTTTAAACACTATCGCCTTTCTCCGCGAGGACATTTAATCAAATTCCTTAACAAAAAAATTTCAAACCTCATTTTCTCCAGTTTTTTATTTTATCTAACGTTATTCAGGTACATCAAAGCATTCTCTAATTTCAAAGCATTCCTGTTCGCTTGGAGGTCATAGCATTGGCATAATCGAATATAAAACTTAGGCGATCCTTCGTTTCTTCTCCTTTTGATTTTTCTTTTTCTTGAAATTGTACTTAAGGGTTCTTTATCGATCAGAAAGGAGGAAGAATTCCATAACTCGAACTTTCTTGAAAATTTGGCATTCTACAGACCTCTCCACTAAAACTTAATTTTGGAAATCCTTCAAACACCTCCAACTACTACCCCACCCTCCCAGCACTTTACTGGTTTTATCACCCCTCATAGCCAGCCATCCCAATATTCCACCACCTACCCATTCTCTTATCACTTTTGTAACCGTCTTGGTCTTCCACCACTGCCCCACTCACCGACTCCTCCCCTACCATCTTTGACCCTCCCCCTCCCACCCACTCTAACCTGTAAATATGAAGATTGGACCATGATTAAGGTGTTTTGGCAATTTACGAAGAAATCGATTTCCGTCATTTTTGAAAATTTCAAAAATTGCTTCTCTCAAAGTGGAGATTTCCCAAGATTCCCGATTTTCCTAACGTGGTAACACTGTAAATTAGTCCAATCGCTCACAAATTCTCTGCGAAAACAAGACAGTACAAAAGGAGCCCAATTTATCACAATTAATAGCCCAATCTGGCAGTACTGTAAATGAGTCCAATTGCTGTTAAAGTCTCTAGCAACAAAGGAAAGAGTAGAAGTCGTCCAGTTTTTGTAGTCCACCTAATCTGACAAAAATTCAAAGGGAAGTTGTCCTATAAGGGAAAGTTAAAACACGTAGCCCAACTCGTCTTGATCTTTTAGGGCCAGACAGTTTAACCCGATTTTCGATGACTCCCAAGTATCAATATTCAAGTGTGACCAGAATTTAAAAAAAAAAAAAAAAATTGAAAGAAATCTACCTTTCGTTAAACGTAAACAGGGTGCTACTGCTACATGACCTTTGGCGTCTCATAAGTATTAGGTTTTATTTATTAAATATTAAAAAAAAAAAAAAAAAAAAAAAAAAAAACACTAAAGGAAATAGTCGTGTTGTTCCAAGTAGTGCCATTTTTCTATCCATACACTAGGATACATCTAGGTAAATCTTTCTTTAGTTTTGAAATATAGGACCAACTTTTAAAGAACCTCTCCGACCTCCCTAACGATCCGACGACAAAAGAAAAACTCCTCAAAAAGTTTCCTCTCCCATAAAAATAGAAAAAGAAAGAAAAGTCCGAGTTCCGAACGTGACTTTTAAATAATTTACGACTCCCAAATAAACGATAATGATATCTTAAGATGGTGGAAACACAATATTGCTTAATTATGCAATTACGGCTGCTTTTGAAATTTCAGGTTAAACCGCCCGAGTCAAATGAACAGCTCATTGTCACAACGTCCCCATAGCAGTTTATTGACTAAACCGCAAGCCTTGTTCTAGAGGCCATAATAGTATGCAGGAGGGGGGAGACTATGGGAGGAAATTAATTAAAACACCGAAATACTCATCCTTGACGCCATTACGTTTGCGACTGCATAACCTTTGTACTTTGATTTTTTTTCCCCTAATAATGTTTATAGTCGGTAAAATAAACTAAGATCGACTTTGTAGTGAGTTGTGCCTTATCGCTTCCATCAACACTGGCGCAAGATCCCTTTAATTTTGAGCGTAGATCGAAGTTTTGTTTGCATTCGCGAAATTTACGAGTTAAAACGTACAACGGAGCTTCTGGATTCTGCGATAGCCAAGTTTAAAACTTTTAAAATAACAATTTCGACCGTTTTATCGTTGAAATAAATCGGTTTGAACGTTTCCATTAGTCATTTGGAAGGAAATTAATCTGAAAACGTCAAAAACTGTGTATTTTCTCACGTGTATTTGGAAATGATTTTTAGCGTGATTGATCGATATGGATGAAGTCATCCTAATTTGATGAAATCAGTGATTTCAGAGAATGCGGATTAGAGATGATTTGAAACTATTTTTAAGGTCGAATGACGATGGTCATTAGCGAAAAGTAATTACGGTGTGTAATTAGAGGGAAGAAGTAGGCGTTAACAATAGAAGTGCGTTGTTCGGGGATGAAGTTCATTTGGCATCGTTCCTCTCTTGATCAGCAGAGCCTATTTGCCCGATCCGTATACACGTTTCCAATACCAACATTGAGGCGGACCCCTCACCATCGACCCTTTTCCGAACCTTTAAACTTGATTTCAACTAATGAACACCGCCTCGAAACATGGCCACTGTTTGACCCTCCAATAAACACCAACGAACCGTCGACTCGGATTTTTAAAAGACAAAGAAAAATAAACTTAAACTACATGACGTTCTCGAAAAAGGAAAAGACGGAAAAAGGAAACGAAAAACCCGACCTCATTTTTATCACGTATTTACCTCTGGTCGTGAAGTCTGAAAGCATGAAAACCCTTCTTCCGATATTAACGTGATCATCATTCCTGAACACATTTGTTCAGGCTGTGTAGGTACGAAAGCGTTTTTGAGATACTCTCGCTTAAACGTGGGAAATGTTGAAATTTATTGGACTTAAAAATACATTCGAATGGCTCCTAAAGAGGTCTTTCATTCAAATATTTTTGCTTCACTAAACTCTTTTTCAGATTTAATTTTTGAACCTAATCGACCTTGATTTTGTTTTTTCCGTTCTTTCTTATTGAGTATCGTTTAAAACAAAGTGTAAGGGAGGTAACCGGATGTGAGGAGGGGATTAGCTGACATAGTTGGTCCTCGCCCAACTTCCCAAGTATGTAACTTTACAGAGGCGAGTTCTACATTGTTTCAACCCTTTCCGAGACATTCTCCCCAAGCTAAGCACAGCCTCATCAACCCCCCGACCTTCCTTTCTACCTAAATTCGAGACAAAATTAATCCAGAAAAGAGGTTACAAGGATTTTCACTATCCGCAAAAGGCACGCAACAACGTTTGATTATTTTAAAATTAAAGTGAATAAGAAAACGTTTAAAAATCATCAAAATTACAACGTTTAAGCTTTTTGGGGATAAAAAAAATGCCAATTTATTTATTAAAAAAAGGCTTTTATTTAAAAAAATTGTTTTGTAGAAAACGTTCCAGTGAAGTTTTGAATTTTTTAAATGATTTTTTAAAAAATCGTTTACGATGCGGCTCATTTGCTGTCAAACTGTGGGAAAGGTGCTGGTGTAAAATGGAAGTAGAAGGGTCAAGAACGTTTTGGACCCTGAAATTGATGTGTTTAAACTAAAGCATTTTGTGAACGTCCTTGTTTATTTTCAAGCAGTATCTAGGTCAGTTCAATTGTTTCCATTTATGCCAACTATAGATTTTGTTTAGATTGGCTCGATGAATTTGAATAAAATTTGACAACAACCAAATAAAACATTGGATTGGATATAAATGAACAGGAACGTTGTACGAAGTCCAAGCATTATGTCACTATCTACCTCTTTTTTTTTTTTTTTTTTTTTTTTTTTTTTTTTTTTTTTTTTTTTTTTTTCATCTTAGTTACAACTTTTTGTGCTGAGCACTATCGATGTCTACCTCTAAAAGATCCATAACGTTTGCCAAATATTATCCCTCAATTCGACCCCACACGTTTTAGGGCCTTTTATTACAAAATTAATTAAATTTGTATACTCATTTTAGATTCTAGTGTTATTTTATGGGAAATACTATAAAATTTACGATTAATCATTTCATTCTACGTGTGTAGTTTACCTTGGAATGATAGTTTAGCTAATTAAACAAGACCGAAACTCCGGAGTTTTATTGTATGGGCACCAAGCCTTATAATTAGTGGTGGACCTTTAATTAAAGGCGTTAATGAATCACCAGTAAATTGAGCGCCTAGTTTGTTGCCTATAGTTTCACACACTTTTCTAATTGCCTACCAACTCGTTAACGCTTTTGAATCAATACTAAAGGAGAGAGAAAACAATGAAATGTTTTTTATTTCAGAATTTAACTCAAAAGGAGAAATAAATTTAAATTTTCATCAAGATTTAGTAACTTCATGAAATTTTATTCTGGTTGAAAAGTGTACATCAGTTATCATGGAACCACGAAAAACAAACATTTCATGGACGAGCAGAGTGGCGCATCGTTTATTTATAAAGAGAAGGTATTCGATGGGTAGAACGTGTTGAATTTGTGTAAAATGGATTCGAAGTAGCTCGCAATTCTCGTCCAACGTCATGAAACCACACAGTCAATTCAACGGCGGCTAATTCAATTTTGCAACTTTGAATGCCTCCTGCCAGCCACAAGGGAATCGATCAAAGTCACTCTGGCCCTCTTTGTTGTAAAACAAAGGTCGTGATAAATATTTCGAAAAGAGATTAACCTTTCAGGAAAAAAATCAGAAAACTATTAGAGAAAAGCGTTAAAAGTCTTTATATAAATTTTATTCTTAACATCCGGACCCTATCAAGTTTCTCTATAACAAAAAGCACTTTGGAGTACAAAACTGAAAAAAAGGCGGAAGAGGGAGAGGTTTTCTAAGGTGGTGCCTTAGGGGGACATTTACAGCTTGTTGAGGATTTATAGCCGCGGTGCTCTGGGACCAGCGAGATAAAGCGATAGTTCTCTACCTTCTACTCGCCAATCTCAAAGGTCGAAAATAAAAAGGAAAAACATATTTCTCGAGCCTACGTCTTTCAGGTCGTACCGAAAAATAGCCACCATCCGCCTAAAAATTTTACAACCAAGAAGTGTCTTTTAAAAATAAAACTTTTAGGATTTTCCTTTCTTTTGACATAGAACTCCCTTCCTTTAAAGCTCCATAATCGTAATGCGTTTATTAGATTTTTATAAGCGTATAAAAGTAAGCAGGGGTTTTAAGGCAGCGTTGCCTTGGAGTAAAGATGTAATTTCAAGTTAAGTGGGCTTCAATACCCGAGCTCTACGTCAATGCCATAATATTGTATACCTTAGAAAACTTTCATTTTCTCCGGGAAAAAGGTTAGAGAGGAGGAAAAGATTCTTCAACATGAAAAAATTTTAACTTTGTAAAAAAAAAAAAAAAAAAATTGTATTACCTGGACCGAACCCAAGATTTTGCAAGGGGTCAAGCAGACCCTGTATAGTCAATCCGATCTTTACTAAATTTTCACTAAATACAGGGTGGGGCCTTTGGAGGTTTGGGCTAGGTTAGGCCAGGTTAGGCCAGGTTAGGCCAGGTTAGGCCAGGTTAGGCCAGGTTAGGCCAGGTTAGGCCAGGTTAGGCCAGGTTAGGCTAGGTTAGGGCTAGGAACGCGGGATCACTAAAAATGGAGATTTCGGTACAAAACCACCATTTTTCACCAAATTTTTGAGAAAGTTCCCGTTTTGGGTGTTCCACTTCCATAATTACCAGAAGAGACCTGAACCAGAAGAGATCGAAAAGATTCTTCAACATGAAAAAATTTTAACTTTGTAAAAAAAAAAAAGATTGTATTACCTGGACCGAACCCAAGATTTTGCAAGGGGTCAAGGAGACCCTGTATAGTCAATCCGATCTTTACTAAATTTTCACTATATACAGGGTAGGGCCTTTGGAGGTTTGGGCTAGGTTAGGATAGGGTTAGGTTAGGCCAGGTAAGGCCAGGTTAGCCCAGGTTAGGCCAGGTTAGACCAGGTTAGGCCAGGTTAGGCCAGGTTAGGCCAGGTTAGGCCAGGTTAGGCCAGGTTAGGCCAGGTTAGGCCAGGTTAGGCCAGGTTAGGCCAGGTTAGGTCAGTTTAGGCCATGTTAGGGCTAGGCCCTAGGTTAGGGCTAGGAACGCGGAATCACTAAAAATGGAGATTTCGGTACAAAACCACCATTTTTCACCAAATGTTTGAGAAAGTTCCCGTTTTGGGTGATCCACTTCCATAATTACCAGAAGAGACCTGATCCGACAAGACTTTTTTTTTTTTTTTTTTTTTTTTTTTTGTGTCAAATTCTTCAGTTCAAATAAAACTGAGGAAATAATTTTTAGAACAAAAAAGGCCCATTGAGTCCCACGGATTTTTCGTTGTATTGGATTTATGACTGATATAGGTACGTGGAATTTATTGGCTGGATCTCGTCCCCCGATAGAGGCGAAGATCCGTTCCCTTATCGAAATATCCGGGTCGGCTTAGATTTATGATTTTTCAAACTTCAAATATCATTTTGGACCGTTTGCGAAAGGGCGGATCGATGGCCGTCCCGAATTCCGCGACTAGAATCCGTTTGGAATTGTAGATTCGAGATTAAGAGGAGTTATTGGACGTTAAGACGAGGGGAAAACACAGATGTAGGGGATTATGTATGCAAGCCCGAAGGGCTCTGGCACTGGCATGCATTACCTCGTATGTAAAACAGTCTAAATGCTTCCTTGCGTCCTCCTTCTTCCCTTTACCAGAGCCACTATTATCATAACGATTCCCACTCCCTTTCCTAAGCAATAAAACAAATTATTATATCACCTTGACATTTTCTTCCTCAAAATCCCGTTAATTACCCTGATAGAAATGTAACGACAAAACTTTCTCTATACAAATTATGAAAACGTTTCAACGAGTCTGCAACACAAAACCTCTCTTGAAATTCCTGCTAGTAAGCCGACTGTATAATGCCCTTGTTATTTTTCCATACCGCTTTGTTTATTTTTTTCACTTTTCCTCTAACCTTTCAAACATCACAGAAAATAAATGAAAAAAATCTCTTATCGACACTTTTCAGTCAATAAAGCCTCTTTCTCTATAATGTATCTCTCTCTCTCTTTTTCGAATTATTTCCTCTGGCTACTGTAAAGGTTCGGTCACGTGGAACGATTGTGATTGGCTACAATCCGGGATGGTTCAATTTTGCAACCCATTTATTCTAAATAAGGTAATTTTTTCTCTTTTAAAACCGATGTCATAAATCAATGGTTAAGTGAAAATTTCAATTCAAAAGCGTTATAAGATAAAAAATGGTTTTTAAGCCACCTAAAAGGAAGTTGACGACAATAGGGGAACTTTATGATGCATGGTAAATGCTTATGTATAAATATATAGGCAGGCCACACTTAAACTTCCCAAGCCCTGTCCCAACTCTAGGAAAAAGTTACTGGGTTCATGAGTTAAATTTTTTCGCTGTCTTTTATTATGTGGATGTTGGATGTTGCCTTTCCTTTTTTGTTCCTCAGCCATTTCTTTTCTTTTAGTTTCCAATCTAGGTGTAGTCCCACTTTTTCACTTAGTTGTTGTATGTATATTCTTTGAAATAGAATCAATCGATGAGCAGATAGAGTGCGATACATGAAGCCATTATCGTTTAATTATGAGATTGTGTCGTAGTTAATCAATAAAGCCCTAGGACGAGTGAGATTATCAAGTGGTTTGCCTAGTAAACGGGGTTTTAATCTCTCTAACCCCTCAGGCTCTTCTAAACCTCTTATACTCAAGCAGTAATGGACTCTTGTGTACATAACGTCTCTACTCCTTTGTCAGGGATAATGAAAATCTTCGCAAACTTTTAATTGTTCGAAACGAAACGATTAGAAATTTTTTTCCCTTTTTTCATATTTCAATATTCTTTTATTAAATTAAAAAGACATTTTTTTTCTTTTTTACTTCAAAGAAGTCCACATAATGAGTCAATTTCCATTTTAAATGCTAAAAATATAAGATTTTTTTTAATTTCTAAATCGGAAATGTTTTCTTTAACTCTAGTTTGTTATTGAGAAACACAAATTGAAAAGTTTAACAAACTTTGTGTGATTTCAAGTAAAATGTAAATGTTAAATAAAACTTTTGAGTAAAAACATTCTTTTTAGAAACAAAAAATAAAGTTGAGAACCTTCGAGGTAAGTTTTTAATTAGATACCTATTTTTAAAGTGGTTATAATAAACTTTTTGTAAATTTCACGTTAAAATTGTAACGGAGAATTTGCTAATTTGCCACTTGAGAAAGAAGTTGCCCACATTTGCGGATCGATAGTGGCACAAGAGGCACTGATGTGGTCTCGATTAACTCGAGCCTCTTCTCCATTTTAGAACGTCCTTAAAGATGTTTAAGACTCCTATAAAGATGAAAATAAAATTTTTGTTTTTCTCTTTTTATTTGAAAGGAAGCTATTGTGTTGCCACCAAATCCTTTATTTTAAAAAGGGGTCAAGGCGAGGTCGTAGGGTCAAAATGACAGTCTTTGGTGGAAACGATCCTTTTTTTTTTTTTTCTTCTTCTTCTTCTTCTTCTTCTTCTTCTTCTTCTTCTTCTTCTAACACCTAATGGCCTCAATTTTTTGTCTCATCTCTACCAAATCAAAGCAAGAAGTGGGAAATTGTTGTTGAGAGGATGCTGAAGGAGGGGAAGGTGATGGAAAAGCGTTAGGATATGGGGTGATGCAGTGGAAGAAGGTTGATGGTGGGGGAGATGATGGGTGAGCTAGGTAGATGTTGGGGGGAGGCAATGGGTGAGTAAGTAGGTTGGTGGTTGGGGGAGGTGATGGGAGAGTGGAAGGAGGTGGTGGGAGGTTCCGGGATGTGATAAAGAGAGTAGAGGACTAGAGACGTGGTGATATGAGTGAAGGTTCAGGTAAAAGTAAATAAATTTTATGTGAACCATACAACTCAAATCCTTGATTAGTTCCTTATTGATAAAGATTTACTGATCCAGATAATGTTACTAATTCGTAACTTAACGTCCAATCCAAACATTTATTTCAAAACGATCAGTTGAAGTTTCAGCGGTTTTTGACCGCAAGAGAGTTGTGCCGGTTTAGCCTACCCGAAACCGCCGAGAACTGAGATTTTGACTTGAACATCTAGATTCGAATTACTTTTATTATTGAATAATTTATATTCTTCTAAGAGAAGTGTATTTTCTCTTTATTTAAAGTGATTTTAGTTCATAAATCAAAAACGTGTTACATCAAGGAGATTAGAAAATATAATTTAGGGCGAGTCTCAATAGAAGCGTTATGGTCTCGTATGTAGTTATTCTTATACACCTCGGGGGATGTATTGAGTGAAGAATGTTTATGGTTCCCCTTCTAGTTAATATTCATGCGAGCCCCATTTCGGAGGGGGCGGAATGGGTTCGGAAACGGTGGCGAGTCATAAAGTGCCTTTAAGCAAATGTATCAAAATGGGAGTGGGGGAAGATAAGAGAAGGGCCACATGGGTGATTTAGATCAAGGGGACTTTAAGGTCAAAACTGTTGGGGCTATTTTGGCCTACTCTCAAAAGTAGCCGTGATTACCATGCATCTCTTCTCTAACGTTATTCATAGGACCGCAGTGACCGAGCCAAATAAGTTTTTTTTCTTCGACTATGAAGGAAAAGGATGGGATATTCCCCTAAGCCTATCCCGCCCATCCCGACCCATTCCGACCCCTCACGTCCACATATACTCACACAATTGCAATCTTGTCCTAGAAAAATGTTTTCCTCCTTTTCCACCCTCAAATCTAATCTTCCATGGCACAAACAATTTTGCACATCCGTTCTCAATAAAACCTACATTTTGTATAGGTAAATCATAATTAATCAACACGTAAACCTCTTTTTGAAACTAAAAAGTGCAAAAACTAAACAAAAAATTAAAATTTTTAATTTTTTCACATAGAAAAACGTGCAAAAAGCGAGTTTTTAATCTTAATAATTTTTTAATGGAGTGGAGCTCTGTAAAATGTAAATTAAAATTAGTTAAAGGAGAGGAGACTAATGGAATTAACAGGTCTGGATATTGTTAGAGGGTGTAAGAACGTTTTTTTCTTTTGTGGTAAAAACATTTTAATTTGAATTCTTTTCCGGATATCCCAAAAATCCTTATTTTAAAAAGATTTTCTCATAAAAAAAAATTGACGATAACTGAAGCATTATATAGATACATTAAGGAGTGAGGGTGGGATATAATTAGTGTGGACCCTAAATACAGGGTTATACAGTTTCAAGGGTGTGCCAATCCTTTACACGGAAAGGATATCATTTTACAAAGTCCAATTTTAGATTTAATTCCTTTTAGTTCTTTCCATCTTGATTAATGTGGGATTCGTTGTCAATAAATAGGTTTGTCTCGGGGCGAGTGTTTAACAAAGTTATCCTTGTGTCCGGGTGGGAGTTGGAACATCTGGAACATTACGGATTGAAATGGACGGAGAACCCGATCGTTTAGCGAAGATGACCCCTCTTGAACTATGAACTAGATCTGTCCAGGCCTCATTACCGTCCCCAATTCAAACACTCTGATGAGAATCTCTAATTGTGAAAGTTGTGGAAACCCGAAGCTCATCAAACTTCAATAATATTCCAATTTCCGATTTTTTTCCGATACGCCCCTTTTTTTAATTAAAACTTTTCAAATATAATAGAGGTGCCTTCTATTTTTTTTTTGCCAAGACGTATTTTTTCAATATAAGATATTAAAATAAGTTTTTCTGTTGCTTTTAGTAATGAAGTCGCTTGGAAATCGTCAGGTGAAAATAAATAAAAATGAAATAAAATGTCTGGAATAGTAGTGGTGTTTTTTTTTACAGTCCTGTTTTCATAAATTGATGGGTGGACCTAAACCCTGTAAATAGTGCAAGGCAACGATGGAAGGTTTTCTATCAAACTCCCTCACCTCCCTCACCTCCCTCACCTCCCTCACCTCCCTCACCTCCCTCACCTCCCTCACCTCCCTCACCTCCCTCACCTCACTCATCTCACTCACCTCCCTCACCGCCCTCACCTCCCTCACCGCCCTCACCTCCATCACCTCCCTCACCCCACCAACACAAACATCCTTGACCTCTTCCCAAAATAGCAGAATTCGTTTTTCTTTTTGAGGAAATTATTTTTAGGGACAGAACCAATATTTATGAAGGAGAAACTCATCCACATGGGTCTAGCATTAATCTGCTGAAATTCCTTATTCCTAACCGGAACTTTTCACCATAGGTAGTCTTCCTATTCAAGTAGCAATCTCGAAAAAAGCTTTATAGGATTATGAATTAATGTTATATTAGTAAAGTTATAATTCATGCTTTTTAAAAAACAAACTTTTTTTTACCTCAAAGTAGTTATTTTATTCATGAACAAAAAGTAAATTGTAAGCGGGTTGCTCCTTCTTTTATTCATCCCAGATTTTAATATCGATTCAAATTAAAACGAGAGACGAGCCTATTCAGCTTTCGCCCCGGCCCGGCATCCGTCTATTGAAAAAAAGCGAAATATTGAAGACTAGGATAAAGCGTCGAGGGGGGGTTGCGCGCCGGGGAGTGAAGAATAGAAAAGCGGAGAAGGGCCGGCCCCTCTCGGCAATTCATATCTGAAAGAACCAGCGCCAAAGCCTTGTTATATTTAATCGAATTAATCCGGAGGCGGCCTTCGCCCATTCCGACCGACTTTGTTTGCCGAACGCTTAAAACAAACAAAAAAAATCTCCATTTTCCTTTGAAGCAATTCCATCATCCGTCGTCTTTTCGAAAAAAAGAGTGGTTTTAAAATAATGATTTTAAAAAGAAATTTTATTTATAAATATAAAAGTTAGAGAAGCATTCTGTTGATAAATTCAAACGGGCTTTGTTTTGACACATTAGCAGTCAATCCGTGCAACAAGTAAACAGCGAAGTTCATCACGACATCGGACTGCCATTTGCAAATGTCCATACTAGTCCATCCCCTTGTTTATCCGCCTTCTATTGAACTGTTACCAATACAGATCTCAAATCGTAAAATACAATAAAAGATGCTTTTAATAAAAGCAATAAGAAAGAAATTTGATATTCGTTCGTTTGGTGTCCTTCCTTTTAATATTAGAACACCTGTTTCCGGCACACGGTTCCAGTACATATGTAGTGAATATTATAAATAATATATGAAGGAAAGGTTTCCGAGGGGTGGTCGGCTCTGCGGTTCGCTATTGCCTTTCCATCACCGAGGATTTTCTACCTACCCTTGTCAGAAGTAAATCTAAAGCATTACCTAGGGCAAATCCTGGTCTCCAGAAAACGGTCCCGCATCCGCTACTACAAAGCCCTGAGAAGCCTGTATATAACACGGACGGATTTTAAGCCGATAAGCCTTAAAAGAGAGGTGAAATTGCAAATGTGAAAATAACCTGAGTGGGCGGAAAAAAAACCTTTTATTCGTTTTAACGGGAAGAATTAATGACGTCCACCTGTTACTGATAAGCGGACGGAGAAATCAATCAACACGAGCGAGGGGATGATTTCGTTGAAGGGCGTTTTAATTGGTTTAAAAACATTTCATTACTGGAACCTTTTTACGTCGATACCTTTAGACGAAATAAAATCTAGAGACTCTTTTCATGATTAATTGCGACCTTTTTCCTCTCTCGTTTAATTTTAACTTCCGAATCTTCTCAAAAAGGTTAAAAAACAGTTTGGTGAAAATATTTTATTAAAAACATCTTCGAATTCAAGTTGGATTCCTTCGATAATGTCATTTGGAAGAAATCTCGTTAAAAGTTACCTTGTCCTCGAGAGAGTTGTGCGGTGACTGTATTTAAATTCATAGTTGATCATATTAAAACTTAGCCACTAAATCAAATTTTCAAGTTGTTCTCAAGAAGATTGTAACCGGCTTAGTTTACCTTCTTACCTAAGTCCAATTACGAACTCAAGCCCCTGAGTGAAATTAGATGGTAAATCCCTTACGATGGGAAAGAGGGGTGCAAAAAAGGGGCGTTATGAACAAGTTTTTCAAATAAGCACATGAAGTCAATTTATAAAAAACCATAAAATACAAAATACTCTTTTTTAAAGAATTTCATAATTTAAGAACAAAAAGCAGTAAAGTTTACAATTTAATAATATAGAGAGGTTTGTGATGGAATAGAAAATGATTTGTAGATAGTGATGTGCGATACTTATCGATATGAGTAAAGTATCGAATATTCTCTTTCGATACCGAGTACTTTTGGTATCGAATACTTAGTTTCGATATGAGTACTGGTATCGAGTACTTTTACTGGTATCGAAAAAAGTACTCAAATGCAAAGTATACAGACACCAAATGCTTAAAGCATTCGTTTTATTAGTTTTTATAGGGTTTTACTCGTAAATCTGAAAGATAAAATAAAATAAAAAATATTCGAATCGATCTTGTCGAATTTTATTGTTCGAATGACGGGAACCCTCCGGCCACCCCAGTGCTCCTCCATAGATTTAAATTTCTAATAAGACGAGCAGGAATAAAGGAGTTTTTCTCCCATTCTTTTTACTCTTTTATTCACTCATAAGTCATAATCACATCAATATGTGTTGAAAAGTATTTATTTTATTTGATATGAGGCAGCTATGGTAAAAAGTACTCATATGATATGAGTACTTCAAAGTATCGAATATTTCATTCGAGTATATGAGTAGTATCGAATATTCCTTTCGATTCGAGTATCGAGTACTGGTATCGAATATTTCTCGGTATCGCACATCACTATTTGTAGAAGATTCAAAGGGATTCGAAAAGAAAAAAAAAGTCCATCAAAGGAGTTCCTCAATCTTTTTGTTTCTATTGGTAAAAAACTTTTTGTGAATTCTGGTTTAAAAATAGGAAGTCGTTTAAATTAAACATGAACCGCAGTGCCTTTGGGATGTTTTTCATTTAGCCGGATTTCCCTCTTTTTTCCCGTCGTCCAATTAAATGCTCGCTTTCATTATAAAGCACAGAAGGTGGGAGAAAGAGCGAGAATTTCAACAGATCGGGACTTAAAGGGGAAGGTAATCAGAGGGACCCACAGGGAGAGCGTACTTAGGTATTTTTAATTATAAGCCAAGTAATCAAGAGATTCCTTCCCATTGGAATAATTTAACGTTTAAAGTTTTTTTCTCTCCTTTTCCGTAACGACTTTTGTACTCAAACGCTATTCCATCGAATCGAGTAAATCTGTCTCGTTATAAGTCGATCGTTTCTGAGTAAATCCTTTGATGATTGATTGATAAAGGGGTCAGCATCAAAACGCCCCTCGTATAACAACCCCCCCTCCCATCTACCACTCCTCCACCCGTCACACACCTCACCCACACCAGTCAATACAACAGACGAGTAGACACACACAATACATTTCCTCCTCAACCTACCACAATACCAAAGCTACTTTATCCTTCGCCGAATCCTCTGTAGAATCCTTCGAAATATATTACTCTTCGTCAAGTCCCAGGTGTCTTTATAAGTGTCTTTTTAAGCAAATGAAATGAGAATTGAAGAAAAAAATTGTTTCAAAAACCTCTCCAAGAACTTAGAAATCGTATTATTCTAGATAAAAATTTTTATAAAGGTTTTCTATTGTTATCACATAATAGGCCCATTCACGATCTTCAGTTAACACGTGAAAGGCGAGGGGGGAAAAAGATGAAAGTCAGTTTTTCGTCGATTTCGAGATATTAGGGCTATCTAGAGGCTATGAAGGAGTACTGTCATCTGGTAGAACAACGGGGGGATGATGATAATCTTCCTAAATTCACTTTTTGGTCACTTTCATCTTTTTTCCCTCTGTCCCTTCAAATCTCAATATAGGGGCGTTTAAGCAGCTCTTACTAAGTTTTATGGCCAACAGCAGAGCTCCTGGATATATTTTGTTAATAAGGACGATTGTATACGGTGAAAACCGCAAACTTAATATGTAAATAAAACACGTAAACAACTTTGGAGACAGTTTAATTGAATTGCCACAAAGAAAAGGGACTTTAGACAGTTTCGAATAGTAAAGGAAATATACCATAGGAGGTCTCAGCGGCGGGTATTATGTCTTTCGGGGAAGGAGGGCTTGTTGAGCAGAAGAGTAAAAGCAAATCTAAGTTGTGACTTGGGCCCCAACTCCGTTCTATTCTATTTGAAACTCCCCCATCCAGTTTTCAACTTCAAAGGGAATGTGTCTTCTGTGCAAAAGTAGCGGCGACGGTGGGGGAGTTCGGAGGGCGCTTCCTCCTCTGGACGCATTCAGAACATGTTCAACAGAACGCGGCCATCTAAAGACACAAAGTGGAAATGTGTGTCTTTGTAAAGTTTCCTATTATTTTTTCACTCTCAACTAGAACTTTTAACCTCACATTGATTTAAAACTCAAAGATTAATTTCCGTAATGTTTAATTTTTTATCCTTCACATTCGGTTTATATAAATTGAATTCTGATCCTGTACTCCCGACCCTTGATTTATACTGATTTTGATTTATTGTTAATGCTTTAAGCTAACGAGAACCCCCATGCCTACTTGACGTTTTCCCCACATAATAACGTAGTTTTCGACATATATTACGATGATTTATATTTTTCAATATCCTCATTCAAGGAACTTTACCCTTTTCGCCTCTCTTTTCAAAAAATATACAGAAGGCCCTTTTTCCGTATTAAAAAGGCATTTTGTATTCTTTTTATCGATGTTGAGAGAAATTTAATTTACGTTTTGTTAAGAATATATTAGAAAATTTCTTCTGAAAGATCCGAGAGGTAAGGTTTTAAACTCCTCCATGTCGGACTTCATTTCAGAGTCAGAATAAGGACTATTTGATATGCAGAGAGCAGCTTTTACCAGTTTAACAGAAACTAAAGTGAAGCTTAGTATTCAAAAGTTCTGTCCTCGACGCAAACTCCGTCCGTGCGATTAAATTGAAAATTTTAAAATAAGTTTTTCTTTCTTAAAGGGCGGAATTTCACTTTTTTGATCGACCGTTGTGGTTCTCTGGAAGCCAAAAGGGCCCAACCCTGTCTAACCGTCCGTATTTGTCTAACTTAGGCCGTTTTCACTCTCAAGATTTTTTTTTTTTTTTTTTTTTTTTTTTTTTTTTTTGCATGTAATTTAATTTGAAAATATCAGTTGAACACTTTTGCTCATAAAATTCCAAAATGACAAAATCCACTTATACATTTGTCAAAAATGAACATATTTTAAGGCTATTTTTCATCAAAAGCCTTAAAAATCAACATTTTAAGGGCAAATTTTTCGTCAAAAACCTCAAAGATAACATTCAAAACTCTTTTTTTTTTTTCTTTTTTGGTGGGGGGGAAGGTTTTCAACTGTTAAGAAGGGGGCCCACTGCGAAAAAATTTGGGAACTTCTGTTCTAAAATCTTCTTTTTGCTTAGGAAAAAAAAATCTTATTAGGTACCTAATCAAAAAATAAAGAATTCAAAAGGCTCTTCCTTGTAAGTAATTAGGGTAGAGATTAAACTGAAATAAATACTCCTATTGTTTCCCTTAGCAGAAACGGATCTTTGTTGAAAAAAAATTTTTTTTTTTAAGTCAAAAGAATAATCTTTTTCTTAATTAAAACAGAAAAAGGGTTTTTCTTCCTTGGTTGTAGCCTCCGATAACAGCGCTCCTTTCTGAAAAAATAAAAACAATTAATTAGAAACGAAAAAAGAGGGGGAGGCCTAAAAAAAAGTTCAGGCAAAAAAAGCATTAGGCAATCGAAATCTGGATTGTCTTCCGCGATTTCCGAGGTATGGACCCCCCTGCGACCGATAGACGGGATGGAATATCGATTTTACCCAGCGAAAACCTAATTATGGAGGGAGGGAAGGGAACTCTCTCGGGTAAAAATAATGGACCTAATCATCCTCTGGACGTAAAAAGCTCTCCGCGCTTTTATTGTGTGCGAAATTCAATTTTTCGCCCGTTATGGATCGCTTTCCGTCCCGCTCGCGGCAAATTCGATTCGCTCCTTTGTCTGTCCTTTTTATAGTCTCGGAAACTTCTTAGATCTTCTTTACGCCAAATATCAGATTTATTTTTTTAAAGCTTTTTATATAAAATTTATCAAATAGAAGAAACATTTTTATTTTAGAACATTTTCTTTAACTTGGTAACCCTGGATGCTAGGTGTCATATCAGTTCAACTCGTGACATAATATATTTTGGGAATAGAATGATGGTTTGGTGAGATTTTGTGATTTGCAAATTGATCAGTGTGGAAAGGGATGGAAGTTATTGAATTTCAAGCTATTTTGAGTGTTTTACAAAATTTATGTTCTGAATTTATTTGCTCTCTATTTTATTCATACTTCCTTTCCTTGTTAAAGCGAAATTCTATAGCCGGGGAGTTTACCGTCAGCAGAAGACAAGATCTGTACTCACAACTTCCCCTGACCAAACCCCCTCCCCCTCGACGACTCATTTTATCGCTCCGGCTATGGTCTTAGCTTCCGCCGAGATAACAAGCCGAGCAATCAACACTTTAAATCTAACAATGTCATTTTCCTGCGCCCTATTTCCTTGTTTACACTTATTACAAAGGAAAAATCCGGCAGTGGAGGACAAAAAAGGAAAGAAAGTTGACAAAGCAGACTGAAGAAAGTTGTTTGAATTTCTTTTTTTCGTTTTAACAATCTAAAGTTGTTTTTTTGCCACCTTAAAACGTACAAAAAAAGGAAACTTTTGTTGATAAAACCATTTTTTGGCACGATTCATTCACTCTATCCTTAATATTTTTCTCAAATTTTTGGGAAATTCATTATTATTTCAAATTTTATATATATATATAATGAGTTCCCTTGCCTCACCACCCTGGGATAGGAGGAAAAACGGACTGCATGTTCCAACAGGACAACAGCATCTACATTATAACCAAGGCCAACAAAAATTTTAGATAGCAACTATGAAGCTATTCCTGGAAATGGATGAAAAATATTAGAAAAAGCGTTTTACTTTTTTAGGAAGAAACTCGCTGCTTTCTGTTCCTACCTCAGGAATTTTTTTTATTCTGTTAATATTTTGGGGTGTTTTAAAAACTATTTCAAAGAGAAGAGTTGTTGAAATTCTTGAGAGTTGAGGCGGTTTTCATTTCGCGAAAAGCCCCGAGCGACGCAATCGTTTGTGTTTACATAATTTGTAAAAGGGAGGGCCCTTCTCTTATTCCTCTATCCCTCATACCGCTTTCGTGTTTTAGGTGGCTCGTCGGACTTCACCTCTACCGACCCTTCTTTTGTTTCTAAAACAAAGCTACCCAACCCCCACCATCCCTTTATATGTCTTTAATATTCATTCCACGCAAATTTAAGGGACTAGGAAATTATAAAAGTTTGCCCCTCGAAAACCTGGGGGATGGAAACGCGGGAAACAATTCTGTTCTATCATACAATTGGAGGGGTGAGGTTCTTGCAACTTTTGCGTTAAGTTCCAACCGGGCCTCGACAAAAGGGCCAAAATAGCTGGAAAACCATTAGGAAAAGTTTCTATACAGTTACGTTAGACTCAGGTCTCGTTCTCCAGTTAGTTACTAACTGCTAATTAACTATATCTCTTAATTTTATCTTTATTACACCTATTTTCAGAACTAGAGCTACATTTTAGTCGGTTTGTTTTTTACATTCATAAAGCTAAACGAAAAAATCCAGGTAGAGGATTAACTTTATAGCAATAGCAACACGTTCATCATGGGTATGGGAATTGAACCCACGACCTTTTTACCCTTAAGGGATTTACTCGAAGTCCAACTAATCTTCTTCCAATCTGAAATGTTTAAAGCCATTGATTTACTTTTCTCTTACATAAATTAAAATTGTAACATTGTTTTCCTCCTCCATACTATAATAAGGATATATATCGCCCTGCCATCAAAATCTCATGTTATCGTAGTGAAGTCGGGTGTATTTTTAGTATATTGTTTAGTTTTAGCGTTGTTTAGTTAGCGGGAAAATCGCATTCCTGGATTGAACCGACTGGTAGGAATACTAGAATTTACGAAAATATGGTCCAAATTGACCTAGGTATACTGTACTGCATGGCAGGGCGGAACGCCACCAAGTTCCAGAAATAAACCGTAAAATCGAAAACTGGTGGGCCCGCCGAGTAATTGGTTTATCTACAGAGCTTTGATACGACCAAAAATAAAAACGTGTCCAAAATACAGTTCAAGATTGGATTTTTAAAAGTCTCCTAATATTTCAAAACTCTTGATTTTTGGTTTCTGGATCACGAAGGTGAGTATGAAGAGTTTAAAAAATTCATTCGGAAGGCCCAAAGGGGGAATGTGAGCTTTCTAGGAAAGCAGATTACGAGCTACCATCCAGGAATCCTAAAGCATTCGAGAGCCGAAAAGTTCATTTTTTTTTCCACAATCCAACTTTTTTAAAACGAATTCTCTCTTAAAACACAAAAAATATAAAAAATTGTTTTATTACAAACGAATATATCACAATTAAATAGATATCCAACTATCAAAACGTTAATTGTTTTCTACTTTTGAATCGTTGGGTAATAATTTAAGGTAGTTTTTTTAGGTTTTGATATCATTGGATATAAAATATAAAAGTGTTATTTCAGACGAAGGCTATTAATTTTTTTATCATGAAAAGTGATTGCGCATATACCGGCCAACCAAAGTAAAGTTATGGCAAACCATTAAGCTTTTATGAAGTTTTGATAGCATAGCGAAAATTATTAATGTTTTTCCCATAATGGTCGATTTTTGAGGTAAAAAAATAAGATAAATAAGAAATAAGAAATCAATATATTCAGATTTAAAATGATAAAAATGATGGTTTTGAAGGGTAAAATTTTATTATTATATAGGTGAGATAGGCGGGTTGCGATAAAATTTGAAATGTTTAGGCGTAGGGTCCAAAGGGGGGAGACTGCGCGGTCCGGGTCCGGGTCGAACCCGATCTGAGGGGCGCTAGTGTGCACGGAGAGTTATGCCGGTGTGATGCTGGTTCTCGCGTTGGCAACGCTCACCCTCTTCTCAACGGCAACTGGCAACCCGGACGCAAAAAGACTCTATGACGACCTCCTTTCGAATTATAACAGGCTCATCAGGCCGGTTAGTAACAACACCGACACCGTCCTCGTCAAGCTAGGGCTAAGGCTCTCCCAGCTCATCGACCTGGTCAGTATCCAATGCTCATTCTCGTCCACACATTTTCCCCACCCCCCTCATCACCGCCAAAAAATAAACAAAACTACCTTCATCTTTTCACAATCAAAGCATCATTTTTTCAAACTATCCTATTCATTAAAACCAAGAAACCATCAAAAACCAACCCTTAAAGTTCAAATTGATACGATTGAAAATAATGTGCATGATTGATGTGTCAAACTTGAAAAACAACAACTTACACTCTTTTAAATAGATATTAAACAAAAAAAGTTTGTCCTACTTCAAAACAAAGCCCATCAAAGTTCACAACTTGTCGATAACTTAACCTTACCGACATCGATAACCTTTTATTGTCTTCATTAACTTCAAAAATTAAAATTTAATTTTATATTACTTTGATAAAATGGCAATGCATAATAAATAACCATTATTAAATGATTTTTTTGTCCTTCTTTTATACCTTTTTAATTTCTTTTTTTTTTCTCTTTGGAATAAACAGTTATTTATTATAATTGACATCTTATTGTTTGTAAAGGTACTTTTGAGCACATGAGTAGGTAGTTATGCACTTTAAATTATGTAAACAATTTTTTTTTTCTTTTTTTACTTCGAAGGTCCTAAAATTGTTATTAGTTTCATTTTTTGTCAACAGAAAGCCACAAATTTTCCCCTAATTTCGGAAAATTTAGCTTTGTGTAGATGGTTCCTTCTCCTATAAAGTGAGTAACCCTTCTGTAGGTTTTCAGTGAGGTTACTTTATCACCCTAGACAACCTAGACAGTGGGTCAGTCGTGGAGTAAACGATATTGAACGGTTTTGGCATTCAAATTATTTATCTTTCTGTTTGAGAGAAAAAGTCTTGACTCTAAGCCTACAGGTATTTCAAGAAGGCAAGGATTGAATAAATTTCAAGGGATCTCAAAGGAACATGTTGCATTTAGTGCGATGCCGAGTAGGTATAAATTTTGAAACGGTGATGTGTTGAATAATGATCGACTTTCTAACAAGTTAAAGAACGGAGGGGGGTTGAAGTTGGGGAGCACGTAGTTAAGGGGTCAAGGATGATGAACCGAGAGCCTAAAGAAAAAAATATCTTCAGTGGACCCTCGAAAGGTTAACTAAGATGAAAAACTAAAATTTTCCCTTAGGCCCCCTGCACACTAGGCGGTTTGCGGCGCGGTTCCCGCACGCGGTCTTCCAAGAAAAACCGCTGCGGGAATCGCGGAGCCATGCACACTACACGCGGAGCGGTTTCCGTCCCGTTCGGCCCCTGCACACTAGGCGGTTTGCGGCGCGGTTCCCGCTCCCCCACTTTTCATTTGTCTCCCTCATTTTCAACCATTTTCTCGCCAGTTGTGTTCCAAACGTCAAAATGGAAAGAAGGAGAATAATTATGGTCGCGAATATTATGGTTTTTAAATATTTATTGACTAAAAATTTGTACAAAATCCAGCCAGGCCCTAGGCCCATCGGCTGGTGAGATATTTTACAGATTTACAAGCTATAGTAATAATTTGACAAGGTCCCGATTCAAATGTAGCTCCTTTATAAATTTATCCGGTTTTAATAATAATGGATATATTAATAATTCGGTTAAAATAATATTAGGTATTTTTTGGGTGAAAAATTGTCTTTTTCTTCCAATAATGTAATAAAAAAAATTAAAATGCGTGATTTCTTGGTTTTTTCCATTTCAATTAGAGGAGTTCTTGACCGTTACGGATTAAGAGCGTCCTTTTTGCAGGTACGAAGCAGCTAAGAAGATTATTTCCTAATATTTAACGAATTTTTAAAAGATTTCATTACAACTTAAAATGCATTTTCAACCGTTTTTCCTTTCTCCAAACAGAAAATAATTAGTGAAAGAGGTGAGGCCGACCTCAATAGCCTGTGCATGGTATGGTTTGACTGTAATGGTGTTAGTAGTTTTGTTAAATATATAAGGGATTTGGTGGATTTTTTTTTTTTGGGGGGGGGGGATTTGGATTTGTTTATTTCAATATTTATTTAATATTTTAAAGAAATTGTTCAATTTAATTTTTTTACTTGAATAAAGAAATAATTAATTAATATAAAGTAAAAAAAATGAAGTAATCAAATTATTGTATATTTCAATATTTTATTTATTCAATAACTTAATCATAAGAAATAAATAAATAAAATTTTATAAAGGAAAAAAAAGGCAATTTAACTAAAAAAAAAAATTAAAAAGCCATTAAAAACCGCTCCGCGAACCGCCTAGTGTGCAGGCGTCTATTCATTCCCTTTGTATTTTCAAGCCGACGCGGCAGAGCGGCGAGCGGGAACCGTCGACATGACGCGGTCGACTGTTCGACCGCCGCGGTTTTGAAACCGCCCCGCTGTAGTGTGCAGGGCTCCGGGCGGTTTCCATTTGAATACATAGGATTTTAATGTGTCGTGCTAATTGGCGCGGTTTTCTTGGAAGACCGCCACGCGGGAACCGCGCCGCAAACCGCCTAGTGTGCAGGGGGCCTTACTTTCATTGAGATCGGTGACCTGAGCAATGTAGACTCCGCCCCCTTGTCAGGAAATTACTCAAGTGGAAATGCACATTCAGTGCTAAATAAGTGAAAAAACTCTAGAGTCAAGAACCTTCTAAAAAAATGCAGATGTGCACTACCAAGTGTTTACATTAAAGATTTTTTTTTTTTTTTCAAGGGATAAAAGCTTTTAAAAAACACTATTCCACTCGACAAGATCATAAAAACACATTTGTTTCCAAAGTTGAAAAAAAGCAAAAGAAAGAGACGGATTTAAAATCTTTTCTTGTCACTTATTTTAATTAAAGAATTTAATATTCTAAAACATCCATTAAAATGAAGGGGAAAAAAGCCAAGTACCCACCTACTTACATTACGTTAAATTTAAAAATATATATTAAACTTTTCAAAAGATTTTAAGTGCAACATAATAATTAGTAAAAAGTCAACATTTAAAGTCTGCATTAAATAATTATTTAAGACTAATTTGTATGAGTAATTAAAAAAAAAACTTGGTTCAGTAATTTTAACTTTTAACCAATTATTTAGTTCCAATAAGTACTTTACTCTAAAAGTAGGTTTTAGGAATAATGAATGATCAATTAAAAATTAATTTAAGGGGCCGTGAAAACAGTTATTCAATGATAGCTCATAAAAAAATGATCCGATCTGGACCGGACTTTTTTTAAAATGAAGCTTATTTATTTCTCCGCGCATTCCACTAAACTTATTGTAATAAAAATAAATCTTTGTAGTAAAAAAAAAATGTTTAAATTTTTTTTTAAACTTTTTAAAGAATTGTTTAGTGAAATGCGCTCCACATAACAAAGAACATAAGTATGCAAATTTTGAATCAATTCCGATGACTTAATCTTTAGTTATCATTGAAATACTATCTCAACAAATTTTGAATCACGCGGGTTTTTCAACGAATCATAGACAAGTGGGCGGAGAGAACCGGCTCCTCCTGCCAATTGAAGGGGAGGGATGAGTTTTAAAACCCTCGTGTTATGCGGGTCGCCCCGCCCTCGCGACAGGCGCTGGATGGGCCCTTAAAAGGACTCTTTTAAAGGACTGTTACCTATTTGATTTTGCAATAAAGAGCATCTTTGCTCATGCAAAATTCCGTTGCTACTATATTGTAATTTTTAAATTTATGTAAATAAAAGAATTATTATTTTTACTAAAACTTTATTATATTGTTGTATTGTACTTGTATGGAGCTGCTGGCGATGATAACTAACTCAAAAATCCTAATTCAGCTCTCAACATGACTACTATCCTTCATCACACAGGAAAATAGTGTGAAAACAGTGATGATCAAACTAAAACCACCAATCCACAAATTAAAATAGCCACCGGTCATTTTTCTTTCACTAGAATGTTGCAGAAGAGTGCCACCTTAAAAAATTATTTAAAAAAGTACAGATAGTGCACAATACTCAGGTTTTAACAATTGAATACACTCCAATAGAGAAAAAAAAATTCAGAGTTTTTGTAACCAAAAGAGACCTTGTAGCGGAATTTTTTTGGGGTGACAGATTCCTTGTTTTGTACTGGTGACACGGGTTCGTTTTTTGCTGAAGTCGAGATCATGGACTACCCTCCCTCTGCTTTACAGTCGCTCTGATGTTTTTTCCCCTCTCGCGAGCTAATCGTTGAATCCATCACTGTTACACAACCATTTAAGTTTTCTACACAAAAAAGGAAGATAATTAAAAAGGTTTTAATAGTGTGCTGGTTTAAATATCCAAATGTTCAAGGATGATGAAAACATTAATTTTTTAAACAGCAGTATGTAATAGTAAAAAAACCAATAATAGGGTAACTATCTCGAGGAGGGTAGGAGAGGTGATGGGAGGGAGAGTGGTGGGAGGTAATGTGTCATTGGAGGGGGTGGTCCTTGGGGGATGTCCAGGAAAGTAGGTGGGAGAGTCCAGTACAGTAGGGGAGGTGATGGGAGGTGGCGAAAGGTGTAGAGCACGAAGTCGGGAAAGTTCGAGGTGACCTCCTTCATACTTGCACTTATCTGTAACTTTTGTTTTTAGCGGATTTCTTTAATTTTGGAATTAGTTTTAAAGTGGTTTGTCATTTCAAATTAGAATCTTTCTTCTAGTTTCAAACTAGTAAACCAACTCAGGATTTATTATTGATAAAACAATTCGAGATTTCAATCAGAGCGGAATTAAACCGAGGAACTTGATCCATTAAGCACTTAGTCATTCATTCGTCTCGGATGTTCTATCCGAGCAGAAAGGGGTGCTCCCCTCATCTTCTAAAACTACCTCTCCTCCATCTATATCTTGAAATTAATTAGACAATTGTTGAGAAAGAGGCAGACGGGGCGCGAGCGGTGCGTGTTTGGCTATTTATCATCCGAACCCTCTTCCTCCCCCGAAATCATGATTTACTGCGGTATCCGTCGATTCCTTCCGCCTCTCACCGCCTTCATAAACCACCATTGAGATTAGCCTACCAACCTCAACACTCTCACAATATTAATAATCAAACATCAACAATCAAATAACTCTAATTTGAAATGTTAATTTTCGAAAGTAGTGAATGAGTTTTAAAACGTCGGAAGGAGTTAATAAAGTCGAGACTTTTCATTCTTGATAAGGGAAAAGTGGAAATTGTGAGTGGAGTCTGAATGGAAAAGGGGAGTAAAACCTAAGTTAACCACTTACCCCTGATAGCATCGCGCTAGACATCTTAATGATTTACGCCCAAGCCTTTCTGTAAACATCCACGATACCCTTTTACGATTCGAACAATAAAATAAGCGATTAAATCTTAAGATTATTTAAATTTAAAACGGTAGCGTAGTTTAAGTTTTAACACTCGATTATTATGCATAAGTGAGGGAAGCGAAGTCCAAAGTACACAAGATCCAACTTAGATTGCCACTAGGGCTAGAACCAACAAAACTTGTTATCCTCTGTAAATACTAAATAGAGATTCAACACAATTATGGGATAGGAAACGGTTTTTTATTCAACTTTCCAGTGTAGGGAGGAAAAAATGTGGGAGGGGATATTTTGTGCCGGAGGGTATAAAAGAAATTTCCTTTTAAGAAAACCGCTTTCTTCAATAAGAAGTCGGCAATATCGTGTGGACATCTCTTTTATTTCCCTAAGCTTATGATAAGGGATTTTTTTCTTTTCCATCTCGAGGGCAAAGTGTTCAATATAGAGACCCGGAGATAAAAATCAGAAAAAACCCAAAGGTCATTCTTAAATTTTCTCTCTGGCGAATTTTTTCTCCCCGAACTTCCCGATTCGAGATTCTGATAAAACTTTTGTTTTTCCAAACTTTTATGAATATACAAAAGAAAGTGGCAAAAACTCTTTATTGGCAAAAAGAAGGGTCGTCCATTTACCGCCATTGTTTCGTCCGCCATCGGAGAACAAAGGAACGAACTTAACACTTTGTCCTTACCAGTGTTGCGGGTAAATTAGTTAAAATACGTAGTAATTAATCTAACCAAACTACAATAGCTTTCTCATTGTCGCGTTTCCATTTTGTAAATAATTAACCCTTAACATTTCGGTTGGAAACACTCAGTGTGTTATCATCGCCATTTGCATCATTATTGACTATCTAAGACAATTAAACCACTGAAGCACATTGTCTCCGCTTACGACATAATTACATAAATTAGCACTACTTATCTCTAATTTAACCTATTACGCTAAACATAAATGTTTATTTATTTCATTTTATGTAACTATCTCAAAAAAATCGAACCCTAGATTTGGTTATATGGTAAGGGAGACCCTAGGGTAGAGGGTAGAGGATGTGATGAATTAGTGGGAGGGAGTGGTAGACTGAGGTGAGGACAAGGTTGGCGGAGTGGGGGGATGTTGAGGAGAGTAGGAGAGGTGCTAGGAGAGTGTGAGAATGTTGGTGGTGGAGGGTCGAGGAGGTGATGAGTTAGTAAAGGGAGGAATAAAGATTAAGGGGGATAAGGGCAGGTGGAAGAAAGACTGGGGAGGTAAGAGAAGTGGATGGAAGTTTGGGAGAGGTAGAGTGAGGTGAGGGCAAGGCTTAGGGAAGTAAGGGGAGGATCGAGGAGGTTAGGAAAGGTGATGGGAGAGTGTGGGAATGTGGGAGGTGGAGGGTCGAGGAGGTGATGAGTTGAAACCAGGAAAAAGATGAGATGAGGGCAGTGGGGGATGAAACGAGGTGTTTGGTGATTCTGGAGAGGACTGTAGCGCTCCAAATGACTGAAAAAGTTTAGTATTTAGCACCTCCTCCTCACCATCGGTTTTTTTGTCGTTATGAATACAAAATTTTAGGATTAAGGGTGGAATCAGATGGAAGTAAAAAGCGAAAAGGGTAGGTAATGTTATTTGAAACACGAAAAAGAGTGGAAAACGTATAAACATGGAGAAGTTTTTTTTAGAGTCCATCGGATCCTATCTCTGCCATTTATATTTATGATATGGACTTCCATTTGGTAGGATAGAGACAAATATGTAATACAGATGCCCACTTCCTTTTACGGACCTTATTGTACAATTTTTTTCAAAAAAAAAGTGTCGACGTTATTATCGATAATCAAGCTTTTTATTTTTATTTGTTGTAAAACTTTTTTATTATAGAAGTTGTGTGGAAATTTATGGTTTTGGCAAGAAAAATTGCTAAGGCGGGGAATAGGGAAAGTTGGGCCTCGAAAGAGTGAGTTAGGCTTGACATAAAGGACGAAATTATTTTTGTGACAGAGATCCTTATCCGACAGGAAGAAGCAAAACAAAGTTCTTTGAAAAGAAAATGGGTTAATACACAAAGTTAAATAAATATTCGGGAATAGGCGACACAGAATAGGAAGCGATAGCATGATAGCGAAAATGATGGATTAGGAGGACATCGTTTACTATGTCACTTCCTATGATAAGTAGATATCGAAAACCCTATACACTACAAAGATTAATGAAAGCCAAATTGATATCAACAAGTGAAAAAGTTTTTTCAACAATTTTTATTTTGAACCAATCTGTCCGTTTTGACGGAATTCCATAAGGGACTGGTATCAGGGGAAAACGAATGGTGGAAGAGGTAAAGTGATTATAGTCGCTCTCGGGAGGGAAAACCTGCCGGTGACACTTGAATACTGATCACAGGAAATGACATCTCCTCTATCGGGTTGTTTCATTCTGCCACCCGAACCAAATTGAGCCTCCCCTCCTCCTACGTTCAAATTACTTTTTCCTCTGTAAACTTCCTCTCCCCTCCCACGATCGGGACACTCCCGCTTCTAATTGATCCTAAGATAATTGGAACGGAGCCCCATTTTCAAACAGCTCCCTCTACAAACTTTTCACATTAAATTTGTCATAATTTTTCATCACACTGAAACAAACGTATTAACTGATGATACTTCCTTTTTTATTTGCTCTTCGATAAAAGAAAGTGATTGATATGGAGTTTTGACAAATGGCCTTCGAGCTCAATGACCATTTCGGACCATTGTGCCCTAATGACAATATTCTATTGATCGTTTTTCCCATTACTTCAGCTAATTTGATAATAATACATTTTTTTAAATCTATCAGGGTTTTTGGTAGCAAAATCTCGAAGCTATCTAATTAATCCTAGACTCTATTATGGGAGTTTTTAAAGATTTTTTTCCGATTTTTGATATGAATTTTTTAAAGAAAATTATAAAAGGGTGGTTATTGAAAGGCTTCGGAGCTCATGAGATGAAAGGGCGAACGCTTCTAGCCTTTCTGCTTTATTCAATCTCTCTAACGGTTCTATTCACTTCGAATGAGATAAAACAGGGGAGCTGGAAATCTAAAGAGAAGGGTAGATACAAAGAGGTACTCGCTTCGGTCTAGGAATTAAACGTGAGGGTTGATGCGTCGAGAGATATTTTGAATTTTGCAAACGGGAAGAGGATCTACCGCACGGAGACGACCTGCGGTCCGAATCTCTGAATGTTTTAGAAGCTCGAAGTGTTAGCCCCCTCGAAACAGACACCGCACTACACTCAACGTCGAATCTTGTAATCATACATAATCCCGACCTCATCTAAAACGTGACATCATCCCTACATTTCTTATTCATTTTCGGACAGGGTCGTTTATTTACGTTTTAATGCTTTCAAATTTAACTTTGCCATTTTCCTTATAAAATTCATAAATAAATTATCTTTATTTACAACTAGGGAGGTGAAAACTTGAAGCTCCAAGAGTCTCAAATTTTCTAAAACGTCTTCTACGAGGTTGTAAGTGAGTCTCTGCCAACCACCCCCACCATCACACACCTCCCACCACTCTCCTATCACCTTTCCTACCCTCCTAGACACTCCACCAACCACCCCCACCATCACATTAAATATTTTACAATTTGTGGCGAATTAAACCTTTTAAATGAGAAAAAACTCATTCTACTCCAATTTTGAGGCCTTAACGATGGTAAAGACACTTTCCAAACATATTGCCAACATTTTTAAATGGAAAAAGACCATTTCGGGGGAGATTTATATCCTTTTTTAATAAGAAAGAATGTAGACTGCTTTTGAGGCAGATTTTAAACCTTTTTCAATAAAAAGATTCTGAGATATAAAGCCCATGAAAAAAGTAGCGGTAAATAGTTAGGTTTAAAATGATCTACTTTACATTTTTAACTTTTTATTCCAATTTTTTCCTTTTATATTTTCATCGACAAAACAAGACAGGAATTAAAACATTTTATAATTGTTCTCTTAAAATAAATGTAGGTTACACTAATTGAACTATTAACGACGTGCTTACCTACTAATTGTCTTCAAAAAGCGATTCAGCTCTAATGTTACCAATTAGTCAACAATTTCATTTCAAAAATTAAAAAACTTTTTGACAAATGAAATAGTTTATGACAGGTAAACGACGGGGACGAAATCGATCATTATAAATATTTTAATATAAAAATTCGCTGAGAAACACACATTCTTATCAATATGATTAATGGGTGGCTTTAAAAAGTTTTTCGCCTACGAGATTTTTGTGGGAAGGGGGGAGGATGACGGGGAAAAATCCTACGGTGAAATCTAAACGATCTTTCGCGCTCTATTATCTCGAGGATGAAGGCTTAAATGATTAATGATACTCAACGGGCCCTTCTCCAAACTATAAGTTCCAAACAGAAGGAAAACGTGAAAATTCAATATCGCCTTTACGAAGTGAAATTTTATGTTTTGGAAAATGTGAAAATTTTAATTTTTAAAAGGCTAAAGAAAACCGTCAACAAGCGGAAAAGACCACACCCCTCCGGCTACATCGATCCTCCCTTATTTATAACGAATAAAAATATTTTTCACCTGTACAAAAACTGTTTTATAGGAAAAATAATTAATTTTAAACTTTGATTTACAATGTTGAACATGTGGGTGTAATGAATTACCCGCTTGCGTTTATTACCCCATCTGTACCGTAAATCATCCATCTATTTACTATAATGGCCCATTGAGAATTTGTTTCGGAATTCGCATCGGATTTGTCGCCTTTGACGTTTTCAATTCGGTACATGATGTAGGACGTTTTTTAATGCTTTTTATGGCGTTTTTACGATATCCGACTGCTTTATGAGGGTTTAAAAGATGACTATAAAATTAAAAATCAACTACAGAAGAAAAATTTGCTCTATTTTATAATTTCGTTTTTCTTAAAAAACCTGTTTTTGACATTTTAAAAGTGAAAAAGTTTACTATAATCTGGAGAGGAGGTAAACTTTGTTTTTAAATTACTATTTTACACGTCAAAGCACTTTAATTTTATTTTAAACTCAATAATTTACTGCATTTTACTCTTCTATTCAGCCTAAGAGGTGATTAAAATAAACAGCTACATAGTCTGGTATGGAGCCCTGTAACTCAAACTTCCTCAAATATTTCCCTCAATATCTTTATTACTCCCCACTATACTAATAATATTTTCCACCTCAGAAGTTGTATATAATGTTTAAACTTGTGAATTTAAACTTTGTTTGAAATGTTTAAAGATAGGCTAAACCTGCAATACCGTTGAGAAATCTTGGTTTAGTATCACTAATATTATTTAATCATGTTTAAGTTTACCCATCCAGTGGAATGATTATTTTAAAGTGAGACTCAATTTACCTTCATCAATAAAACCGTCTACTTCATTTAAGACCCTTTTCGTCCTATAAAATGTTCGTTTTATATTTCAGTTCATTTTACAATCGGTTCGCTTCTAAAATCTATTTTTAAGGCTGCTTTAAAATGTAATAATTCTTGATTTTATATTTTTAGTACCTGGTATGCAAAATGAGCAAATGAAAGGTATTTTAAACATTTTATTTTATCTTTTTACATTTTAAATAAAAAGTTTATAAGTTTTCACAATGAGATTAGCCAGAATGGCCTTTTTGCGATCTAATTTTACACCCCAAAATGGGCTCTCATCACCCTTTTATCGGTACCCTTTTGACTATGGTGACCACTCATATGACCTGCCCAAACCAAGAAATAGGTTGTGAGAAGGAAAAAAATCCTGTCTAGGAATCGAACCGAAGACCTCTTTTGGGACCTTCCATTTACCAATGAAATCTTTTTAAAAAATTTGATTTTGAGCGCCAAAAGAGGTGCAATTTTTGTCATAAACATTTTAAAGAGGAAGGCTATTTAATTTAAGAGGGCATTAATTATTTTTATTTCCTCCATTCTCTAAGGGGAACGTCTTAGCGTTATGGGTCATTAAGGGATCTAAACGTCCCTTTAGATAAAGAGGGTCGAAACTGGGATGTGCATTGTTGGAAAGGGTTTTAAAATTTCCGGGAGTTCAAAAAGGTCGGAACTTAAAAGTTAAAAGCCCGTGGGGTAAAAGCGGGTCCGCCTTCTATTACCTGACAGTTAAACGGTTTAACTGTCCAAATTAAACGAGCCGTCATTTCCTCATTTGTCCTCCCGAGTCCGAAAGGAGTCTGAAGACGGAGGGCGAGCCTGTGCGGGCGTGCGAGATATTGATCCCGACAGAATACGAATCCTAACGATACCGAACGAACTACGCGCTCCCTCTTTCAAATTCCGAAATTTGCGCCCTCTTTGCGGCTTTCATCCTCTTAAGAGGATTAACCTAAGTTAACCTACTATAAATATACAAAAATCTTAACAGAAAATTTGCCTCCACCTAAAGCCAACCTCAAACTGTTGATCATAGGAACAATTTTCCTACAATTTTTGAAAAAAAAAAAAAAAAAAAAGTTTTTACGTTTAAAAATAAATTATCAATCCTCTAGATATGAACTTTATGGGGTTTTTTTGTTTGAATCTTTTTAAGTGGTTGGGAGGGACACGATCACCACAAAAGATAAAAGAGAATTAGATAACTTTAATCTTTTTTAATTGCCATTAAAAATCCGTTGTAACCTCCAGGGGACGCGTTTAATTAGCAAACCGTGAAACTCCCTCCTTTTAAATAATGAACTCCCATAAGTTTTTAATTATAACGAAATTTTTATAAACTTTTATGATCGGGAACAAAAAAAAGGTTCACCCTTTTTTGAGAAGTTTACACCTTTAAAAGGATCTCGTATAAAAGTGGAAGAGAGAATGAGACCCTTGGGAAGTGGCGTCACACAATGCCTAAGCCTCGACGGAGGGCTTAGTGTTGAAACACACGTTAAAGTCATGGTGACTTCTACAATCCCTAATCACAAGACCTTTCCTCAACCTCATTATATATAAGACTTAGAAAATAGACCTTCTATTCTCAAGGTTTACGTCATCAATTGTGATAACAATAGTTATGATTGTAGGTAAACGAAGGCTTCTTTGTGTTCATCCAATTCAAGCCACGTATTGGAACCTAACTGCCTCATACCAGGGCTACCACAACCAGGAAATGCCATATCAATGCATCTTCTTGTTTGACCACATTCAAACATGCCACCGCTTCCTCTGGCTTTTCTCTCTCATAAACCACATCCCTTGCCCTAAATTCCTATGTTTTTGCTTTGTAGCTACCAGAGTTGAATGTCCTACAGCCTCTTTGGTTGTTAATTAATCTCGGTTTTTTCAGCTTTATAAGTCCTTTTTTGTATCAAAAACCTTTTTGGAAGCATTTTTTTTAAAAAGGGCTTATGAAACATTGGAAATGAAAGAACGTGTATATTAAAACTCATAACATCGACTTCGTAATACTAGCCGCAGGATCGATCCCTAATTAAAACGTGAAAACGCCCCTTCAATTAATCCTGAACCATTGAGATACGATATTCCAATAACGGTGACCTATGGAGTATGGAACCGCCGACGACCCCCTCCTCCTACGCCACTAACCGATAAAATGTTTTCACTCAATTAGCTCTCAACCCCTCCCCTACATCCTAAACCCAGAAATCTCCCCTCACCATTGCAGTTTGAAATTGAGCAACTTTGCGGGCTAGGTTATATGAGTCTGTCGAAATTCTCTGAATACCATATATAACATTGTGGAACAACCCTTCAGGAAAAGAATCCTTTTTAATTTACTTTAATAAACTCCAACAAGAGAATTCACGCGAACTTTACTCATACGAGAAATAAATTTTTAGCTACTTATAAATTTTCTGAAACTATTTGTAATGTTTAACTATCATTATTTGCTTCCCTAAACACAAAACGAATGCCTCAAGAACTTTAACAAGAGGATTTGAGAGTAAATCATGAGTAAACCACTTCAAAGTAATTTTAGAAGAAACATTCATTCTGGGGTTTGTTTTCAGAAAAATGTTCATTTTTCAGAATCTCGTCCTGTAATGCACCTATTTTCAGAATATTGTTTTCATTACTAATCACTATCTATTTTTCTTTTGTTGCAGAACTTGAAGGATCAGATCCTTACAACAAACGTTTGGCTCGAACATGTAAGTGAAAATAAAATTCATGCATTTTTTACTAACGTATATCTCGAAAACGAAACAGCCTATGGAAAAAAGTGATAAACAAATTTTGTAGACAAATTTGTCAGCTTCAATTTTGTACAAAGTTGTTATGTCCCTAAGATGCTTAGTTTTCGAGATAAAGACGAAAAAGTGGAAATTTTTACCTTTAACCAAAATTGGGATGTAAGGTTGAGAACTTATGATTCGCTCACCAGTACTCTATTCCAAACATCTATGAAGTGAATGGTGAAGACGATTTTCTTCTATTTTTCGTTGCTTGGGTTTAATTTTACATTTGTAGGATAAAAGTTTTGATCGTTTTCTAGCTTTATTTTACGGTTAAAGTGGCAATTATAATTTCTTGTTGGTTTACGGGCCGATATTTTTATAACATTTTGCACAATAAAGAGAAAAGTTTTCCCGTTCGCCTTGGTTTTATTTAAAGATCGGCGGCCGGTCGAAATTTATCGCCGTTTCTTTGATGGAGTTCTGAAACAAAGAGATGGCGGTTGGCGTTAAAAAGGAGGGGAAGGAGGGAATTTTAATTTTCCGTTCATTGTTCCCGACGGGAAGACGGGGCCGTGGTGGGGTCGGTAAGAGCATAAAAAAGTGAAATAGTGGTTGTAGAAGGACTTTGTCTGAAGTTATTTGTTTACAGTGGCCGAGCGGCAATCTCGTTAAGAGGGTTTCCCCGACCTGAAACTCAATTCGCCGCCCCTCGAAGGCGGAGGTGCTTTGTTTTCAATAAAAGGGCGCTTTGGAACGTGTGATTGGGAAAATCACGTCTTGGCCACAGCACTTACACACACAAGCCCCTTGACCATTTTCTTCTCCATCCCTCACTCTGCACGTGACGTGCCCCTACAAACTAATTACACTCCCCTTTCTTCACGCTTCAATTTCTAATCCCCGTCCAAAAATCAAAACAATTAAACTTCCCAAAACGCTTTTTATCTCGTTTATCCAAGAGTTAGAGCGTTAAATTTAAACCGTTCGAGCTTTCTGTAATTCCCCTAAGGCTCTTCTTCTATTCCCGCTTAAAACTGCACCCGGATTCTCCATTTCAAAGTGCCTTGGGTGACCTAGATTTCGGAAACTTAAGCATAACATTTTCTAATCTCGAATAGATAACGACTCCAACTAATTCTTTTATTTATTGTTTCTTAATAATTGAATTCTTCTTTTCTTTTAGGAGTGGGAGGATCATAAATTCAGATGGGAGCCAGCCGAATATGGAGGAGTCAAAGAACTTTACGTCCCGTCTGAACATATCTGGCTACCCGATATTGTTCTTTATAACAAGTGAGTGTTAAAACCATTCCAATCCGAACAAAACCCAAAAAAAAAAAAAAAAAAAAAAAAAAAAAAAAAAAAAAAAAAAAACCCTTTAAACTACCAGAATGTTCCATATGAACTTTTTAAATGCTTACAGTATTTTTTGGGATTATCGATTTTTTGGGCAAAAAGGAATCATTTTATAGTATTTTAGCATTAAATGACATTAATAGCCCTTTAAAGGAGCTTTCCTACGGTTTACATATTGAGTAAGTTGCTTAAGAAGTTAAGAATTTATGGACGTTTAAAATATGTCTAACTGAAAATGGACAGGTTCTCAATGACGATCTATCAAATTCTGTAAAATAAGGGTCATAGGTAATTTTCCCTGAAACGAGTGAAAGGGTCAAATTTTCACTGGCATTATGTCGTTATGCCAAATAAGGGTCATAATCCGTTCCATATGAACCGTTCCATAAACCGTTCCATATGACCCTTATTTCCGCATATGTTTTTCCTTAAAAAGGGTGAAAAGATCAATAATCGTTTTCGCAAATTATAAGGGTCGTAATTCTCCCTAAAGCGTCAAAAGGTCAACGTCTGACTGTAAATGTGCTAATTTTGTTAAATTAGGGTCATAATCTTAAAGGAGTCAAAGGGTCAAAGTATAACTGGAAATGTGCCATTTTAATTAAATTGAGGGTCAGAATTCCCCCTAAATCGAGTCAAAGAAGGTTCAAGGAAATGTGTCCATTGTGTCAAATAAGGAACATAACACTTCTAAAAATGGCCAAACTATAAATGGAAATATGTTTTTATGTCTCATTAGGGTCATGATTCCCTAATCTTTGTCAAAAGTATCAATGTTTCAGTGGAAATTAGTGCTTTCGTTAATTAGAGAATAAGTCATTGCAAGAAAAGCTTGGACACGTGTTGACCATTTTTCGATGTAAGACCACTAAAAAAAATTTGGCTTGATCGTCAACCCCATTATCGTAACCTCCCTTTGTTAAACGATGTGCTACGCCCCTCCATCCGTTATCTAGACATTAACTTTATAAAAGAAACTTTCTTTATAGAGTCTGCTTATTGTCTATCGTATATCGATCAAATGTGGACATAAAATGATCAAGGTTTGTCCAAAAATGGATTCCTTGAATGGTGGATCCCCAAAGTGTATTTTCAGCGTTTTTTCTTTCCACGAATCTTCAATCATCTTTAAATTGTGTATTTAATAGAACGGCTGAGCGATACTTAATTGAGGAGAGGAGAAAATAATGAAGTAAGCAAATCATGGAATTAATGCTGAAAAGGAGACGAGACCGGGAAGGGCACCGCTTTCTACATTTATCATTCCATTGACGGTATCTCAGTCTCAAAACAAACCCCTTTCATTAACCTTTAAAATGGTTTTCATACCATTAATTTTCTGTTTATTCATCTTTTCGTGAAGCAATTAAGTCTACAATTGGACGGAATAATTGCTTCGTCATAATTTGATGGTTCGCCTTTTCGAGGTAGAAAAATATTATTGATGGGAATCTAGTAAATTGTACGGGAATTGGCTATCTATTGATTTATATCTTTTAAAATATCAACTACGAGGCAATGGCTTTACTCACTCGTAACTAATGCCGCTGTCTGAGCTTTTGTAACCTGTTTGCAGTATTTCACTCGTTCCCGTTAGGGTGGGCCTGAGGAAAATCCGGAACGGATTAAATACAAATTGGATCCGTGAAACTTTTATTTCTTCAACTCGATCAATAATGTTTTTTACGACCCGATCCTTTATGGACTTAAACAATTACATCTTTTCATGCCACCTTTGAGGAAAATTAGTTCAAAACTCTGACGTCGATGTTTTCGAGATGAAATTCATTATTGTTGACTCGGGACGTGAGATAGCAATTAAGGAAAACGTCAAGAGAGTTTAGTGGGTCCATCAGTATGGAAGTGCCCTGACACGTTCCCTCAGACACGAAACCATTTAAGACCTTACGTTTCACCCGCTTTGAGGCAATTAATCGCAAACGTTAAGCCCCTTTATGTTTTTAACCTAATTAGCAAACTCGATATGCAAAAAGAGGAGTGTAATGTATCCTGGCACTGTCAGATCTTCGCATTTATCATACTCAAACGCTTTTTTTAAATTTACGTCTTTTATTGGTCGTAAATTGGTTTTTCCTTCCTTTTTCCGTAAGGTCATGCATTCCTAAAGATAAACGAGCCGAAATAAGGCTTTTTTTTTAGCTTTTTTTAAAGCTTAGGAAGTGATGAATAGCCCACGATTTAAGGCCGAAACTCATCGGAAATAAACAAAGAAGGATAAACGTTCTGACGATTTTTTTAACCCAACCTTTCCTTTTTTGAAAGTTGAAAACTTTATCTCGTAAAACACCCAAACTTTTTCCCTCCCCTGAAAGAGAAAAGATAGTAATTAAGATATGATTAGGGGAGTTAAGAAAGAGGCGAACGAGTAAAGACATAAAGTTTGCAAGTAGCTTCAGAATTGCCTCCTTCGTCCCCACGCAGCATCCCTTGTGATATATTATAAACACGGGTATTTCCCTCAGGACATTTCCCTCCTCAAAACAAATCTTTACAAAATTTGATCCATGTTGTGCATAATAAATATGACTTATAAATTCAAAACTGCTTTCCCCTTATATTTGCACGCATTGTTCGAATGAGAGCGACTCTCATTAGGGAGTAACGAAGCCTTCCCTTGTCTCAGGACTTTCTTAATGAATCCGCAAGTTTTAAAGTCGTTTCGAGTTTAATTGTTTTGGAAAAATGTAGAAAGAAAAAATTCTTCTTTTTCAGTGCGGATGGAGAATACGTAGTTACGACGATGACAAAGGCAGTTTTGCATTACACTGGTAAAGTTCTATGGACTCCGCCCGCAATTTTCAAATCATCATGCGAGATCGACGTTCAGTATTTCCCTTTCGATCAGCAAACGTGCTTCATGAAATTCGGCTCGTGGAGTTACGACGGAGATCAGGTAATTGGCCGATTTTACTTTGAAGGGAACCAATTTATTTTCACGATAAAGCAACAGTGTCATCCGTCAGGGGACCCCCGTCTTTTTCTTCGCCCTCCATCTTTTTTCTTCCCGACATAACATAAAATATCGACATCAGATAAGTGGTTCTTTATCTGACTGAATCCCCTCCATATTGCTTCCCCAGACGCATACTCACGTTCTTCTTCCATAAAAAATATTTTCGCAAACGTTTTATTGAGGATACATCTAATATTAGATCTACTTTCCTTGGAAGAATGAACTTCTTGGATTCATCATCCACCAAATGGTCCATATGACCCTTAAGCAACCCTAATCTCACAAAAGATTATCGTAATATCAAGCAAATAATAATACGTCTAACGTCATACTACTCATTTAAAAATTTAGTTATCTAATTTACACAATTTTCTATAAGAAAATAAATAAATAAATACATTCTAAAAAAAGGCTATTCAACTCGAACTTTCTAAATAATTTTGGACTCTACAGACCTCTCCGCAAACAACAAATATCAAAAACCTCCATAACCACAACCTACACCACCCCACTTCTAGCATCACCTCCCCAACTGTCCTCGACCCTCCCCCTACAATCTTCTTTCTTTTGAAAAAATTCCATCCCTTGGAAATCCACAAAGTCCAACTATGATGCCATTATCTCAAGATTCCTTAAAAACTCCATTTTTTCGAAGAAACAGGATGAAAATCGAACTTCCAATCTTTACAATACAGAAGAAAAAGGATCAAAACAACACTTTATGGCTAAAAAATTAATAAAATATTTAAAAAAGAATCGTTCTCCTATATCGTTGTAGCTGTTCAAAATTAAACTAAAAACACCATTTTCTCTCAGAACCTTTATAAATGTGAAGAGATTAGATTCTCGGTAAGGGGGGATTTATGTAGGATTTGTTTTGGTACTTATGTCTTTGTCATCATTAAGAGGACTGAGCTTACTGAGGCTTAAAAATTAGTAATGACACTTTTAAAAAAAATTTGATTTAGTACACAATAGATCATGTATAAAAAAGAAATTTTTTTAGCCATTTTTTCAATGTTTAACCTACTTTTCTGACTTGGAAGGGCGGAAAAAAGTGCAACAGACATATCACTAAGTTGCGAGGGAAGGAAATAAAGAGCTGTGTGGAAGGGAAAGGTTAAAAAGTGTAGGATGGAGTGCGGAGGAAAAGAAAAAGGTAGCTGTGCGTGATATAGTGAAGGCACACAAGATGGACAGAGCTCCGCCTCCCCCAGACACCCCCTTCCCGTCTATTTTTCCAAGTCTCGACCCTTTTTACCTCTCCCGCCCCTCGGGGCTTCCTTTGACGTCGACATAAAGACAAGAATTTCCCCTGGGGCTCCTCTTTAACAACCCTTCTCCCTCAAACAATTATTTAATTGCTCCTTTGGTCTCGTCAAATTTCGTGGACTTTTTTATTTTCTTTCATGTTTTGAAAAGTAATTGAATAATTTTTGAATAATATAAAAAGCCTCGTGTGTCTTTTGAGCGCGAAGTTTGCTTTAAAAAATAATTAACAAAATGAGCTAGAAAAATTGGCCGGCCAACTCTTTTTGGTTCTATTCTACTTCATGGTCTGACGATGACAACGACCTCAAACGCGCCATCAACATCATCCAATTTCCCATCCCTTCAATCATGTCATATTCGATTACACGTAATTTTAGGGCATTAATTAATTATTTATCTGCTCCACCGGAACTGTATTCGGGCTTAAAGTAGTCTTGATTTAGTTATAGGGTCCATAAAGCTCTAACAAAGCTCTAATAACATAAATCGTGCATATAATAACATTAGCATTGAGATGCGTTTAAACGGAAGTTTGCACGCGACACGAATCATAAATTACAATCAGTAAACTTTGTCCCATATATCACAGAATACTTGATGCCTCGTTTCACGCATCCAAATCTTATCTCGCCCATAAAACAGAAGAACTCTATCAAAATATTCAACAAATTTTTGAATACATTATACCGAAAACTACTCGAATTAGTAAACTCCGTAGGTTGATTTGTAATTCAAATTTATAAATATAGTTAAGGGAGCGACGGGTAATGGATACAACCGAGATGAAGTTAGAAACTGTATTAGTCCTTCATTAGGTTAGCATGACGTCAATTGTTACTTACAATTTATGTCCAACTTGTAACTATCTGTTTACTGTTAACATTATTATAGAATGGATAATAGACACAACCTATGATTAACTTAAGCTAAAATTATACCGAGCTGCAAATTCGGAGTTCAAACTTCCTAATCCCAAAGCCATTAACCTGGTTTTAACGCCTAAGAAACTTATCAACTCCTTCAATTTTATTCTTATAACAATAAACTTTAAATTATTCGATAAATTATTAACTTTATTTTGAAAAAGGAGTCAAGGAGGGGTCGTAGTATAAAAATTAATATAGATAACTTTATCTCTGGTGCCATCCGGCAGACCAGACGTCCATCACCACTTTTCTATGAAAACCCTTCACGACCCTGACTGATCCAAAATTAAACAAAATACAGTGACTGCCAGATAGAGTGGACGAGCCGATTATCTGCAAATTTTTCAACTGACGAAAAAAATGAATCCAAGTTAGTACATACATCCCTTTTTGATTTTAGCTGTTATTGATGCTTATCGAGTCTTCGCTAAAAACCTTTCGAAGCAAAAGTTACTGGAAATCAAGCGTAGAATCGATCTCCATTGTCAAAACATAGGAGTTTCATTTAAATTAACGAAGTTGGATTCGTTCTAGAGCTCCCTGTAAGTCGGATCCAAAAGTTATTGATGCCAGTCGATTTCTCGATGAAATCTAAGGGGGGTTTACTTTGATACTTTTTTTCGTCAGGTTTAAAGTCTGGCTGGTAGGGCGGAGTATGGTGGGAGGAGCGGGAATCGGTGGAGGGGGTAGTTGGTGGTTGCGGAGAGTTCTATGGAGGGGAGAAATTGAAAAAGTTTGAGTTGTGGAATGCCTTCTCTATACCATACCTTTAAACCAACCTTATGACACCAAGGTTCAGCTGAGTACAACAGACTTGGTCGAATCTTTGCAGTTAATGCAGAACTAAAAGATTGATGTTGCCTAAGAAGCTCATTTGGATGTTAAGATATATTGAGACAATAAAGGTTTTTAATTAATAGGCTGATGTAAGTCTAGAGTGCATTAGAATGAGATATTTACCTTTCGTGGGTCGTCATAGGTCATTGTCAAAGGGGGTAAAAGATGGGCAGCAAGTTTTAGGGGAAGCGCAAACAATTCATTAATTACCCATGCCGAGCTGGAAGGTGGCCTCGTTGATAAATGACTCCCAAGGCCCCGGCAAGTACAATATTCGGATCGGAACGTTCCGGTGTAAATTTGGTAAATTGTAAAATATAAAAAGCGTAAGAGGAGACGTGTGGAATAAATGGGTTTATTGCATCGACATATTAACGCCAAGGTTCAGGTAACCCTTGTTTTCTCACAACTCGTGAATTATGTAGCCAAAGTGAGAGATCAGTTTAGAAATTCAAAGAAGGGGGATCAGACGAGATCCTTTTTCAGGTGAATATTTATTCCGGCGACTATTTTATATTTAAATTACTCAATATCCATGCAAAAGATTCGCTTATCTGAAATTTGAGATCGGATATTCATGTTTAAAATGTTATAATTGGATTTAATAGAATAGCAACTATTGGTAAAAGGGGGTGAAATAAAAATACAAAAGGGGTCGAGATTCGCATAATTTATAAGAAGACTTGGCAAAGATTCAACTTCCTAGAAGAGTCTTCGCCCAATCAAACGGGGGCGGCCATTTTACAACACTCCCTTCGCCGCCAACCAATATATTACTTTACTTTCCATTAACTTCCTTCTTTCCCACGTTTATATTTTTCGTACGAAACTTAAATTATCCGCCTTTTATGAAAGGGAGAATCAAAACTGTCTTCATTGACCTCCTTTTCTGCTTGAAGAAAAGTTGCAGTTTTGGCTCGGATTCGACTCTTCAACATTTTTATGGCGAATGCAAATTTTCGTTTTTTCAGATCGACTTGAAGCACATCAACCAAACCGCTGGAATAGACAAAGTGGACGTAGGGATTGATCTACGTGAGTACTACCCAAGTGTAGAATGGGATATTCTTAGCGTTCCTGCAGAACGTCATGAAAAATACTACCCATGTTGTGCCGAGCCATATATAGGTATGATAGTTATGAAAAGAAACAAAAAATTGAACATATTTTTTAGATATCTTCTTCAATATAACGTTGCGCCGGAAGACCCTTTTCTATACAGTTAATTTAATCGTACCATGCGTCGGGATTTCTTATTTGTCCGTGTTAGTTTTTTATTTGCCAGCAGATTCGGGAGAAAAGATAGCCCTTTGTATTACGATCCTTTTGTCTCAGACGATGTTTTTCTTACTTATTTCTGAAATCATACCTTCGACTTCTCTCGCGCTACCCCTTCTTGGGAAATACCTGGTGTTTACAATGCTTCTAGTAGGGTTGTGCGTTGTAATAACTATATTAGTGCTCAATGTCCATTATCGAAAGCCAAGTACGCATAAGATGTCTCCCTGTGTCAGAAAGGTGTTTATAAGATGCCTTCCAAAGTTGTTGTTTATGAGGGTTCCTGAACCGTTGTTGGCCGAGCACGCGGCGAAAAGGAGAGAATTCAAAAGAAACAAGATGTCATCAGGGGTCGGTCTTGCGATAACGCCTTCGGGTGGCTCGTCGCCAGATTCTTTGCGACATTTTCCAACGAGGCCTGGAGGCTGCAACGGCCTCCATTCTGGCTCAAGCACCACTCATAGATTCAGCGGTCTTTTGGGTGCGTTGGGTGGCTACAATGGTCTTCCATCGATGGTCGGATTAGACGAGAGCCTCAGCGACGTCGCCATCAGAAAAAAATATCCGTTCGAGCTCGAAAAGGCGATTCACAACGTCAAATTTATCCAACACCACACTCAACGCCAAGATGAATTCGATGCAGTAAGTTCTCCCCCAAAAAGCGTGTTTCCTCTCATAAAATCTTTACTTCCAGGAAGATCAAGACTGGGGATTCGTTGCCATGGTCCTCGACAGGTTGTTTCTTTGGATATTCTTTCTGTTGAACGTGGCAGGGACTGTCTTCATACTCGGCGAAGCCCCTTCGCTATACGACGACACGAAACCGATCGACAAGGAATTGTCTTCAGTCGCCCAACAACAATTCCTGCCAGAAGTCGTATTTAACTAAAACATTCCTAAAATAATAAACAATGCCGCTCAAAATCTAGTTTTAAAATTATGTTTTATTCCCCCATATTATATGACAATCGAGCCTCACAATATCCTCTCGTTGTATCCTAAAATTAATAAAACCAATTATATCCATAAGTGAGGACTGACGATCTTTTGACCGATACATTAACCTATCACATTAATCGTATTATGTACAGATTCACATTTTCTAAATTAGTAATAAATAGAAAATTTTGAATTTAAACAAAATCGTGTATTAAAATAATTAAACGTAGAATTCTAGTTATTCGAAATATAAAAAAAGAGACAATATCAGTTTCATCTCATCGTTAATATTTTGTATAAAGGGCATTTTTTTTACCAAGCATAAAATGTTAACTGGAGAAAACCGAAAACTCGGATTGTGTTTTATTCTAATTGTTCAAATACGTAAAAGAATAATGTGTGTAAATAATATTTGGAAATTATGTTCCTTTTATCTTGAAAATAATTAAGGTTGTAATTAAAAATCGAAATTTTAAGTATTATTTTCGACATCAATTCCTATTTTATCCCTACATAAAATTGAGAAGATGTAAGTACTTACTTCGGAATCAGGTTGGATGGAACCATTTCGAGATACACAAGTGAGGGAGGGAGATTGGCTTCTGCGAACACCTTCTCTCTGTTCTTCCGTTGTTTATGATCATAATTTTTTTTAAATACAGGAGCACACAAAAAATCTAAGGTACCTTATTATATTTTTTATTTATATTTTATTTTTAATAATTTTTACATCGCCACGTGGAATGAATATTAACTAAGTAAACATCGTTATTCTACACACAAAAATTTTTTCGAGATAAAAAAAAGTTAACGTTGGGCCAAATCGTAGTAGAGTTTGAAATCCCAGGCAACGGCGCCGACGCAGAGGGCCATCGTGACTCCGTAAAGGACGCTGTCGAAAGCGCCTCCTTTGAGGTGAACAGGTTTTCCGTCTTCCAAGTTGAAATGCTCCTGGATCGGCTTGATCTTCTTGTAACCGGGGTGGACGTCGCCAGATTTGACGACCGGCGAGTTGGAGAATTTCCTCACCCCGCGAGCAAGACCGAAAGCGGTTCTTTGCAACGACATCTTCCTGAGAGTAAAATAAACAAAAATAACAATTGAAATACATTTCTAATAGGGCAAAAACACTTTAGGAAAAATGAATAAAATATAAGTTACAACACCTAACAGCCAAACAAAATACGCCATATTATTAAAAGAAAAAAAAAAGTCCAAGTTTTTAGCTGGTTAGGTACAGCAGTATTTTAGATAGATTTCAGTGATTTTTGGGCTTAAAATGCAGCCAACCACTCCGTGGACCGTGGCCGAGTGGACTGAGGCGTGTGAGTCATGGAATCAGGTTCGTGTTCGCCGACCACCTCCTGGTGTATTCGGTGCTATGCATGTCTGAAGGATTATTAAAAAAATAGTTATAACAAAAACATGCTCCTTGGGAACGATCATGATGGCCCAGTCCTATACTTCATAGAAAAAATTCGGCCAAAAAGGTTATCTTGCAGAATGCAGTGTTGCCAACAACAGGTATTGCAGATTTTTTTTGTACGTATTTATTTAAAATTGAGCACAAAAAGGCGCATCAGTTTGGCCAACTCAACACTTAAGTTCCTGGAATTATAAGTAAGCAGATTTATATGCTTTTACAAGGCCCAAAATAAGTAATGCCAAATTGAATCAATAACAAAAGTTTTTAGCTCAAGATAAATTCTGAAATGGTAAACGAGAGAATTGTAAAAATGAGCCGAGGCACATAACCTTTATCAGAGCATTATAAAAACCAAAAATTCCTCGTTTTTTCCGGTAATTACTTTGAAAAAGACTAAGGTTAATAATCATCAATGATGAATTATCAGAAGAAAAAAAAAAGAAAAAATCAATCACTTCTGTAAGAAAAGCACTTTTAATTGACCTGATAAGGGTTTTTTTTTTCCATTTTCAACTTAAAACTCAACATAAACCATTAAATTTGATGCATGGGTTAATAATAAAAGCAAGATGACTAATTATTAACAATTTGTAAGTATCCTCGGGATAAAAATTAAATAAAAATGGGTAAAAACTTACTTTGGAACGAGAAACGGAACAGCTGAGGAGAACTCGGGTGAAAAAATTGATTCCAGGCGATGGTGGGCGTCTCGGTTCTTCCCCTCCAGAGATACGGAGACTCTCTGTGACGTCATACGGCCATATTGGATAACTGCCAACTACTCGCTACTTATAAATAGAACACTTTGTAAACAACTCGCTATTTTTAATCGTTTCTTTCATTATTTCTGGCCTATATGTAGACTAAATGGGGTCTTATAATATATGATGATTTTGGCTAGTTTTAAATAGCCAAAAATTAAAAATTAAAAAAAAAATTTTTTTTTATTCATTTGCTTTAGAATAAAATCCCATTTCGAGTCAATCCGCAGGATTAGTAGGCCAGATTGCAGTATCTATTACTTTGAGTAACCTTATTACAATTTTTCCTTATTTTTGTTTTAAAAATCATGGTTAAATTTCGCTTTGGTAGCCAATTTCCTTTTAGATCGACTCGTGCTGGGTACTTCAATTAGCCAGAGGGGTAAGAAGGTTCTTTTATTCGGGAATCTTGGGCTCCTCCCTAATGTGCCGTTTGCCTTTTCCCCCCTCCGTTGTTTCACTTCGGAATTGCTTCGGAAACTTCACCCCTTCCTGGCCCTTTTACTATTTTAACTTTAATCCAAGTTCGTTCTTGCCCTATTTATCCCATGTATTGCTTCCAGGAATATATTAGGCCTTCATAAAACTTTCCGGCCCTTCGAATCTGATTAAGAAAATTTACCTTCCGTCAGGAAAAGTGAGGAAATGGGGAAGTCATCCCTTTTCCTATGATTACTATGAAATGGTTCAAAAGGTGAACCAAAGTAGAAGATTCTTCAGGAAACAAACAATGACTAAAAGCTGAATCTAGTGGTTAAAACTTTAATCCATAATATCAAATACAACCGTTCAAATATAAAGTAGAAGCCATCTATCACAACAATATTTTTACCCCCCTCTTACGCAATTATACAGGGTTTTCGAAAATTGTAGTATATGGGGGCGGGATCGTTCCGGGGTGTTGTTCGTTTGGGATTGGATGCTTCACTTATCCCCATTGATTATATGGGAACCGTGACCGGAATAGAAAAGGAATCGCAAGACTTGGCTTTCCACTTAAGGAATTTTCCACTTCCACTCCCATTTCCATAATAAAACATCCATTATAAAACCAGGAATTAAATTTCCATAAGTAGCCATCTCATCCAATCTAAAAAAATTATTTTCAAACGAATACACAAAATTTCACCTTATAAAATATACTCACCAAAATGATAAAAGAGAAAGAGAGAAGGGAAAAAAGAAGAAATCACCAAAAGAGGTCGCAGTTAATTCAAAAATTAACACGTTTTTAATTAATGTTATTTATTCCTTACAATTTCCTTAGATACAATATTTTTTGATTCTTTGCTCGACAATGCTTTAGCATTGAAAACAATGGAAAACAAACCCAAAGAGATTTTTTGAAAACCTCAAATTAAACTTATCGAGTTATCAACTTAATATTATTTTCATTTTGATAAAAATTACATTATAGGACTCATTAATTGGTTCTTATAATATTTATAGGTAATAAATTGCTTACTTATCGTTTATTAATTATTAAAATGTTGTATATACTTAATTTAACATTAAAACCATAGAGAGTGTGCCGTTATAATATATTTGTAACTTATAATTATTTATTACAATACATATAATGGGTACTGGAAAGAGTGTATCGCAAATTTTTTAGCCAGACTTTTGACCATAGGGGTTTACTTACTTTTTCGAAAGTCAAAAATCTGGTGGAAAAACTGCTGGATCACACTAAGTAGCACGCCTTAATTTTTTTATAAATTATAATTAATTGATAAACATTCACCATATTCTATCCTATGAGAATAACATGAATTGTACCATAGCTTTTCAATAATAGTATATACTGATTATATTTTATTTTTACCTACCTAGATATTAGTTAAAGTATTAAGTACCTATCTGAATAGTTGCATTCTTAGAATTTGCAATTATTTTATTACCCTTATATTTTATTCGTATTTATCTTAAAATAACTATTTTTAACCTCTACTGAGTAACAATTACCACCTTCTGACAAACGTCAGATTAACAAGAAACCAAAACATTAAAGAAAAAGGTTATAACTTATGAACAAATCAAAGAAGGTTACCTCTTCGAGGTTATACATTAAAAGGAACAAAAAATGGTTTTAAGTTATGGGATGATAAGGAGAACACTAAATGATAAAATTATAACTCGTGATGCTGGATAAAATCTGTGGGGAGTTGAAAGTTGCTTTTTCTGAGCGGGATTTCAGACATGGTGACGTCAATGGGGATCCTCTTGTCGTAGAGTGAAGGCGCCTGGCCGATAATGCTCACCGTACCGGCGACGCAAAGCAAAGTGAATACCCAAAGAAAAAACTTGTCTAACACCATCGAAATGTATTTCCAATCCTCGACGACCTTGAAATATTCAAGAAAAACGTTATAAATTAATGAATATTGAAAAATCACGTCGGGTCCTTTAATTATCTCATGTATATTTAGCGGGTATGGAGATGTGTGGCAAAAATTGGTAAACCATAAACGAAGCTAGGAAGGGCCTCGTCCTCTTTCCTGACAGAGGCACCCGATTTGAATGTAAATTAGTTCGGGGAATATTCTGAATATATGATGGAGCAGCTCTCTGGGACAGTTTGTTAATTTTCAACCACCCGGAGGGGGCTTCTAAAAAACGAAGATTTTTCATCTGAGCACAAAAACACCTCATTAAAACAAAAATCGAAATTAAAACGAAATTTTTTTTTCTTTTTTTTCTCATAAAAATAAATCTTAGTTTGACAAAGAATTATTTTCAATATTGTCTCTTTCTCTCCGTCCATCTCCTAATAATAAAACTCTCCCTCGTCTTCGGGAAAAAGACATCTAAAAAGTTGACGCAATTTGTCCTCGTTCTTTTCCAGACGTCTCTCTTAATGACGCACGGAAATAAATTGTTCGGAAAAAATCCTAAAGAGACTTGTCAAAGCCACCCTTCTTACATTAATAACAAAAATTTAATTATGACAAAGTTATTTATATAAAAATGTGAATATTCAATTATTTCGTAAATGGCTCATGTAAAATCGTGGTTGAGTTCTAATCCACCTCTCGTTTTACGCTCAGGAAAATTTGAATATTTTTTACTTGCGGTTTCTCCCAGTAAAATAATATCTTCTGTTGAAATGATGTCTTCTTTTACCCCCTCTGGGATCTTCCCTCTCTGGGGCTCGACCGAATTTGGCCCATGAAATATTTATGGCATTTCCGTCTCAGTGCGAGTATAAACATCGCCGAAGTGGGACAACAAAAGGGTTGAAAGTATGCTGGGAGGCCTTGATGTCGGGGAGACCCGAGTCCCAGGGTATTCCTTATTTTAGGAATTACTCGAATATACAAGCACCTGCATAAAGCTCACAAACTCGACCTTTCCCCCTTCCCACAGTTGTAAAAGAAGGTATGCAAAGCATGTCAGAAAAAAGAGGGACGCAAACGTTTTAAACATGATAAAAATATGCCTTAAAAAGCCCCTTTTTTTAAATAAAATATCTTTTTAAAAAACTCATTAATTTTAAAACTCATTTAGATTCGAATTTAAAAGCGATTTCGTCAAAAAAGAAAAGGAAATCAAAGTTTATAAATAATTCAATAAAGTAGTCTAGTTTCTATTGTTATCGGCTTAGAAATTGCTGCTAAATCATTGAATTGGGTATAGGAAAGGGAATAAGAAAGGGTTCAAAGTCTCCCAACCCCTTCGCCGCCCACACACACGAGCTATCCGTCGACAAACATTTGGAAAATCGACAGACAGCTTTTTCTTCGTCTTGTCAGTACTTGAGCAACTTTAATCAAGAAACGGTTTTATAGTGGGGCTGATAAATTCGACTTTAACGTTTCAAGCCTTTAAATCAAACCGTTCATTGCGTTTTTTGTTGTAATCGAAGAAAGATTATTCGTCTTTTGGGAATGAAGCAATTTTTCAAGATAGGAGAATGTCAATTGTGAATGGGCAATGACTACAGAATAGGGGGCAAAGGGGTCTAAAAAGGTCTCCCTAAATCAATGGGCCCTTAGAAACAATAGTCCTATGTGTACAAGATCCTTTTGTGTAAACACCCCCTTTTCCTGAGGAAAAAGTTAAAAAGAAGTCCTTCTCGCTTTACAAAAAGTCGAAGAAGATGAAAACGAGAGGGGGGAAAACAATAAGCGAACGTGCTAAAAAATAAACGAGCATTCATTCTAGTTAGGGAGTATACCTCGTTATCTTTGTCGCTGTCTTTTATGTGCTGAGCGATGAATCTCACACCTTCCAATGCTGAGAGAACGTCTGGAGACATAGTCCTCGGAAGCATGTTTTCTCTGTCAGCCACTAAAAAAATTTAAAAAGCCATTATCTAGCAGAAAAACTAAGAAATTCAAATCATTTTATTGAAAGTAAACATTTCAGAAATGCCATTATTTCATATAAAGGGGCTTGGTATGGCATGTTTAATGAAAAAGAGCTATTATCTGGTGTAGTTGGCTTTGGATATTTGGTAGAAAAGGGCTTGGAATGTACTCATTGTGGCTGAGAATGGCAGTGTCATCGAAAAAAGATTTAAAAAATTTATCCAAAGACACCACAATCTCCTCATTAAAAGACAATTTTCTAAATAAATAACCACATTCAGTATTTATGCCAAAAGCCATCTTTCGACCTGGCACGTTCGCTACACAATTTATATCACGAGGCGAAAAAAAGGTTAAATAGGTATGTCGAAAGGTTCGGGCGGAAAAGATGGATCTTGGCCCTCCCCGGGCTAACTCGGTTTTTTCGCCGGGCTCGAAGAAAATGGGAAAACTGTAATTACCGCGTTCGGTCCCTTCTCCATTTCGAGTGGTGAGCCGACGAGATAAAACGCCTGGTCGGTGAGAAACACCACCTGCCCGCCCTCAAACTTTACCGCCCCTCTCGCAATTAATTTTTTGCCTTACACTACTAAAACGACAAAGCCAAATCCACGATTTTAAACTCCCTTTCCTTAAAATTGCCTCGAGATTCCCGTTTATACTCCACTCCGCATCTTTTGGACAAACGGATCAATAAAAGACGCGATTTTTGTTCCATTCTAAAAATTTTCTGCTTTTCATTACAAAGAGCGAAGAAACTTGATAGTTTTCTAAAATAACCTTAGAGGACGAATAATTAATGCATAATCACTTTAGATTTTAATCATTTTACGCTCAAAGCCTTTCGAAATCGCTTTTTATCCTTTAATGTAGCATTAATCATCTAAATTAAAATCTCAACGAACACACTTAATTTTCTTTTTAAATTAAATTCTTGAATATTTTAAATTATTCCCTAATTAAAAATGTTGAGATGAGTTTCGAGGAATTGCCAGTTTTTGGATATGGAAGATTTTGGTTGTCCAACAAAGCATAACCAAATGAGCCAAAAAGTAGGAAAAGATAGGTCATTGGTCCAGTTTTATCAGTTATTGGAAAAATTATAAACGTAGTTTTGTTCAAGGTTTCAAGTTTAAAGGGCTCTTTGTATTGTGAAAGACTATTCGATAGCAAAATTCACTTTGTTTGAGAAGAAGGTAGTGGTTTTTTGAAAGGTGAAGGTGTCCTCGAAAGAAGGGTGAGCTCGAAACGCTTGGGCACAATGCCTTGAAAAAGGAAGCCAGACAAAAACCTCTTTCTTCAATCGGATTCCCCATATCCGAAAGTCCGGCCTTAATTTTCCTTCCTTTCCCGAGCACAATGCCCTTTTTCTCACCCCCAACCCCCCCTTCCAACGACCCAAGGAATAAAGATTTACTCCCGACGTCGACTGAATGACATTATGGACTATTGAAAGGCATAAATCTGAATTTCTCAGGGCGACAATCTCGAATCTTTTTTATATATTGAATCAAACAGAACATCTTTTTTATGCCAATAAACTCATTTCAAATGTTGAAATCCCTTTTTAGAGCAATATTGTTCCACTCTTATTGAGCTAAAAGTGCACAATTTAGTTCAAATCGTACGACACTTAGGAGCACCTGGCTTATTAAACGAGAGAGACACCAGTCCGTAAATTACCAAACGTAATAAGTGAAATAACGACAAATCAAAACTTTAATATCACTTTATAAACAAAGCTATTAGAAGTCAATATTTTAATGTGTTTACCAATACCACAGGTTTGAAAAAAAAAATTAAATAACAATAATTCGATTCTAACTTGAAAAGTTCAAGTGTGGAAGAGGCACCGGTTAAAATTAAGGATTAAAACTTGATGGACAAAAAAAATTGGACCTTCTGAAGGATTCGAACCTCCGACCTTCCGCTGTCTGTGCGGTTATGAACCATCTACACTACAAACATCGAAGGCTGAAATTCCTTTAATTTTAGGTAGATTTCTTTCAGAAAATCTACCTATTGCAATGGGGGCAGTAGTCTCAGATTCAAAAATTTTTGTGATAGGTTTTCATTTCAGACCCCCTGGACTCTTAAACCACTTTACTCAAGCGGCTTTTGCAGGTGTGACAGCTACGAACTCGAGATATTCAATTCTGCCATTAATATTGCTCCTAGAAAGCTCCTAGCCACTATCCTTTATCGAATTAATTATTTAATTAAAGGCTTATTAATGAAGCTCAGCAATAGACATCATCACCTACGAAAGCCACTACACCTCCTCCAAAAATGGAGATAGCGATTTCGACCCATAAGAAAAAGTCCTTGAAAAAGGATCTACTTTTCATCTCTGAAATAAAAATTGGGATTCTCATTAAAATAAAGAAGTTTGTGTCGCTATATCGTGATACAGAAGGCGTAGATGACAGATGTTTTAATTTGTAATACCTATTTAGAATCTTCAGAAAAAAAAAACAAGTAAAATTAAAAAAAAGTTTGGCCTCTTAAGTCAATTTTAACGGATTTTAGGGCGAAATAAAACTAAAACTTGGCACTTTTAAAAGTTGTCAAAAGTGGCAACTATTTAGTCAAATCAACTTGAAATTTTGCGTAGATTACGAATCTGCAAATAAAAATAGGGGTTCTCATTTAAAATAACGAAGTTAGGTTCTGTTTGGGGCACCCTGTATATCGGAACGCAATTTTAAATACAACCTATCAATTCTTTGTTTAAAATTAAGGGGGTTTACATTTAACTTTTTTTGATACAATGCCTTTTTAACGCTCTCACAAAAATTATCCATGTATTTCCGAACACCGTGTATATATATGTATGTATGTATGTATGTATGTATTCGCACGATAACTTGAGTAATTTTTACTTGACGACCATGAAATTCTGTATTTAGGGCTTTTAAAATAATAGAATTTATGAGTTCGTTAACGGCTGAAATAGGACCAGCGGTTTTGGTACTTTACTTAGGGCCTAAACTGCGTATCTCCTAAACCGTTCATCCAATCGCTTTCAAACTTAAAAGTGATGTTATAGGGATGGCTAAGAAAGATTTAAAGTTGGTTTGGATCAGCTGGGTGCAATAGATTTGAATCTAGGTAAAAAAGAAAAATTTTGAATTTTTAAAGGGAAACAGATGATTTTTTTTATCTTCGAAAACTTCGAGATCTAACCATCTGAAAGAAATCTACCTCTTTAGTACTGCTGCCATTATTTTTTTTTTTTTTTTTTTTTTTTTTTTTTTTTTTTAGTGTAGATAGTAGCATAACCGAGGCAGATAGCGAAAGTTTGGAGGTTCGAATCCTTCCTAGGGTCCAATTTTTTTTTCTGTTAATTTTTTCTGCTTACTTACAAAAGTGCTGATGGTTTTACGGACTAAAGCCTAATTTTCGTTTAATATATAGTAAAAAACAAAAGTTATTTAAACTATTTATATTTGTTTATTGCTAACAACCTCGTTACTCTATCTCGTTTAGTTTCACATGCGTCTATTTGCGCATTCCCTCTCCCCTTGTTTCTGTTTGCGCTCTTGGACGAAGTGAAGTTTACTCGGAGTTTATTTATGCTGGCCCTTTTTTATTCTTCTCACTCCGAAAATAAATTTAACGCTTTAAATCGCTTGTGATGGCCTAAACGATTTCAATTAGTGAAGTTGACCCGTTGGAAAGGGATATAAAAAATGGAGCTGAAGGGTACAATAACGGCGGAAAAGGGCGAAGATAGAGACCCTGGAGGTCTAGTGAAAAATGATGTTCCATGAAAAAAATAAATTGTTTTCCATACTTACTTGATGAATGTGCTTGATGCCTATGCTCGCTTCTGAATGCGACGGATTCAAACGTGTCCGTCGGGCTATTTTTAGAATCCAATGGATACGGATCGCTCACGCTATCCCTGAAAACTCTCAAAATGTTAAATCGAAATAAAAAGTCTTTTGAAGTAAATAAGTTGTCAGAAGAGAAAGAGGGGGGCGAAAAACGAATGCTATGTGTCAAAATTGGCAATTCCCTTTCGAATCAAATTGAGACCCTACATCACGTTCATGTGGCAGTCGATTGACAGAAAAAGAAAATGTGGCCTCCTCTCAGCCTATACGTTAAAATTGAATGGAATAATTTAATGTTTGTTTTATTCATGATTGCCTTTTGGGAAATCCGACTCGACTTTTACACCTTTCAAATGTTTTATAGCCCAACTCATAAGAAAAATTGAGAAAAGGAATGACAAAGGCTTTCAAACGCTACATTCTCCGAGATTGGGCCAGGCCTTTAATAGACATTCCTTTGGAAAACAAAGGGCAATATCTGCATTCCGATGCGACATTTTCACCCCTTTTCTCTTAAGTAGATTTCGCTTCTGTCACTGTCCTCTTTTTGCGGCGTTTTTCGTTTTAATTAAAACGTTCCTATCAAACAAAATCGTTGAGATGTTTCTTAAACTTCAGTCTTTCCGTGTACGGGAAAGGTAGAATTTGTCATGAGAGGAGAGTGGAGACAAATGATTGAGGAAGAACTCTGCCCCTCCTAGCCCTCCGCCATCTCACGAACAGGGAAACAATTTAAGCAAATCCCGAGTAGGAGCTGACAAATGCCCGGTCTCCGCTTCGTAATATTTTCCTAGAGGCTAGTGTATCACTCAACTGTCACTTGAATTCCCCAATCCCAAAACCGCACCATTGCACGAAGAAGCTCACGCATATTTTATTTCAATTTATACGAAAAATTAGGAAATCGTGAGAATCAAGTATCTTGAAAGTAGAGACGGAAATACAAACTATAGATTTTTAAATAATTTTGTTTTATTTTTGTCGGAGTTCAATGGGGCAAAATGGCGTTCCTTTGTAGGTCAGACAAACTATTCAACCCATCTTCGTATATCCATTTATTTCGAGTATTTTCGAGCAGCCAAACAAATCAGAGGGCAGCCGATGAAAAATCGCCAACATTGACCTAAAAAGCGTGTAGGGTTGCGGGCGGAAGAGAGGGGAAAGTTATAAAAACATCAGAGCTTTTATTCATGAACGGAATGCAAATTCTTAAATGGGAAAACACGAAATACGGAACGGAGTTGCAACAAGGAAGAGTCCTATGCTCGTTTTGTGGCAACGTTTTGATGTTTTCAAAAATTGGTTGGAGACCCTCATGGCTTGCATTTTGATAAACCTTAAATTTTTGATTTGATGGGACGCTTTTCACTACCTACTTCTAAAGGAAGATTGATGGTCACAATAAGTGATTCAGAATGGTGACTTTTTCAGCGAAAAAATAAATTACTTAATACCTATTTGTCAAGACTGAAATCAGGTAGGCCTTCATGTTATATAAATAGCTAAAGTTAACAAAATATGAGAGTTTTTTTGGTAAAAGAAATTCCCAATTACGTTACACCGCTTCATGTACCCAGTCTGTACGGTCTGTTAGGTCTGAACAGCTCATTTGTGCACGTTACTGTAAGTTGTAACTTCTAGGTAAGCCTAAACATTGGAAATGCATTCAGAATATTTATGTCTAAATAAGGCAATCAGGTTGGCTCTCTTGATCACTAAACCTCGGACATCGAAAGTGTGCACAGAGCATCGTTGGGGACAATTGGCAATTTGGTCCGAGTGGTAATGGAAGGAACTTCTGGTAGGAATTAGGAAGTATACGGGGGCTTACATAGTACGGCAATAAATAAGCAGTTCGGTCCATCGATGTGTATAAAGAGACATAAGTCACTTTGATACATCGAAGGTCCAGAGCTAACGAGGCTGCATGCATGAATACTGAACTTCGTGTAACTAGTCATCTAACACCAGGGACGACTCTCATCCAGGATAAAACAAAAGCAAAGTTTATGAAAATGATTATTTTAATGAAATTTACAAAACTTAAAATTTTAAAATCACAATTTCAATCGGATTCTGATTCTTCAGAGGTTGTCTCTTGGAAGTGCCGTCTGTTGGTATTCTCGAATAGCTCAGGAGATTCACTGTCATCCCTGGAGGATGCTCTGTCCCCGAAGGCGCTCGGCCAGGCCTCTTGCTTCTCTAAGAACCTACGAAATTGCGTGTCGATGATCGTGGCGATTTCCCCTTTGACTTTGTCGCCCTCTTCGATGGGGTCGATGAGGAGGAACTGCCCTCGTTTGACCCAAAGGCTCCGACGGAATTTACTCGGCATCGAGACCAAATAACTCGTCCCATCTTCGTCGATGACGGAGTGAAGGTTGTTCCCACGGCTTTCGCAGTGACGGACGATTTTCTGGTCCGGCTCAGGAAGAGCGAAGTCACGGTTCAACCACTCGTTCGTCACGTGCTTCCTTTTCGTCGCTTCCGACATCGAGCCGTCTTTTAAATTAAAAGAAATCACAAACTTTAAAGCACATGGGGTCACATTTAAAAACAAAACATTGAACGAAAACTAGGAAGTTTACTGCGGTAAGCGGTTACTACATCGATCCACTTCGCTTTAGGAGAAAAACGCATTCTATCGGTAAACTACCAAACTCCTCTATGAGCAGTGTTGCCAAAAACTTATAACCCTTATAAAATATAGTTTATGCCCAAAATTAATAATAATTATTTAATATTTTTATTTAAAAAATCAATATAATTACATATTCCATAAAGTAATTCAATTATCTATTAACTTTTATTTAGATGGCCCCTCCGCAATTTTTAAAAGTCCAAAGTAGAGCATTTTCTAACTCCAGTCAAATCTTAAAAATATACCTAATAGATCTTTTATTTAAGATTTTATCTGGGAATATATAAAACAGTATGTACCTACCTGCTCACCTACCTACCACAAAAATTCGAAAGAGGAATGTGCCCTTTTATATATTTTATAAGTAGGTAGCCTTCAATATTGAATATTATATTATGATGGGTGTCTTTTAATTTCTTTCTTTTCTGACAACCGAATCTAAATGAATAGCACTACTTTTGCCAATTGCAAAAACTTCGCACAGTGGACAATTTTTAAGGACAAAATTTGTGTATGAATGCAGGACCTCAACTCTAAAAGTACCAACTTTGCTTTTTCTCAGCTCCCTGCTGAACTTGAAATTTTCAGAGCTTTATCACAGCTAAAAAGTTCAAACACACACGGCGCTGTGAAAATGTAGTTAACTTTTTGAGTTAAGGGTTTACTCATTCAAATTTCGTTTGTCAACCAATTCCTGGTTAGTACTCTGAGATTCACAATCAAGCATTCTTGTTAATACTTTATGGTTTGATAGTAATCAACTACAATAAGCACTAACAATATCTATGGCCTTTCTACCAATCCATTTTGCTGAACTTAATAAAAAACATGAAATAATAACAATGAACTTAGCAAATTAAAATATGTTGAAGCCGAGCATTATGAACCTGAGGGATCTTGATAGTATAGTAAGGATGTTTTTGTTTAATCATTTTATCATGTTTCGGTTAAAGGTCACCTAGGAAGTAAAGCGAAAATCCTCAAAATATCCAAACTTTGAAATAACCACGATCTTCAAAAACAAGATTAAGCTCACTGTGACCATAAAAGGCGAAGAAAAACTTTCGTCCTGATTTGGCATATTGGGACACCAGTTTATTACACTTCAAATATCCCTCTTTTCTTGACTTACCTGTCTAGGAACTCAAAGAAGTCAGTGTTATGAAGAATATAAATAAATTGCTGAGAAAAAAATAAAAAGATAAAAAGCAGCATTTTACCTAAAGTCGCCATCATAGACGTACCCAGTGTCTGGATAGTTATTTTCCTCATAGGAATCACCTGGTGAATACGGAGGCCTTCGTAACATGAGCATTTTTGGCATGTAAAGAAGGAAGACTTTTTTAATCCAAGGTTTCATTTCATGGGTCGAAGGCGACCTGTAATTCCGTTGTTAATTTTTTTCAAGTTAAGGACTCATACCTGAAATGAACGTTTAGCACACAAACTGTGACTGTAATCGATAAAGAAACGATCGTCATCGTAAAAAGAAGGTATTTCCCTAAAAGCGGTACCGCGAGTGAAGTCGGAGGAATGATTTCGGCGAGAAGCAAAAAGAAGACAGTCAACGAAACCAAAATTGAACTGCAAAGGGTTACTTTCTCCCCAGAATCAGACGGCAAATAGAAAACAAGGACGGTCAAAAAAGTGATTCCAACGCATGGGATGATAAGGTTAACAGTGTAAAAAAGTGTCTTCCTTCTCATAGTTAAATTGAATGTTATATCTACAAACAAAAAATTGTTTAACCTTTTCGTTTTTAGGCTTTTTACCTGAATAGGGTTCAGCACAGCAAGGATAGTATTCTTCATTTCTTGTAGCTGGAACTGCAAGAATGTCCCATTCAACGGATAAGTAGAATTCGGTCAGGTCAATCCCAACGTCGACAAAGTTCGATCCCGGTTTTTGATCCATGTGCTTAAGATCGACCTAAAGAAAAAGTTAAACAAATTTTTTTTCCAAATTAAAGTTTACCTGAACCCCATTGTAAGTCCAGGAGCCAAATTTCATCGTGCAACTTTGCTCATCGAAAGGAAAATAAAGGACGTTGATTTCACATGATGATTTGTAAATAGCTGGTGGCCTCCATAAGACTTCCCCTGTATATTTCAAAGTTGCTTTCGTCATCAAAGTCACCTCATAATTTCCATCAGCGCTTAAAAATTGTTCAAAATTTTGAATCCAAAGTTTATTTTCCATACTTGTTGTATAGAACAATATCCGGAAGCCAAATGTGTTCAGAAGGGACGTAAAGCATTTCGACTCCTCCGTATTCTTCGGGCTCCCACCTTAGTTTATAATCGATCCATTTCTAATAAAGTAAAATGTTATTTACAAACTTGATAAAGAAAACTTAAATTGGCCCTCAAACTTCGAGCTGTAACTTTACCTGCTCCACCCACAAGTTAGTTGTCATCACTTGATTTTTCAGGTTCTAAAAATAGAAAATTAACATCGTGAAAATTTGCTACGAAATTACCATTTCGAGAAGCTGTGACATTTTTAGCCTCATCCATACAGTCAAGGTTTCTGTATTGTTGCTTACGGGCCTGATCAGTCTGTTGTAGTTACTCAGGAGGTCATCGTAAAGACGTTTTGCGTCTGGATTTGCTTCGATTTGTTTGACACCTAAGACATAAAATCATTTAATTATGTTTGATTTTGTTAAACCAACTCTTGTTCTTAGAATGAGGAATCAGTGTTTTTGCCGGGAAATAGGGGCCCATAGGGAACATCTGAGACTGAGTACCTACTGTAACGAAGTTACGAAATTCCTCATCAGACTGGGCATTGAACTCAGGACACTGTTGGTGAATAGGAAGTCTATTTACAAATATCCACCACGTCCCCATGTACATTAAACTTCATACAATGAATCATTAAGACAAAAATTTTGAGCCTACCTGCAATCGTAAGCCTCGGCAATGCGGTGGCGATTAATATAAAAGCCAAAATCATTTTTTGAAGCAAAAAAAAAACTGGTTTCGGCACGAATGAGTGTTGTCGGTCTGGTAAGAGATGAACAGCTGGGCCTCCCCTGCATCACTGTACCAAATCGATAGACGAAACAGCGCAGACGTGAATTTCGGATCTCTTCCCGGGGCGTTTCTTTTGAATTCCAACTTTATGGCTTCCGTTATAAAATTCATTATTTTTTCCTCATAATTCATCGAGTGGGTGTATAGGAAAGTTCACAGAAGATAGAGAAGTAGCCTCAGGAAGCAGCGAATTTCATAGTGAAAGAAGCCCAAAAACTTATTGGAGGACCATTAAGGATAATGAGTTTTGTAACGTCCCAAGAGTATCCTGATCACAAATATAGGGCCTCTTAGCTGGAAGCCACTGTGACGAAGACCTTAGTAGATTTTATTCCTCCAAAACAAAACAGACTTCAGATTGATTTAGGTACTTGAAGACACAAGATAAAAGATTTTAGCTTTTTTTAAGGTCACAAACTAAACTTTATTGGTTTATTAGTGGATTATTGGTTTATACTTGTGAGACGAAACGAAAAAAAATCCATTCACCAAATCCTTTTCATGTGAGTTTTCACGTTTTTACTTGAAATAAGATAAAAGTGGTTATGAGGGCGGAAAGAAACAACTTTTATGTCCTTAATTTGACGCCTTTGATATTATTTTAACTACCTACCACCATGCTTTCGGACATATGGTGTAGGCGGCTGAAATATGCAGGGATGTTTCCGAACTGTCTAACTGTTTAAAATTATTGAAATTATGATTTTTACATTAGTGGGCAGTCGCTTCAGTTATTTTTGTTCGATCCTATCAAAAGTTTTGTTAGGACCGGACGTTTTGATTCAAAGCCTCCCTTTCCTTTACAGCAAGAAAGATAAAAATATCAGGGTTTTCAAAAAATTTTAAAATAAGAATGCCAGAATATTGACATTTTTTCTTTATTTTTATATAAACAAATCTTAAACTTTATATGGACCATATAAACTGGTTGATGTATTCAATTAAATTGTTACAGCTTGAAATAACGACTTCGCTCTAATAATAATCCTTAAGGGTTATTTTTAACATTTTAATTACTACCATGATAATAATACGAGTACCTATACTAGCTTTTAGTACTTACCTCTACAACGATCTTAGTTAATTGGAACCCCATTGCTGGAAATCTGAAGTTTTAAATTTTAATTTTCGACGTCGAATTTTTCCAATAGAACCGATGCGTTATCGCGAAAGGTGGGCGTCAAGTTTTTTCAAACTTCCTTTTTGTTTTTCTTCTTCCAAAGCGACAGATTTATCAAAAGGATGACGTTTAGAGTTTCAAATTTCGAAAATAATCGTTCCTAGAGGTAAAGTATAAAATATTGAATAGTAAAAACCATTTTATTTTATAAGGGAGTATTATTTTTATATGTTCGCCGTTCCACCATTCCACTCGCCGATCATTTTGGCTTTTACACGATTGACCTGTGTTTCTTGTTGACTTTTTATGTAATTTATTCAAGAAAAAAAAAAGGGCTTTTTTTCCTCAAAAATTAAAAATGAATTTTTAATGAGATAATACACCTTAGTTACATTAAATTATGCGAAAATGCAGATATATTTTGTATTTTTTAAACAATTTAAACAGAAATTATAATTTTTAAAAAAATGTAATAATAAAATATTTTTTTAAAAACCATTTACAATTTAAAATTAAAATTTTTTCTATTCTAAAGTATACATGGATAATTTTGTATTTTGTTTTTCCTTTATTTCAATGTCACTTATCGTTTGACAATTCCGAAACGTAAAGTCCCACGCATTTTGGCCGTGTCTTCATCTTTGATACCTGAGAAGAGGAGAGCGAGGAGTTCGCCTGCGTTCATCTTCGGAAGGTACGTATCTGTTAGAAGAAAACGATATCAATGAGAAGAATATTCATTAAAACTCGAAACAAGATAAATGGTGTCTGTGGTGACCACACATATTGACTCGAGGTCGTTTATCTTAATGACAGCGTGTCCAGAAGTCAAAGATTATTGCCTTTTTTGGGAGAAGAAACTATAGACTTACTCTATGCAGCTAAAGAACAAATTCTATGTTTTTAGTGGATATTTTGTGTGTTTATTCCTTAAATTAACAAGCTTATTATTAGCAGCTATGATCAAAACATCGCCTTTATCCATTATAAATTATAACAGCCTACGCAATCAAAATTGATCCGATGTAAACCTCAGAGGATTCGTCGGTTGCTAACGTTGGTCTCATTAGTCTCGATGTAAAAATTCACTTTGAAAATTTTCTAAATCTTAATTTAAAATTTTGTTGTCAAAACAAAAAAATTTTACTTTAAAATGGGAGATTGAACAAGAAACATTTCGAAAAACTTTAATTTATTTATCTTAAAGAATACTTAGGATGTTTTGAAATGGGGATTTGGGTTTCATGGTTTGATTATGAGGTCCCTCATTTGGGATTATGAGAATTTTATATACGAACCCTGAGTGGCTGGGGGTGGTTCGAATTCTTGATAGGCTGGTCTCGTATCGTAGATGTAATAGGGCCTCGAATCCGCCCCTCTGAATCTGGCGACTGGATGGTAGGGAAGATGCTGCCTCTTCGGATACAATCTCATCGGGCCACTGTTAAACCACGCGAATCCAACTGAAACTGAAAAATAACTCTCAATCTTTTGTGAGCTGGCCCCCACATGGATGGAGAAGATCTCCTGGACCGTAGGCACCTAAAAGGGGCCTAAATGACTCGAGGCAACGGGCTTTGAAATTTTCAGAGCTGTCAAAAACGGCCCTAAAAGATTTTAAAAGTTAAAATGGTATGGGGTTGTTGGGGGAAGGTTGGGGAGGGTGGGAGGGGTGATGTGAGGGTGATATTTTTAGATTGATTCCGAAGAATAGTTTTCGAACTTTCGAATTTTTAGGCAAATTTTTATGAATTTGATATCAAATAAAGCAGTTTTCCAGTTTAAATTTAAACCTAATTTAAATGAACGTCTAAAATTATGATATGAGAAACCCCTTTCTCCTAAACATGAAATGTCAGATTGAAAAAAAAACTTTTATAAATTCTGTCAAATCACAACAGAGGGTAAAGTTTAACAAATTTATGTAAATTTGCTCGATAAAACAAGAGCTTTTAGAAGGTTTATTCAATGGAAACGTGATATTCCGTCATGGTCAAACACCTTGTTAAAAATGAGGTTGATTATTCATTAATATCTTAACAAAACACTTTATGGAAAAAAATAATAATTTATAGGTACAAACAATTGATATTCGATTTCATGGGGAAAAAGTATTTTCCTGTGTAGATAACGATGTAGTCTCAATTTACAAAAGGCGATTGAAAAAAAGGAAGATGGTGGTAAATTAAATAAAATAAAAGATCGATTCCTACTGTACTGTAATATCTGTTGTTCGTTTTTATTGTTTCCCACGCGTTTTGGGATCAAAACTTTTTTTTGTTTTGTCGGAGAAGTCCCTCAAGGAATCCTTTGTTGAGCGAAAAGGGTTTCGAATATGTTCGATTTACGGTAAAGTGGACTTACTCCGATATAGGGAAACATTAAATTTGATGTCGCGGCCACCTCCTGGGTAACCAAGCACCATCATCCATTCCCGGAACAAAGACTATTCACCTAGTCAATTTTCATCTCGGGGTCACCATGCTAAAAGTTAAAGGGGTGGAAAACCCAATAACCCCTTATGCTAAAAAGGTCAATTCGACATCATAATCAGGATGCCCTGAGGATCACACTTTGATTTATTAATGTTAAATGTACATTAGGATTACAATAGATCATGAACTCAAATCTAAACAAAGGTGTCATTAGTCCTCAGATTACATGCATTAAACTGTAATTCTAACCTGTTGTTTTTGGCTACAATCTCGGAACAATTTTCGTTTTGAATTACATACTTAAGCCTTTTAATTAGTCAAAAAAAGCAATTAAATTGTCAATGGAGAACTCACTGTATATTGATCCAATGTTGACTTTATCGTTATTTTTTGACAAGGGTCAATTTCTTAAAATTTATTTTTTATCCAATTATATTTGGAAGTGTTTTTATTTTAGAGGAAAGGTGGAACTACCCTTTTTTTGCTTTTGGGGACAATAAACTCTGAGAGATAAATGGTCGTTTTCCGACACTGGAGGCATTAAAATGTCCGTTTTCGCTTTCCTCTCTTCTTTCCGCGTTTCTGGAAGTCTCGACCTCCTTAATTGAGCAGTAAACGTGTTCGTAGGATGATGAAAAACTGAAATTTTCATGATTCAATAAAAAAATTTAAGAAAATTGAAATAGGAGTTTTCTGGCCTTCCCTTTTAAATTAAAACAATCCAGATTTTTCAGAACCTGTTTAAACGCAAGCATTGTGAAAATTAGATGTTTAAAAATGGCGATTAAATAAAAGTTGATAAAATTGTCTCGAAAGGGTCTTTTCTCTCAAATTGCCTCCGTAATCGAGCCAGGAAATTCCTTTTTAACTTTTAAACTTTAAAAACTTTTCACGAGTCTCTCAAGAAACGATTGACATAATTACTAGGCTTAACTGCTACGGTAATGGAATACGAATATATCGACAATTAGGGTTTGAGGATCTTTAAAAAGCGTGGGTACCTCTAGGGTCGAAATAAACTCAAATCTATCGAATAGGTTTAGACTTGATTGAAACATACAACCAATTGAGTCCCACCGGCCTTTTCTGCCCAATATAGAGACCCCTGCACGATCTAATCTAAAAAGCCTAGATTCAAACCAGATTTTATTAAAAAATGTCATTTGAACATGAATTAATGTGAAAGCATAATCCACGAAAGTGATGTTTAGGACACACGAGGCTTAGCTCGCATTTAGTCCATTATTGAGGTTTTGACCAACAAGATTTATTAAAAAAAAAAAAAAAAAAAAAAAAAAAAACAACATAAATTTGTTGAAGGAGATACAATACTTCAGCGTTAAAAATCCGAAGATAAACGGTCCAAAATCTGGAAAGAAAAATTAAGAAAATGAAGCATCATAATGGCTTAAAGCTATGATCAAAGTAAGACTCTTAGGTTAATGTAATCGCAAATTACCCTGAAAGGGGTTTCAGAAACAATTTTTCGTTTTCCACCCGTTTCTAAGCGATGGCTTGGAAAAATCTTGAAATTTCCTTTTCGTTCTTTTGAAACTAAAGATCTCTTTGTTTTACATTATTAACGTTTTCGTCGCTTAAGATAAGGAGGAAATATCTCTTAAATTAAATTTCAAGTGTTAAAGTTTAAATTCAATGGAGAATTATGTCGAAAATCTACCGTTTATTTGTATACGTAGGTGTTCGATGTATTTTTACAAAATTTATAATTAATATTCTAAACACGCTCAAGTTGAAATTAAGGGCTTTTCTTTAGGAAGGTAATTAAGGTGTTTTTGTGATAAAACCACTTCGGAAATTTCTGGACTCCTTTCGTCTAAATTCCATTGATGTTAGTTAAAAAGCTTTTCCATCGAGTTCAACGAACCAGGAAAATGAAATAATTGACATCTTTATAGATTCAAAATCTTATAAATCAAAGGGCGATGAAGGGAAGAACGCGTTGGAATCATAAAAAAAAAGGTTTTATATCTAATCGGAACCATAAAAAGTTCAATTAAAAAAAAAATACGACAAACATTCGAAAATTCCATTCATGAACCATAAAACCTTGCATTGAATACTAAAACAAAATTTTGTCTTTTATTCTTAATGTGGTCTCTACTTAGAATTCAAGATGTAAAAATGACGATATAAGTTGAAAGTTCGTTTTCAGTTCTGAATATTTAAATGACGACAATTTAATTAAGTCTGAAACAGCGTTAACTTCAATAAGTGGGCCATTTTGAATTTCTGAGCAACTCTAAGTGCGCTATTTTAAAATGAAGATTTTAAAATGTTTTTTGGGCCAATGTTTTTATGCAAAATTCTCTATATAATCCAAAAAATTAAAAGGCATTGAAGTAGGAAGTTAGGGAAGGCTTTAAAAATAAAAAAATACGTAATTTTTATAAGTATAAATAAAAATAATGATGTATAGATAATGATAAACAAATATCTTTTAGGAAAATTGTTTTTCCTTAACTTTTAGACAGAAATTGCTGTAGATCAAGCAGGTTATTCCGTCAAAAAATGACATAAATCACTAAAGATTTGTTTTGTCTGACACATACCACCCTTTTTGACGTTTTCTCAGCTCCCTTAGTTCCGATTGACTTGAAATTTTAAGGGATCAGACTTTCCAGTCACGGAAACCAATTTTCCTTGTTGAGTATAAACACCTTTGCAAATATTCTTTTGAAACTATTAACTCAATCAAGATTTAGATAGTGGAATAGAAATTAGCTTGTTATCCCTTAGCAGTTCTCCAATTTAATCCATGAATAAATAATTATTAAAATTTACCGAATATTTCAATAATTTTCTAATTATTGATGATAAACAATTCATTGTCTTTTGAGCTTACAGGGCTCCCTAAAATTACCAGCTTATGGTAAGAAGATTTCAAGACTAGAATGGATTTTTTAAAATTCTTTTTAAAGCATTTTCTTGTCAGTGATGTTAATATTTATTAGTTTTTATCATACATCAATTTTAAATTTTCTATTCCATTTAAAATATATTTCTAGGAACCTTCCTGTTACGTACCGTGTTGGTTAGTTGAGCCATTTGTTCAACAAAGTCAAACTTTTCTCTCTTGAATGGTTTCAAGCTCATTTGAAGGCTCAATTGTAATTTTTGTAAACTTTTTCGTATTATTATAAATTTTATAGAACGGTTTTTGATTTTTTGTTATAATCTTCATCCATTTCCTGCTGTCTCTGAGATCACACATTTTGGAAAATACATGGACTACCTATGTTGAAAATGTTTCAAAAATATAAGGATGGAATCAAACTCGTAGTTGAATGAAGAAAGACTTGAAAATTTAATTTTTTTTTTTAATTTTATTCTCATTGGGCATTGACCAACAGGTTATTTTACCCTTTATTATTCATTTTTCAACTTACCAGTGTTGAGAAGAAGCAATGAGGATAGGATGATTGCTGTTAGGCGGTACATCACGAACAGTGAGCTGTTGGTGTAGGTCCCTTAAATATATAGGAGTCCCGCCTCCCACACCAAGAACCCAAGTGGGGGCGAAAACAGCCCCGTTCAGGTAAACTTCATTACTTTTATAATGCCATCCATATTTCCTGATAACTGTGTATAATTTTTTTTTTTTTTTTTTTTTTTTTTTTTTTAGATCCTCAATATGTAATAACAAATAAAAACATTACGGTTTAAAATTAAGGCGTTGAGGTTATACCATTCTGCACAGTAGGAATGTAAGGCGGGTTTTAAATAGTACGAAACCCTCCAACTGAACTTGTGATTGCATCGTCCTTATCTCTCAATTTTTTTTTTTTTTTTTTTTTTTAATGTGTTTTAATTCGAGACTAAAATAGGGACCAGATATGTAATAAGACATTTACTCGACAGTCAGCCTAAATCTTCAGGTTTTAGACGTTTTTTAGATCACTATATTGTAGTTTTTGTTATATACGTCCTTCTGAATGATTCAATTCAGAGGATAAGAATATTTTGAGAATTCGTTGGATTCGCCATAATAATTATAGCTGTTATTAATCGATAGTTTAGGTATTGGGTCGTAAATCAACTTTTTTTTTTTTTTTTTTTTTTTTTTTTTTTCCTCGCTTAAAAAGAAAAGACCTTTTGTGTTGGTTTGTGTCGTTTAACAGTTTACCCATCAGTTGACTCGATGGGCGATCGGTTTTGACAGCTTCAAGACACAATATCCTCCACAAACTTTTCTGGCTTTCAATAAAAACGAATGAAAAGTAGAGAAAAGTGTATTTTGGTGTTTCAGGCATCGAGTGTTTCAATAGAATTTATGAAAGACGGTGCTTTAAGAGTTAAAACTTAAGCAAAAAACAGGTGACTCAGGGATTAGCGAATTTCCTTTTGAATGTTTGCTCCTTGAAATATCTGGGAATGCTGTAAAAAATCCTATCCTGCCGTGCAAAACCCCGAAATTTCACGAAAGGTACCTAGTGTAAGTTTACTGGAGGTGACAGAAAGGGAAGGTAGAGAGAGAGTTGAGGAGGGTAGAGGAGGTGATGGGAGGGTGGGAGTTAGTGGAAGCTTGGGGAGAGTCGGTGGTAGGGAGAAGTGATGGAATTGTGGTGGAAATATTGGGTGGTGGTGTTTGTTGAGAGGTCTGTAGAGCTCCATCGCTAAATTTCGAGTTAAGCCTACACACATTTTATATCGTTTTATCCTATTTAGGTACTCCTCTCTTGGTGTGGGCCAATCAATAAGATTAGTTAAATAATTGACATAATAATATTAACAGAGAGAATGGAAGATTAATGACAAACCCACAAAATCAGATATCTTCCACCAACGTTCTCTAAGCTCAAAGTCCCACCCGTGAATAAGGGGGAAAAAGAAAAGAAAAAATATTTTCCAAGTATTCAGGGTGTTATTTCAACGATATCGACAGTCTGAAAAGGAAAACAATTGTGTGTTTTTTCCTCCTTATGAGACAAAATAAAATTTGGAATTATGTGGTAGAAAAGTTACCGTAAATAGCATAAAAAGTAAATAGATAGGTCGGTAACTAAAAGCGGAATCGATTGCCTTCTCGAAATTAAATCATGAACGAGCTTCAGGTAGTTGAGGGTTGGGGAGATGGACGAGTGGAAAAAACCTTGATTGGAAATACGGGCTAATTGGTTATGAGACAACCCGTTTTTGTTATCGATTGCAAATAAATCATACGTAGAGCGGTTGACTTGTTTAGGTTCTGTTTAGCATAAAGGCCCTTAAATAACGATCCCGTCTGTTCCAAGAACGGAGGAACAATCACGGATTTTCCTTGGATTCGGGGTATTTGTCAGAAACGACGTCATTGTTTAAGGAACTCAGGTTTAGGGGGTTCGGGGGCTGTTTACCGGTTATTAGAAAACTGCCCCCGCCGAGGCCGTTTTAACGGATAAACTGTGTTGATTTACCGGAGAAGCCATTGTCGAGGATAAAGCGGCTCTATATCTCTTTTGTCGTCGCCGGTGAAGTGAAATTATTAAACCGCAGGAAGCTTTTTAACAACAGTTTACCTTTTAATGTATTAATATCTGAGAAAGGGCTTTTTCAATTTCATCATAAAAATTTCCAAAGACGAAAGAAAAAAAAAGTTTTAAAATATAAATTTTGAATAAAAATTTAAGCTTTTTCATTTCTTCACAAAAAAAAAAAAAAAAAAAAAAAAAAAAAAAAAAAAAAAAAAAAAAAAAGTTTGGTCTGGTAGTTATGGAAGGGGAAACCCCAAAACTTTCTCAAAAATTTGGTGAAAATTTTCTACAGAAATCTCGATTTTTGTCGTAGACATAACCTCCTAAGGCCCTAATCTTCCTAGAAACGTTAATAAAGAACGAGGAAAAAACGAACAAGGTGAATGTGGTGAGAATAAGAGGCCAAATAAGCTAAAACAACAACTCTTGTGAAATGAAGAGCTTCTTGGAACACTTGCCACCTAAGGAGAATTTAAAGGTCGAGACCTTTCAAAGGTAGGTATATCAAATCGAAAATCATGACGTATTTGTTGCGGTGATGATTAATTTTAGCAATAAGTAGGTTCAAGATTCCCTTCTAATAGGTAGACCAGTTAATTCTTGAAAATCCTTATAACGAAACTAATTCCCATCAACTTACCCAACCTCCACCCACAAAACACATCCCCACTCGTCCAAATAATTCTCTTCTTCAACTTATCTCTCATAGCAACAAGTTGGTCCACGACAATTTTTTATCATTGTTGTTTCGCTGATCATAATTAACTATCTTGCAGTTTCCCTCTTTCGTCAAGATAAAATCGATTGCGTTCTGCAGTATTTTTACTCAGTTTATGACGAAATGAGGATGCAGGGGATCTTGGAGATTTCATTCAGATAGCGAGATCGAGAAGGGAGGGAACAAAAAAAATCATGTAAGAATAACCTAGAAATCATTGAGCGAGGGTCGTTCCTAAAAGACTTTTATTGTTCTAATCAATTTGTTTTCCAGTCAGGCGATATTTGTTCCGAATCAAGCAGCTTATTTCCCATGAGATACGTGTTTCCCTGGATATTTCTCGAAATTAAAAAATAAAATGTATTGTATTCAATTTTACGAATTTTCAAAATGGAGGCAGTTGAGGCTAGCAACAGGAAGGAATGCTGCCAGATCGGTCGATTTACACCACCTTGAAAATTTTAGGATTTCAGGTGCATTTTTCAGGATGTCTGCCAAGTCAAGTTTAAAAAAAAAAAAAAAACTGAATTTTTAGACTAATTCTGACCAGTTAGACATGCAACCTTTATCTAGAAACGCACGATGTATCCAAATCAACCTAACTAGCCAAACTACCAAAATCGTCCAAAACACCCAAATAAATAAAAAAGGGTGAAAACCCAACAAAAAAGAAACAAATCCAGCCAACTTTAAATCCAATAAAACCTCAAACTTTCTCAAAATACACCCCAACCTCCCGATATTTCCCTACAATTCCATCACTTCCTATTACTCCCCCTCCCAACACCTCCTCTACCATACCCCAACCTCCTAAGACCCTATCTTGTATTTTTACATTTGTATTTTAGATTGGATTTTTAGAGAATGGCACTATCGCCAATTACAGACATACAAAAATCAATAACTTAGGTGACCCTTCCGGCGTTCCAGACAATAAAATAAATTTCAATGTCACCGAATTATTTTTCTCATTTTTGGGAAAGTTAAAGCCAATTAACCAATTATAGTTTTTAGTGATTTTACTCCCTTTACACCATTGTATTTCAGGAATGTCCTGGTGGTCCAAACCCCAGAATCCAACAACACTGTCGATTGACTAAATTAAAAAACAAAATCTTTATTAAGCAAATAGTACAGAAAGATGTTGAGTTCTATTTATTTAAAAAAATCTTAGAACATAAAAGTACACATACCTAACTGATATTAAAAAAAAAAAAAAAAAATTAATGAAGGTATCTGTTTTGTACACTACCTAGTATCACAAATTACAGATCTTAAAAATCACATAAAACACAGAAAACTTATCACAATTAGGATTGTTTAAAATTAACTTTTTCTCAATCTTCGATTTCTGGCACGGTCGAACTGCCACTCGCTCCTTGCTTCCTCCCAGCGCATTCCTGACCTGTGTTTCCCCAAATTTGTAAACCAAAAGCCTTCCTTTTTACTTCCGAACGTTTTATTGAATGAATAATTTTTGTTTAATTTATAACCGCATTTTTTAGGACGATTTAGCCTTGTTTTGTTCTGTTTCTCAAACTTGACGTATTTCCATTTCTTTTTGTCGAAATAAAATGATTGGTTTTCTTTCTCTTTTTTCTTTTCTTTATCATTCGTTTTTTTCCGTTTAAAGTTTTTCTCTTTTTTGGGATCAGATTTTATCTCACGTTTGGATGTTTTTTCCTTTTTTTCTTTGATTTTTTTGTACTGTTTTTCTTCCTTTTTTCTCACTTTTTCCGTTTTCTTGTCTTTTTTGGGTTTTTTCGCATTTCGAGTTTTTCTTTGGGGTTCGACATGACTTGAGTTGAGATGGTTTACAATCGAATTGAAGATGACGTTGTTGGCTTCGATATTATTCGATATTTCATGCGAAATTTCATCAAGTTTCTTTTCAAGAATATCTTCGTAGAATTTCATCCATGAAAATGCAACTTCCTTGGTGATAGCTTCAATTGTCTCTGAAATAGGTTGCTCATTTTTGACTTCAGCCCAATCCTTGCATTCCTCCTTAAAATGGCCGGACGGGCAAAGTTTTTGATAAAGTTTCTTTTTTATATCCAACGACGTTTTGAGGATGTTGTGCGCAACTTGGTTATTCAAATCGTTTATATTTGTTTTCAAGCCTTCTTTTAAAGATTCACTTTCTATTTTAAAATTTGATGTTAAATTAGATAGTTTTTCATTTAAATTTGCAGTACGGGAGAATTCTGGTTGACTTTCGGCAAATAAAATGGATTCATCATTCTTTTTTTCTTCATCCAATTCAATAGCCATGTTATCCATCTTGACATCTGACTCCTCTTTATGCGACTCAGTATGCTCAAGTTCTAATTTTGACACTTGAATCTCCAGCTTTTGAATAACTAGAAAAGAAAAAAATGGTTAGAATTCCAACTTTGGCCATAGATCGAGAGCGCACCATGGGATAGGCAAATGCAAGCAAAATATGGTTTTGTTTGATTTAAAAATTTGATGTAAGTTACCTTTCTTCAACTGACTAATTTCTTTGTTGAGTACGATGTTGATTTTTTGATACTTTTGAAGTTCTTCTAAAGCGACACCTACAAAAATTTAAGTTCATAATAAGGTCAAAATTGCTAAATTTCCATTTACTTACTCAATTCAGCTGAAGGTTCAGATGCCCAGTAGTTCTGTCTTAATTCTAAAACAAAAGGTTGGTAAATAGACATTTTAAAGTAAAGAAAAACAACCTTCAGCATGGAAGAGAAAAGCAGTAACTGCAAGTCCGACGGAGGTGACGGTCATAATCACGACGAATGATTCCCAGACGTTGTTTAGATTTGCTGGGATGATCGCTTCTTTTTTAACTTCGACCAAATCATACGTTTGGACGTTTTCAGGGTCAACTTCATCCTCCACGACTTGGAGAGCATCTTCACAATGATCCACTACATCTGTAACAATTCAATTCTTAGATATACATCAGGGATAAAACCAGTGAACCAGAATGATGAGTAGGGCTAGGTACCTTCAGTTAATCACTAAAACAGATGAAATTCGTTTCACCCAGATAGACTAACTTGATAAGTGCATAACAGCCAGCTGGCCAGCCCTGCAGACCTAAATGAATTTAGCTCCTCAAAGAACTGGGTCATTGTTTCACAAGTCAGACCCTCCCATGAAACTAAGGACATCCAGTTCCTTACCTGGGTCACCACTATGATACCTACCATGTCATATATTGCCAAATACATTGCAGCCAACTGGACGCTGCAGACCTAAATGCATTAATTCCTAACTGACCTAGGTCAAATTCGTTTCACATATAAACTTAGGTAGGTCAGGACGGTCAGGTCCTCCCAAATGCTTTATTTCAAGTTAAACTTTTATGAATACTTGCCTTCACCTTCAGATTCGTCTTCGGGACAAGAGAAACCGATGACTTCAACGCTTTCGCCATCGCTTGTTTCAACGACGTCTTCACTTTTGACGAACTCCCATCCCGGGGTGCTTTCGTCACTTGAACATTCGCTCATTTCAACCCTTCAAAATACAAATAAACTTGAAACATAATTAAGAAAAATAACATAAAATAGATGACAATGAAGTCATCTGCTGAGAGGTAAACAGATCCACAGATGGGTTGAAGAAACAGAACCTCCCCGTTAGAAACCAAAAGTCCCTACCCCTACCCCCGGCAATGACCTCATTTCAAATCAAACAACAAAGAACAAGAACTTGCCACGAATTCTTACCGAATTTTGGATTTCAAAATAAATTGCAACACGGAAATTTAGATATTTTTAAGTTTGGAGCCTTGACAGCTTGGACTTCCGCTGTCGGCACTGTTCCAAATTTGGAACGGCTGAATGCGACATCAAATGAAGTTGACTTGATAAAATTTTGAGGATTATGGTCTACGTGACTGTTTTGCAGATAATTTTTTTTTTACCCGCGATTTCGATATTGATTTTTCTAATCAAACAATCTTATATTGCACTTGTCCTATTTTTTCTACTACTTATCTATCTTCTGAGATAAATATTTCCTGCTGACTAGCACAGTGGGATAGACCACGCTACCATAAAGGAAACGACAGGAGACAGAAAGATACAAGCATAAATCAATGCTTTCAGGCTTTATCGACGTTTTTTAAGGGGGATCCGACATCAAAATTCTACCAAGTGTGCGAGAGAGAGGGATCTGCCCAAAAGTAGTTTCCTCGTTTTGGGCACTAAAAATGATAGGAAATTTTTTTTGAAAAGCGCGTTCTCATTCTTTTGGAAAACTACGTACTGTTTAGGGGGCAGTTTTTCCGGAAAAATTTTCCTCGGGAAAATAGAAAATTCAATTTTCCACCAAAACAGAAATTTTGAAAAAACAGGTAGTCATCTTGTAGGTTTTGACGAGCTGATTTCAAATATGCTAATATTAAGAAGATCGGATGAATAGATTCGTCGGTACGAGATTTTTAAGGATTAGATGGTGCGAGGAAGGGGAGTTATATTTTGGGGAAGTAAAGATGACACATCACTCTTACTCCTTCAAGGTCATCGAACTTTTCAAACGGCTTAATTTTTTTTCTCTATTGTGAGATTGTTAGGTAGATTTTTTTTTTTTTTTTTTTTTTCCATTTCATAATATTTAGTCAAAACCACAAAAGACTCATGATTTTTTTTTAATATTCCCCAAAAATTTAGTTTTTCTTTTCTTTCTGAACATATTTTAAGGTTGTTTTTCACCTAAAACCTTAAAATCGACATTTTAAAAGCCAAATTATCGTCCAAAAACCTCAAAATCAACATTTGTAAAGCCCAATTTTCGTCCAAAAACCTCAAAATCAAAGTTTAAAGAGCCTTTTAGGTATTTTCGTACAAAATCTCAAAATCAAGGTTTTAAGAGCCCAATTTTCGACAAAAACCTCAATATCAACTATTGTAATGCCCAAGTTTTGTCCAAAATCCTCAAAATCAAAGTTTTAAGAGCCATATTTTCGTCAAAAAACTCAAAATCAACAATTATTGTAAATTCGCGTTCGTAGATTTCAGAAAATTTTATAAAACAAAACTAAAGATTATTAAGTTTGCTACAAATTTGATCTACTAAGATTTTTTGTAGGACCAAACGTTTCTGATCCACGAGGCGACAAAAACGCTGGATTTTCGATTTTTACCGATGAAAAAGTCAGATTTTAGAAAAGTCAGTCTGCAAAGGATAAAAATTTAAAATTACAGAATGATAACATTGTAGAAAATAAAGCAGGCAAATGGTTTCTTGAAATAAAAACCGGTTTGAAGAATCCTGACCTTGACAAAGGGAAAATTTATCTTTTCTCCCTGCCCCCCTTATTGAACTCCCCGGAACCCCGCAGCATCTAAGCTTTAAAAATCTCGTACCGACGAATCTATCCATCCGATCGTCTTAATATTAGCATATTTGGAATCAGCTCGTCAAAACCTACAAGATGACTACCTGTTTTTTTAAAAATAAAGTTTTGGTGGAAAATTGCATTTTCTATTTTTCCGAGGAAAAATTTTCCAGGAAAACCGCTTTCTAAATAGTGCGTAGTTTTCCGAAAGAATGAGAACGCTCTTTTCAAAAAAATTTTCCGACCATTTTTAGTGCCCAAAACGAGGAAACTAATTTTGGGGGTGATAGTGCTGCGATCTCTTGAATGAGAAACAAACAATTCTGGAGGGAGAATCCCCCTTAACCTAAACCATAAAATACAAAAATGAAAACATGGGCTACGATGGGAACGCCCTGGCCACCACAAAAAGCCATGCAGAGACCAACGACCCATCTAACTACCTAATCACATGATTGTGCAAAATGGCATATGCCTCATGGTTGTTTGATTTTCCTGGATGGAACAACGGGACACAGGCTGGCCAAAGTCATTGGGAACCATATTCAGTTCAGCACGTTCAGAAAAGTTTGCAAAAATGCAAAGTGGCGTATATCTCGTTGTTTTAACTATTACATGCCTACAGTTCTAAAGAATCAACACTGACAAAGGACAATGAACGAAAAAAATATATTTTGCTAGAAAGACCAAAATACTCTTCATGATTCCCAAACTTTCTGCAAATTAATTATTGTCCCCGGTTCTGAAAACATTGCGAATACGAAAGGAATGAGGAAGTAGGAATGACATTAAATATTTGAATTTTAAATTCCCGGTCAAGTGGAACAGGCTTTGCAGTTTGCACATTTTATCAATGAATAGCTTTAAAATTTCATAATTGACTCTCGACTCTCGAGATACTTCGGTCGGTACTTGAGAGAAGACCAAAAAAATGGTGCGAACGTGACTGACGGCACAGCAAGATTAGTGACCACACCGAGTTGGCCAAAATGTAAAATTTGAATCAAAAATTTAGAAAAGAGGTGGCGTCCCCCTACACCATTCAAAACCCCAGAGTTTTTACAAATGGTACAAGTGTACGTTTCCTTCTAGATCACCGAAAATAGCGGTTTAGCCAAGCTAGGGTTACCTACCTAGTTAGTCATAATTGGCTTGAAAATTCGGTCTTTTGATTGGTTGGGGCTATGGCCCTATCAGATTGCAGGAGAAGGAGAAGGACAACAACCAACAACAACAACCAACAACAACCAACATCAGCCAACAACAACCAACAACAGCCATCGAAACAGACTATACACACCGTGTGTGTAGCCTATGCTCAAAGGTATTATATTTAGGCTCCCCTGTGGACCGATCGACTTGAAATATTTAGAGCTTCCTATTATATCATTCGAGAAGAATAGTTTGAACATATATAAAGTTTGTTTTGTCGATGGTCCTGCTAAAATCTTAATCGTCGTAATCCGGTGGCCGGTTGGGGACATTTTTTAAGGAATCTGGCAACACTGATCGGCAGCCTGATTCTAATAAAACCAATCTCTGTTCCCCGGTTTAGGAGTTTGTTTTCCGTTAAATGTGCTCACTTTTACGCTTTTATCTGTTTTAAGTTGTTTTTAAAAATTAGGGTGAAATCATTATGGCAGAAAAGGAGGCAAAATGTACGGCGTACAAAGAAATTTTCATACGAAGGCAGCCGGACGATTGGAACGAAATCACATTGAACACCGGTAAGTCGTATCATCACGAAAAATTCGTCATTTTGTTCAAAAACTTGGATTTCTCAGGTGGAGTTTCGAGCACTCTTCAGGATTTTAAGCCACAACAACGATCGGGAGCGTTCGCCTATAAAAATCTCAAAAACAGATTCATAAGCTGGTAAGCATTTAGGGAATAGGGCTTTGGGTAGCATGGGCCGCACCCCCTGGCTGTCCAAAGCTACCAGTCACATCTTTCTATTATTTCGACATTCAATGGTTCATAATTTGCCCTAATTTTAGGAGAACTGAAGGAAACGTCCTAGAAATAACAGAGCACAGTTTGGATGTAAACCTTCAAGGGAATCAAGTCCGATATGTATTCACCGACAGCCAAATCTTGGAAGGGATCTCCTTAAACGAAACCTCTTCCAATCTCATTCTGCTTGTCCCGACAGCATCCAGCGTCCACCGATTCCAATTCACTCATCCAAACAAACTTTCTGCCAACGTGAGTTTCTAGTGCTTTGTTCTATCTTAATCAGAAAATGTTTCAGAACTTTGGCGAACCTTCAGCTCTTTCAATTTTTTATGGAGCAAACGAGAATGTTTCCATGGATCCAAGAACTTACTACAATCTCACCCCTCCATGTAACTTTCTATAATAACTTGGTTTTCACATTAAAATTTCCTTTTTAGGCGCCATAATAACCGCAGCTTCATGTTTGCTCAACTTCAACGTTGCCGTGTTTGCTCTATCGCTGGCAAATTCGTCGATTATGATTGTCCATATGGATTTGCAAAAGGAAGCCACAAAAGTCATGAACTTCCGAGAAGAATCTCTCATGCCTCGACTCATTTTTGGATTAGCCGACGCCATTATGTAATCTAATTTTATATTTATGTTCAAATAATGAATTTTTATTTAGGAAAAAAGATTCTACGGAAAATGTCGCTGTGAGCCTTTTGTTCCACGAAATGTTGAACGAGCTCATTTTGTTTTCTTTAGACAAACAAGGGAGGTTGAAAGCATGGCTTTGCCAGAGAGGGTCGACGTTGGCGACTTTTAATTTGATATCAAAAGAACTCATGACTGTGATTAAAAGTATTCAATTTCTAATAGCTTATTTGTTATTAATTTTTTATTTTAGATCAAAACCACAGGATGTTTTCTGGTGTTTATAATAATGAATTCGTCCTCCATTGTTGTATTCAAGGCCAGCATATTACTACGGTGATGCCAAATGTTGGAAACAGTTCATTTTCTTTTGTCGAACTATGCAAAACGAAGATGCCAAATAATGCTGAGCTTGTGAGCCTCTGTGCTTCGCATGAGCAATCAATTTGGTGCAATTGGCTCTCGGACGTTCCGCTCGTTTCAAAAGTCGATTTGGGCAGCGGGCAGCGAATTGAGGCAAACGTCCATTTCTCTCGTCCTCACACTGAAGTAAGTGCAAATACCTCCAAAATAATGAAAATTTGAGTATTTACAAACAATTATGGCTTACAAATTGGAAATTTCAGATCAAATCGTCAAGATGTTTTGTCAAAGATCAGTCTGTGCTATATATCGATGGGATCTTCAACTCTGGCTACTTCACTGCTTATGATGTCATGAAAGCATTATCTGTAAGAAATTTACATAAGATATTTATACCTTCTGAAAGCCATTTTAAAGAGCTTTCCAATGATATAAATTTTAATAAAATCGGTTAAGAATTGTGGAAGTTACGGGAATTTATTTGCCAAAGACAAAAAGACCCTTTCTAAGACCTTCAAATTTCAAATCTGCCTTGTTTTAAATTTAACTTTTTTACAGATTTACAAACCGACTGCTGTCATTAAACCAAACGTGAACATCCGAGAGCAAATATGTGCTGTGGTTGAAGCAGAAATCTATTCGGAAATCGGAGAACAAGATATTTACGATGACGAATTTCAAGATCTAAGCTTAAGATGTTGGGAGCGCTTGTATTCATGCTGCACTCAGTATGTTCATAATGCGATGCTTCCCTTAAGTCTAATCAAAGTCGGCAACGTCCCAATCATCATTCACGCATCAGGATTCTCATTAATAGCTCCCATGGACGATCTCGAACTACTTTGGAGGAATCCCTCTTTTGAACCATGCGAAGAAAGTAATTTTAATCTCTATAAATAATCTCTTTTAAAACCATTTTTTAGTCAATTATTCACCACTTATTGAAATTCTGCACAAAATGGATATTGACGAATCCTCAGAAATGATTGACGTACGAATGCTGACTGGTGAGCCTATGGACGAGTCGTTCCAAAACTTTAAACTCGTCACATCCCAAAGATTTCGCTCCGAATTAGAAAACGTAATTTGTTTTCAAAACTCTTTATTTACATTTCATTTTTTATAGATTTCAGAGTTATTTTCAAGTGAGGAAATCCACAATTATTTCACAGAGCTTATATACGACATGAAATTTCCTGAAAACTTTATCAAAGATGATGAGGATGAAGAATTTGAAGGTTTGTTTTGAGTAATGGGTTTATCTAATATTTTTGTGTTTTTAGACGATTGGAAGGCATTTTGCAGTCATTCAGGTCTCAGCGCTGTCACTTTTGGAATGAGAGAATACTGTTTAGTACGGTAAGCTTAATTTAATTAATTTTTAATTACTTAATAAACAATTAATTAACTTTCTCAAAGAGAAGTTATTGTATTACCGTCGGATTCGGGTTTTTGGGGAAGGGTCTTCCAGACCCCCTAGGGTCAAACTGACTTTTGATCTTTGCCGGACATGACTGTCTGTGGTGCCGGCCGTCCGGACGTCCGTCGCCTTTTTTTTTCCGGAACACTTCACGTCCACAATTTTCATCCGATTTTCACGAAATTTTCACACAATCTTCCTTTCGTGGTTATCTTGAAAGTGACGAGAGCGATTTTTGAAATTCGACAAAATGGCGGAGATATGTCTGTCTAAAGTTTGCAAAAATGTGCTACGGCCTTTCTACCGGTCCGATCTTCACCAAATTTTAACCAAATAATCTTCACGTGATCCCGATTAAATTTCATTAACTAATTAGGTAATTAATTATGTAATTAGGTAATAATGACTAATTAACTTAATTTTCCCATTTTCATAAAATTATCACCAAATTCAAGTTATGATTGAAAAAAAAAATTCTCAGAAATTAATTAATTAATTAACTAATTAGGTAATTATATTGAGTTTGAGTGAAATTAGTCCCATTTTCATAAAATTATGTATCACCAAATTCAAATTACGATTGAAAAAAAAAATCTCAAAAATTAATTGATTAATTAATTAATTAACTAATTAGGTAATTATAATGTGTTTGAGTGAAATTAGTCCCATTTTCATAAAATTATCACCAAATTCAAGTTATGTTAGAAAAAAAGGATTCATTTCCCCCGAAATTTATGGATCCCCCGAAATCTGTAGACCTTTGAGAAAGTTCTTGTCTCTGGGCAAGCTCCAGGACCAATACTTTTCTTTACTTATTGATTAATTATTAATTTAATTATTTATTAATTTTAAATGAATTATTTATTAATATTTTAAATTAATTATTTATTAATGTTTTAAATTAATTAGTTATTAATATTTTAAATTAATTATTTATTATCTTTTAATATTTATTAATATTTATATTAATAATATTATATATTAATAATAGTAATATATATTAATATTTAATAATTAATTTTATTAAATTAATTATTTATTAATTTTAATTTTTTTTAATTTTTTTTTTTTTTTTTTTTTTTTTTTTTTTTTTTTTTTTTTTTTTTAGTTTGGAAGTTTGCAAAAAATTACTGTTTTTGTTAGAATTACTTGATTTCAACTCTACTGATCATATTGTGAAGGAGGTCATAGTCAAGTACAAAAGTAGTATTGAAAAATTTTACAAGGTAGGTGGCATTAATTATTTTTCTTTATTAAGGGTGGCAGCAAACTTCTTTGTAGAAATTCGTCATGTTTTTGTTATAAATTTGATCTTTGTGTTATTTTTAAGGTTTACAACGCATTAAGTTGGGTGGCGATGACCAACATCAATGTTGACACTCCGATAATTCTGAGCTACATTAGCGCCCATTATAGGAAGCTCATGTCTCCAACTTTTGACGTTTCAGTCTTCACTTTGATTAATGCATTGTATCCTTTAAAACATTGCGATCTACTTCTGTATTTAAAAAAGCCCTGAAAATTTCAAGTATATTGATCCACAGGGAGCTAAGAAAACGCCATGTCCTTTTTGATTGACCATAATTTTGTATCTCCTTTCATGCTTTCCTTAATATTTTACTAGATGGCCTCATGAAGACAATAAAGCTCTCGTTGAACATTTGCTCTCCAACAAGCATTATTTACTCGTGGAAACCTATTCTAGACTTGTCAATCATGATTCTTGTATGTAAAATTTAACAAGTTTCTTTATTTCATAAAATTTTTAAAGGGAAATTATTGGTCGTCGAAGCTTACCTTGGAATGGGCGAATTCTACAAAGCATATGACAAATGCATGCTCTCAAATAGCACCGAGATCAAATATTACTTGAAATGCATAAGACTTTTTGAAAACAACCAACGTTCCGATATTGTCGTCAAATTGGCCAGAAACGCTCGAAAACTTTGCTCAGACCAGCTCAACCCGAGTGATTTTGTAAGCATTTCATTTTCGAAATTATCACGTTTTTAACTTTTTTAAAGGAAATGATCCAGTCAATATTATTCATCCATGAATTAAAATTGAACCATTTCTTAATGGCTTATAAATGTATGGAGCATTTGAATGATATGAGTAAAAAAGTCGCTTTTCTACAAAGGCTTGTCTTGGCCATGATCAACAGCGGGAGATTGAAAGATTTGATCCAGTTCAATTTCATCTCGGTCGCTCGTGAATTAGACACCATATTGTCAAAAAGGGCCAAAAATTCTGATTTTTCAACTGCCGAAACTTACTACAATTTACTTTATGCTATTCATATCAAAAATGAAAACTACAAACGTGGTAAGGACATTTCCTCAGCTTCATGTGGACTTGGACTTGAACTTTGGCAGGGACCTTCTTTCAATGCAGAACGTTTGAAGTCCATCAGTCCAAAGGAAGCTTAGAAAACTTACCTTGAGTCTACTCATATTCTTTCATTTTAGCTGCTTCAATCATGTATGAGAAGGGGTGCAGGAGTGATTCAAATGAAATGCAATGGAGATGCTTTGGCGCTTGTTTTAATGCAATGATGCTTTTAAAACCCGAAGATTCTTGGATTTTGAAGCCAAATTTAACTTTCGTTAACAGCGAAGTATGTCTAGATTCTTCCTGTTTATTCATTAATATTTTGTTTCAGGCTAGTGTTCAAGTTCTTTCTATCGAAGATGTGAGACGTGAATATGAATTGGCCGGAGCGAAATACAGTTTAGGCGACTGCCCTTTGAGTATGAAAGACGACGAAGTGATTTCGTCATGTATGACCAAACGGCAGTATAAAATTGCTTTACGTATAGCCAACATTTGCAAGCAATCTTTCACTCCGATTATAAAAACGTTTACCGCTGAATGTCTTAATTTAAGCAATGATTGGCCTTGGCTTAAAATGAACGAGTTGGACGGTTAGTTCTTTTTATAAAGACTTCGTTTTATCTTAAAATTTTCAGATATACAAGTCAATGAAGACAACTATTCTGACGCGTGTTGGGATATACTGAAACGATTTATTACAAGATATGAGAAGCCAAAAGAAAGCGAGTTGCACAAAGCGGTTTTAAGTCAAATTCTTGACAACGGAGCTTTTGTTCCACAATGGCTTTATACATCATATTGCCAAAGAAATACCGCAGAATTCCTCAGGATGTTGATCAATGGTGGAAGATTAGACGACGCTGCCCAACTTGCTGCTGACTATTTGAATGCTGCTGCTGGAATATCGTGGAAGTCTTACAATATTGATTCGCCTGTATTACCCCACGGACCCCCTGTATACTTACCGATCCACTTAATCGATGTTTTACTGGTCGAACTCAAAAACCATAAGGTATTTTTAAATTTTTAATGAATTTTCGTTTTATTTTATTTTTCTTAGGTACCCAACACTCTGGAAGCAGCTCTAGATGAATACCTCAAACTTGCAAACAGAATTTCAAGTGATAAAATAGCATTAGCTCTTCATTAATTTGTTTTTGTATTTTTTTGATAATAAATTTTTTTTTGATTAGTTATATACTTCTCATTAACCTCTTTCTGTCAAACTTAAAAAACTTGAATTTTATTAAAAAACAATCATTTATTTTAAAAAAAAGCTACAATTTAAAAGGTTAATTATTAGAAAAACAAACTTAAATTTAACAAAGGACCGGAAAAATAAGGGTAATTGATATTAATAAATAAATGGTTTTTACATTTTGAAGGGGTTAAATTATTTGGGGCATGCACTTACAGCTACGATACTGGTCAGCCTGTCATGCCCTCCTAATGGAACGTCAATTTGTTGGGCTGTTCCCTTACTGTCTTTTCTTGCCATGTGAACTTTTTTCCTGAAAATTTTATGTAAGATTTTGAATTCAAAAAAGATTTTTTGTTACGTGTTCCAGTCTGTCCAGTAGAATTTTTCGGGCGATATCGTTATTCCGAAGGGATAAACTAATTTAGGTATGACGATTCTGGGCTCTCTTGTGTTCAGATTAATACAACCTGGAAAAAAAAATTAATTTTTTTTTCTTGATAATTAGTCATACCGATGTGTTTTTTTCCTGCATCCGCCCAACAAAGATCGTCAGATGCCCAATCAATAGCCAACGAATTTGGTAGCTGAACGTAAGGACTACTGACTAAAACTTCCCTTCCACTTCCATCATAATTGGCCCATTCGATCCTTGGGTTTTCACGAATCCAATCAGTCCATATCACTTTTCTAGAAATAAAAAATAAAATTATATACAATGTAAAAAACAAAAATTTACCTTTTCCATGGGTGGACTGTAATTCCTCTGGGATTAGACTTCCTGTTCAATGTAATTACGTCATGAATTTTCTTCGTGTCCAAATCAGCAGAAGAGATGTTATGGTAGCCTGAATCCGTCCAATACAATCTTCTTTGAATCCAGTCGACAGCCAAACCTTCAGGCGATCTTACTTCAGAAAGAAACAAAACAATTTTAGTTTATTTTGAAGAAATATCATCTTACTGTTGGTGACAAAACTTTCTTGTTCAGTTCCATCGTAATTAGATTTGTAAATTTTCGACCCATGGACGTCGCTCCAATAAACTTTTGCTTCAACGCAATCGATGGCTATTCCTATAAAAAGAAATTTTATTATGATCGAAGTTGAGGTTAGTTAACCTATAGCGTTCTGTTGGTTGATGACGCTGATTGGATGACCGGCGGGACCCGATTGGGTAGGCTCAAGAGGTAGTTTGATAATCGCCCTTCCTTTAGCGAGCAGTAAAAATTCTTCATCTTGTTTTGATGCCTCTGAAAATGTAATTCGTTAAGGTTTTTCCTCATTTTCCCCCCATTCTACCTCTGCAGTACGTTCCGTTTCCAAAATAACCTTCTTGACATCTACAAGTGTATTGTCTTTCGAGATATTCGCAAGTTGCAAATTCACTACAAAGTCGATAATCGGTTCTGCAAGTTACGATTTCTGTGCAATCCATTCCATCCCCTTCAAAACCCTAAAATAAAATTATAAAAAGAAATAACGGGTTAAACAAAAACCTCTCGACAGGCGCAACGATATCCACGAGCTTCTGGACTAAAAAGACAATCAGCATAAGGCGAGCAGTTTCCCAAGACGTCGCAGCCTCTGTCTTCCTCTTCGCATCTTAACCCGTCACCTCTGAATCCTTCATTACAATAACAAGAAATCCCTCCTTGTTCGTAAACAGTACATGTCGAATTCGGATGGCAGTCGTCACATGAAGGACTCGCTAAAAATGTCACATTATTAGCTGATTTCATTTAAAAACTTACATTGAATTGGTACGCATTGTCCTTTTTCGTTTGTTATCTGGTGCTCGTATCCTTCGTCGCAAATACATTCCTGGTATTCTTTCTCTTGGTTGTATATGCAGTGAGAATGAGTTTCACAGTAAAAGTCTTCTGAGCAAACGCCTAAATGGTTAAACAAACGATTTGGTTTATTCATTTCTGTCTGGTATCTGGTGTTTTCTAGATAATGGTAATTGGGTCGAGGAGAGTGAGGGTTGGGAGGTGTAGAAGGGTCAAAGAGGTGATGAGTGAGTGGGCGCAAGTTGGGGGATGTGGTGAGAGGTGTATTCAGTGTTTGTGAAGAGGTCTGTAATACCTCGAAATTTCAAGAAGTTTGAGTTATGGGGTTGCTACTCCATACCACCGGATGTTCACCGAATGAGAAAACTTTGAAGCAAAAGAAACTTACTCTTTGGATAACACACGGATCCATCTCCGACAAAATTATCGTTGCAAATGCAAATCGGTTTTCCTTCATCAACAACACAAGTCGCGTTTATATGACATATGTCGGAATCGAAGCACGAAATATCTAGTCGAAAAATTATAAATTGAAGTCGAAAGTTCGTAGATTACCTGTCATTGGATGGCAGTTTATTCCATTCCCTTCGTATCCTGGCCTGCACATGCATTTGTGCGAAGATTCTGGTTTGATGTAGAGGCATTCAGCGTTTTCGTCGCAATTGTTTTCGACGCTGCAGTCTGAAAAAATTTTCGTTACGAATTCGGTTGTAAAGAAAGACGTTGTTAGTTAGGGAGTTTTACCTTCGGAAGGGATTTGATTGGCACTTGGAACACCCTGTACACAATATTTTCCTTTATAGACAAATCCGGGAGGACACCAACACTCATCGTTCATGCAAGTTCTTGCGAATATGACTGTCGATGAGACAATGCAATCGTTACCGTTCGAAATGTACCCGTTTGAACATTGGCAAGTTTTCGTGTTAGTTCCTGAGTTATAGTCGCATTGAGCGTTCGGTTGGCAATCTCGGTCAGATTCGCATTCGTCTAAAACGGACATCGGTTTTTTCCATGTTAGCTTCACAATGGGAAATTAGTTTCGTTATTATTGAAGCTATCTGGGAAAAGTGGAGTTAAAGGATAGGGTTGAATATCAAAGTGAATGTTAAACAAAAATATTAAATTAAAAAACCTGGACTCTCTCTAATAGGTGTGCACCGATCAGGTGTCCCTGTGTATCCATAAGTGCACTGACATCGATCATTAATGCAAATGGTGAGCGGAGGACAATTTCTGCAATCATCTAAAAAAATATGATAGAAATTGTTTTTCTTTAGAGCATGAGATTACAGTAATCATAATATTCGGTTGTTGCATATTCTTCAATTGGATAGCAGTCAGGCGGATTACCGGTAAATCCTTCCAAGCATACGCAGCCAGGCCTTCCATACTCGTCGACTTCACATCTTGCAGCTCCAGGACAGCGAATTCTATCACACCCTTCCGCTGAAAAGAGAAATAGACACTTTGGAATACTGTAAATCAATTTTACTTCGGCAGATTCCATATTGGTCTTGCGAAAACCCGAAAGGACATCGACATTCGAAACCTCCCTCAAAATTATAGCATTCTTTGTCCCCTGCGTCACCACAAACGTTTTGAGCACATTCGTCAATGTCGACGCATGTAAATGAGCCCTGTGTAAAAGCCATTCTGTATCCATTATCACACGTGCATGTTTCCTTAATATTTGGGTCTTCGCAGCTCATGTGTGGTGACAATTCAGTCTGTAAAGCTAATGGGAAATTATTGCTTTCTCTGTATCTGCAGACTTACGTTCGCAGCTTCTTCCATCTCCTGAATATCCGCTGTTGCAGTGGCAGCTATAAGAACCAATTTCGTTCACGCAGATAGCATTTTGATGGCAAAAGTAGCTACTATCGTCACATTCGTTGATATCCACGCAGCCCAAATCGTTGCCATCTTCTTCCGGACTTGAAGCTTGAAATCTTCCCAAACATTAATACGACAAAATTACTATTTTAATAATTTTACCCATGATTGCAGACGCATTTGAAAGATAAGCCGTCGACAATGCATGAACTATTAGCTATACATTGAGCCTTTCCCAATATACAAGGGTCAGTTACATCTATTGAAAATTTTAAATAAGGAATTCTTTTATTTTTTAAAACGTACCACTTGATTTTGATATGTTGTAGAATGAAGCTAGTCTTACAATTACTTCTTTGTGCTCGTTGTAACTTACAAAGGTCTTTGTTACGGTTAATCGTTGGGGAGGGAAGTCTTCCTCACTTGGGCAGTGCTCTTTGTATTTTATTGTCTGATCGATGGAGACTTCAATTCGCTCTCGGTCGTTGAAGTTGATTATGTGCTTAGATCTTGATCTGAATTCGCCTAAAGCCAAAGAATGATAATGATGAAGTTTTAAAATTGATTACCTGGCCCAACTCTTGTATATTCTTCAGCAAAATCAGGAATCGTGATGGAAGTCGATGGATTCAACATCGGTACCTTTCCTGAAATGTCGACTTCGACTAATAAACGCTCTTGCGCGTCTAGACCTTTGAATGTTTGATGGATCCTTAGATGGTGATAAGCATCGAATTGCATTTCTGTCAAATGCTCGAGTTTTCCTCCGGTGAGTTGGAATCCGTTGACTGCACCATCGCTTGGGTTGGCAAAAAGCCATCCTGGGGCTCCAGAAAGAACTGAAATCAATTCCATTTCACGTCCTATCCTGTGTGAAACTTGATCGACAGCTGCGTAAACTCTTCCGTCTTGGACGACGATGTATCCTTGGAAATTAAGTTCTTTCTGAACTATCCCATTTATGTTAACATTCGCGATTCCAACCATTCGTCGTGGTATTGCTATAATAATTTTAATTTATTTTCAAGAAATAAGTTTTGTTTTACTTTTTTGAATGCAAGCCAATCCATTCCCAAAGAAAGAAGAGGAGCATCTGCAACAAAAGCCTGAATTTTTGTCAGTGCAGTCAGCATTAGCATCGCATGTCGCTCTTCCGCCATCGTCGCAACTTGTCGGCTCAGATTTTGGAGCTTCTTCTGCAGTCACAGGTTCTTGAAGTTCCGCCCTATCTTCGGCAATATTTCCAATTCTGTATATAAACTTTCCAGGAGAGTTATAATTTGATTTCCTACAATATACTCAAAAACGATTTTTTTCTCAAGTTTTTTTTTTACGTGTCTAGTGTTTTGACGTGATCAGTCCCAGTTCCGGGTAAAGCGAATAATCTTCCGTTGGGGAGAATAAATCCTGCTTGACCTCGAATTTCAGTCTCTTCATTTTTGCTTTCTGCTTGAATCCATTCTATGCCATTTTCTTTATATAAAAGCTCGGCATATGACTCTTCGCCATCGGTAGAGATGACTAATTGATAAGAATTTCCCTGAAGAAAAACCCAATAAAAGAGCAAACGAAAACAAAATATCTACTTTATCGCTTCCTTCTTTGTAATAGCCGACATCATCCCAAGTAACGATAAGAAGGCTTCTGGGCTGAAACTCGGCCAAATTGTTCGGATAATTGTTTTTGATTGTTTCCGCGCTTCTTTGGATGAGATCGTCCGAGTTGGACTCGCGGGCGAACACTTGACCACGAGCTGACGTATCAACGTTGCTGTAAAGGGGAGCTATCAAGGGTAACGGGAAAGGAAATTGGAGGTTTTGGTATTGAGAGGGTGGAGGGTCGAATGATACATATCCGTTTGTGTTCACCTAGAAATTTAAATTTTGCAATCACTGCATTATGGTGAACCGACAATTTTTATGTTGAAATTACACCCTATGATCATTCTTGGCCCCTTTTTCCTGCACTGTAATAAAAATCGTACACTGCAAAGGGAATGTGCCACGTGAAAAATATTCCGATAAAATATTTGAAAAAGTTATCACGTTTTCCCAAAATCCGATAGGCTAAACGAGATAAAATTTTGTATTCATTTTAAGTTAGTAAATCGAAAAATTATGTGGGCATAATCCAAAATTCAAAATTTTCACATCAAGGCGTTAAAAAAGTTGATCTCAATCCAGATTTTTTATGAGAAGGCGTGTGCCACTTACTCCTCACGTCAATAAAATGGGCCTCCAAGGGGTTTTTGAAGTTTAAATTAGACATAGGTAGGAAGTACAAAAATAATTCCAGATTTTGCTAGGTTTATCAGGCTAGGTCATTGTTTCTAATTTAAAATCAAGAGGTGCTTTAAAAAATTAGAAGCAAAAAACTTACATATACCACTGAATACAATTCATTTCCATATTTAATTGGCTGGGCAAGTCGAATTTCTTTGAACTCGTCGTCACCTTTTAGGGTGAAACTTCGATCGCCACCCTCGTCTACATCGAAAGGGTAAAAAATCTCATCGGCGCTCCCCTTCCCTAAAAGTAGGAGATGAAATCCTAATCCGGCCAAGATCCAAGCCGGAGACATGGCACTAACTGCGGGTCCACTATTAGGGTTTAACGCTCAAAGAGGGGATTCGTAAGGGTCGTAGGTCGAAGATATTCCCCCACTTGATTAATAAAACGAAAAAAATATCAAACAAAACTGCTCCATTAAAATTTCTTTTAAACATTAATGCGATTATTAATTTTTTTTTAAATTGTATGCAAATGACACTGAATTGACAATATTCAAACAATGAATTTTTGGTTTTAAATTATTGCAAAAGTCACAGACTGGAGTCAATGATTCTTTCCCTTATCTAAACCAAGGGGAAGAATAAATTATTTTTATTATCAAGAGTATCAAGGTTGAAATTTTTTTATCAAAAATTTTTTATAATCCGCACATTAATCGAAAAAATATTGTGCAACTAGGATGTCAATGTCTTTGTGTCTATTTAAAGAATATTCCTGAAATTTATTATTTTCATGAATGGTCCCGTTTGAGATGTGCCGGAAGTTAAGATTAGTTTTGATAATCTTTCAGGATCGAAAATTATATCTCGACATCTGGACCTAGATGGGGCACAGGCGTTCCTTGTAATGAATGCACTGTTTGACACTTCTTACAAATTATCTCCTTATGTACAAATAGAAGATAAAACTGTGTGAGAACACCGTGTTTATCTTCTTTCCGTAATGGTAATAATGATAGCTTAAATATTATAAAAGTTTAGTTCTTTTCGATGATTATGTAATAAAGCATTTTCAATTAACAGCATTGGTTCCATCGAGGCCTATATATACATAATTTAATGGGTTATGAATGACTAACGACTAATGAGCAATTGGTCACCGGTAGCCATTTGAATTACAATGGAATTTAATTAATAATTCCATTACATTGTATAGGAATTACTTCTGAACTTGAAACGTGAATCAAAATTTTAAAATGATTAATTATTTCAACTGCTCATGTATACCATTCACCTACAGAACAAATAAATAGAAAAACATACCCGAGATACTACACTTGAGTTTGAGAGGTGATGGGAGGTGGTGAAAGGTTGAGGCTATTGGGAGTGGTTAGGGGAAGTTGAGGGGTGATAGCGGAGGGTCGAGGAGGCTAGGGGATGTGATAAGTGTGTATGGTGGGAGGGGAAGGTGGTGTGTTCTACGTCATGATTTTTTGAGAAAATATTGATAGTTTTTGAAACTTTACTACTTTCAACCCTTAATGGTCGGAGATAGGTGAAAAATAAATAAATAGACTTTTGTTGCATATTTTGTCAGCTTTAATTTTTAACTGAATGGTCATGTCGCTAGGATGTATAGTTTTTGAGATATATGCGAAAAACTGATAACTTTGGCCTCTAAACCCCTCCCTTTCCCTGAGCTTAGCGTGTAGGGGTGGGACACTTAATATATTCACCCCCACATTAGTCAAACACCACTATCAAGTCATACCTTGGGTGCCTAGCTTTGCCCAATTTGCCCAAAAAAACAATAGGATTTGCAGTTCATTAAAGTCTTAACAATACTAAATAACGCACTTATGACGTTCGAGTTTTTTGTTTGATAAGATTTTTAGGGCTTTATTCTGTTTTGAACGCACATAATACTATCGCAATAAGTTTGTTTTGCAACGTCGAAGGCGACCTTGCTGAGGGAGAATGTAGCTCAGATTGAACCGGAATATCCGAAAATCGTTCCCACCTTCTTCAGTCTTGAGTCTTCAGTCAGAATGGAAAGGTGGAGCGGTAAGGTCGCTATAGTCACCGGCGCTAGCGGAGGCATCGGAAAAGCGGTTGTCAGAGATTTGGTCAAAAATGGCTTGAAAGTTGTCGGCTTGGCTCGACGAGTAGAAATCGTCGAGGTTTGTACATATCTACTAGTTTTCGAAAAGAATGAACATATTGATTTTTTTAAATTTAAAATTTGAAGTTTCTTAACATTTTTAAGCTTCAACATAAAGCAAAGTACAGTAAAAAATAAATAAAATGTAGGAAAAACTTTTATTTAGAAAAAATTTTTAAATTTTTTTTTTCCTTCTTCGAAAAACACTTTACCAAATTTTGACCACAGGCCTTAGATCGCTTTTATCGTTGAAGTCATTTTCCTTTCTTTATACTTCGTATAAAGCACCCTTTCTAATAAAGTAGAATAGACACCAACATAATATAAAAGATTCTATTTACGATCGATATCTAAGGTGCTCGATCATATTTTGTCATAAATCACAAGACATGAAAAACCTTCGTTTTTTATTTGTAAATCTTTTCAGAAATTAGCTCAAGAGTTGAAAGGGTCCAAAGGAGAGTTGAAGGCGATGAAATGTGACATCAGGAATGAAAAGGAGATAAAAAGCGTTTTCGATTTTGTCAATGAAAAGTGGGGCGCAGTTCACGTTTTGGTCAACAATGCTGCAGTCCTCTCCATGCAACCGCTTGACAGTAAAATTTTTTCATTATCGATTATACCCACTAAATTGAAAATTCTAAGTACAATAAATTGGTACCCAAAAATGATTAGATTAATTATTACATTGGCCAAATCGTAAGGGTATAAATTTATCTTGCTCTAAGAATTGTTTAAGTATATTTTTAAAATGTGTTAAATTAATATTAGGAATAGTGCAACTGGTTGCCAACCTTGGTGGATAATAATTGCAGCATACCCACGCTGGGATTGATACTTTCACTTTTAAAAACCAAAAGAATTATTTTATTACATGCATCGAAGTATTTTTTACAAAATACTTCGAGATAAATATTTTTGGAGTTTTATCAATTTGTAAAAAGCGTTTTATTTTATTTTCAGAATGCGAAGGAGAGACGTTGAAATCAATTTTTGACACGAATGTGGTCGCTTTGAGCCTTTTCGCTAAATACGCTTTGAAATCGATGAAAGACAACATTGTTCCTGAAGGTCACATTATTAATATAAACAGGTAGTTTTACGATGATTTTTTGCAGCGTAAGAATTTTCAATGTCAAGAACGCAAAATGAAGATTTATGACCAGCAATTAAGGTTTTAGGTGCAGATAGAAAGAACAACAATGGGATGCCATCTAGTGTTTGAAGATTGAACTAAATATAACCGTTCGACATGCTTTTTGAGGGCATTTTTGTTGTTTTTTGGGCCTCCTCAATATAGTTGTCACATAAAACAACAGGGGAAATAAATTCTATATCCGCAGGAACGATAAAAAATTAGCGGATGAATAAAATATCCGACATTAGGTGCTAAACTCGATAGAAGTCAAAAAGTTAAATCTTTGAAATTCCGACGTCTTGAAGTTTTAGCAAATTTACTCTTCAGATATGCATTTTATAGTTTCTTCGACGAATTTTTTTTAAATATACCAATTTTGGTGGCCTGGAGTTAAATTTTAATTCTTCAAATTTTAGTTACGTGGGTCACATAATATTCGGAGTTCATGGAATGGCACCGTATAGCGCATCTAAAAACGCAGTGACGGTATTGACGGAAGCGTTCAGGCGAGAACTTGGAGCACTGAACCGCAACATCAAAGTGACGGTAATTTCATTTTACCTTGTTCTATTAAATTATCGAAATGGAATCGTCAGAGTTTAAGCCCCGGCCTCGTCGAAACGGAAATGACCTCAGGACAACTCGACTTGCCCAAAGAAGTACCGCAGCTCAAAGCTGAAGACGTCAGCTCCACTTTGGTTTACGTCCTTTCCACACCTCCAGGAGTCAACGTAAATTTAAAAAATCGCTCATTTCTTAATAATTGTTTTCTTCTAATTTTTCAGATAACTGAATTGACAGTAATGAAAGTCGGAGACGTCATTTATTAAAAATTATTATCACTTCTGTTTCGCCTCAAGAAATTAGATTTCTGCACCTTTGTAGTTACCATCATTACCAAAATTTATAAAATACTTCGAATTATTAATTTTTAATATTTTTATTGATTAAGTGCACTAAAATTTACTTTTCACCTGCTAGGTACACAAACTTTTACTTTTTCTACTCTATTGTGAATTAGTGTTTATTCTTCGTTCTCATTTGCTGGCAATCATCACGTTGAAATAACTGTAGCTCGATTGCATAGTCTGGAAAAATGACTTTAAAATTAAATGTTGAACCAAAATAAGGCCTTACTTCACTGAATCCCTTGAATGACATGCTTTTCAACCCATAGGCGCTTACGACAAGTGGATCTTTTGTTCTCATCAACGCAAGCATTATTAGAAACCTGATTTTATTCGATTGTTCGTACCAAGGCACGTCGTAAATACTTAAACGCAAGTTTTCAGCCTGAAAATCAATTCCATCAAAAACTGTTTGTTCTAAAATGGCTCACTTCGTTGGTAATTTTTTGTCCGTAGAAGCAGAAAATGAAAAATAAAGCGATTTCTGGTATCATGATGAGCGTGTAAGGTATTATTTGGTTTATATCTGAATCCGGGTCCTAAAATATAATTTTATACAAAAACATCTAATACACGTGATGCCATTTACCACAAGGATGTATCCAACTGTGCATAGCATCGTTCCAGCGTTCAAAAATAAAGTGAAGAGAAGCAAGTTAAATTTTGATCGTACCTCTTTCGAAAAGCTAAAATAACTTAATTTGGAGAAGAAAATTTTCGAATTGCTTACTTAATAAGAACTTGATGGTGCTTGATGCATTCGACGATTCCATCGTACAAAATATTTTGAAACTCGTTATCATTTAATTTTTCATATTTCAATCGAAGTTTGGACCTTTTAAAAGCTTCCTGAAAAGCTGATTGAAGCATTTTGTACTGACTTGTCAGATGACATGTTAACGAGACGTAAATGATTAAAAAGCCGCAGGCATGTAATGGAACCAGGAAGCTCAAAAAGGTTTGAAATGCGATAACGAAGGAGTACCTAAGCCAAGTGTTTACTTCGAACGGGTACCATCCTGGATATATCAATTTTAAATAAACTTCAGAAGTCGAATTTTCGATGGTTCCTCCAAAAACAGGACCTTTCAAAATAATGCAGACGAAGCAGGAAAAAAAAACTGTGAACGCGAAGGACCTCGTGACCATCCTCACTTCATTATTCGCCTCCTCTCTTATTTCAAACTGCTCTTTAGTCAAAGGGTTCAAATACTCAAAAAAACCCTTTCGAACAGTCTTCACGATTCTATCCATACTTTTGGTATTCAAATAAAGGTACCCAGAACAAGTCAAAATCGTGATGAACACTCCAGCCCAATGTATGACTTCAACAACCACCAAAGGTGGTACACTGCTGTAATTAACGGCCTGAAATAAATTAATATCTCCCTCTTAGGTTATTTTGAATACCTGCAGAATGTAAGTCGACAGGCCCACAATCAACGAAGAAAATTGAACAAAAGTGTTCATTTTAGAAATAAACGATTTGCTATAAACAGTCCCTGCAATTTTAGGAATGAAAAGGCTGAATTCCAAAACGTCTTCGCTTTCCTCCATCGCTGCTCGAACTGACAAACCAATTTTTTTTTTTGCTCTAAAATATGAATGTGCTATCTTGTAAATTACAGTTCGAGTTACCCTTTTAAATCAACAAAAAACCAAAAAATCGATCTGGAATAATAAATAAAAAAATCGTTTTCATCGTTTTATTTTCATTATATTCAACACCTGATACAATATTCCTGGAATTTAAACATTATCCTAAATTCCTTTACTAAACGATTATTCAAAAAATTTAATAACGATGTCTTATAAACGACAAAACAATTATTATATCCTTTTTTATTAAAGACTAATGCCCTATATTTTCAATTAAATACTTTCCAAGACATCTCACATTAATTTATACATATTTATATACTCATTTATTAATATAATTAGATATAATTTTGTTTAAAAAATAAGATATGCAGTACGTCATACATAGAGTGCATCACATCATTGAAGGGGGTTACATTCAGCGTGAAATTCAGCGTTGACTACAGTACACCCATTTATGAGTACGTTTATTTTTAAAATATAATATTGATAACAATTCTTTACAACAAAATTACTATAAGAGTTTGAAAAATATCAATGGATTTGCAATATACACAATAACATTATAGGATTAAATATTTAATAAGCGAAAAGAGATTGTTATTATAGTATCTTCCTCGTCCTTTCACCTTTTATTGTATTTATCGCACGCCATTCAAAAATAAAACAATTTGTGCTTGTTTTCTTAAATTCTAAAAAAAGAACGAAAAATTCAGATTTTATTTTCTCTACTGAAGCTTTGCGGAAATATGTAACAATTTTATTGTCATTGCTAACTTTGTAATTTTGCCATTTCCGTTAACCATTCCTGTCTATTTATGGAAGCTCTTTTACCAGAGTTTTAAATAAAAAGGGTCAAAAAACAGTGTATGGAAACAAATTGCTACTTTTTTCGACTAGAAAAACAAAACTCGCTAACTTTTCTTTATCTACAATAACAAAGAACAACACTGTACAATACAGGCTTTTATATTTTTTACAATTTTATAGGTCGCAAACAAAACATAAAATAGTGCTTTAAGGTTTTTCTAATCTTTGGTCTATTTTATTTACAAAAATTTATATTTTTGTGAGACCTACATAATGAGGAAAATAATATAAAACTGAGGTGTAGAATTTTCCATCTTTTCAATCCTAGGAAATGAAGGATTACTATGATATTTTATGTACACAGCAGCGTGGGTTGGATCTCAAAAAAGGTTAGCTTTTTTACTTCTTCTTATCCCGTTTTACTAATAATGTTTAGCATCTGAAAAATTTGAGAAGGAAAATAGAGACCCTTAAAAAACGCAAAATTTTGAACATTTGAGAACTTACATTTAATCTTTCTTGTCGTCTTCAGGATCTTTAAGCGTATGCCATTGGGCGATCGGCCTCCTCGGTGAGGCCAACATGTCGGACCAATGTCGGAGTTCGGTCCCGCTCGCGTTGTAGCCCAAAATGACCTTTCCGATCGGCTCGGACGTTCCGATACGATCGTAATCGACAACAGTGACTACAAGCTGCACCTTCTGGATCTGCTCGAACGGAACTTCAAAAGAGAACGACTCATTATAATACGGGTTCAACGTGCACTTCTTAATGCTCGTCTTCTTCTTCTTCAAACGCTTTCCATTCTGCATAATCGCTATTTTCACGTAAGGATCTGAAAAACGACTCCTCCAGTTCCATTGTTACAATGAAAATAATAAATTACCAGAAAGTCCACCGACGTCCATTTTCTTCAAGTTCTTCGCCTCTAGGATGACGACAGTCAGTTTTCCAGCCGTAGGTACGTATCTCAACGAGAAGCAAATGTCACCCAACTTATTATCCTACATAAAAAAATAAAAAATAACATAAAATTACTTTATAATTAACTAAAAACTTAATTTTAAACACGTTTCTCCCAATCTCATTCTTTAATTATATAACACTAATTGTTGTGTGTGCTTCTAAGTGCTCTACTATTTTTCCCGACCAAACACACAACTTTTCCTATTTAAGTGCGAAAAATGACTAAAAAAATCGAGTGGAACTATTTAACTTCAAAAGAGAATTTTTGAATGAAATTGAGAAAAACGTCTAATTAATGCAACAGTAAACAGAAAATAGATTGATAATATTTTTATTTTTATAACGACTTGTACAAAGACAACAATCAGGTTTTTGGGTAGGTAATTAATGGATCACGTTACACGCCACACAAACGCAATAACGCGATACCACAATACTAGTTTCGTAAAGCCACGTGGACGTATTTTTCCTCTCGAATATTTACAGTTTGACATGCTTGTCGAATTACGTCCATAAAATGCAGTAGCCAAAGCAGGCTAGCGACGAAGGCAACTTTATTATTGTACAATTTTGTCGTTTTTAAGCTCTTTTCTTTCTAAAATACAATTTTTTACTAACAATATTACAGATCGAACGACCAAGAAGCTTTCGAAACTCTAGACTAGAAGCGTGGCAAGTGTACTCACACATAATTATAACTTTTATATATAATTTTGGATTTTTTTCCTTTCATAAAGCTAAAGATTGTGACATGCACACATTTTTCGGTCATGTGCTTACAAATACACCCAGCAAACGACGAAGTTAGTTTAGTCAATTTCTGAAAATAACAATGAGGTAATTCGTTTTTTAAAGCTCCCCTTGGTGTTACCATTTTAATTTTCAATTGAGGCATTTCAATTGACTAAACTAACACCAATAAATATATTTTTCAAACAAAAAATGCATTCATGTCACAATATTATTTAAAAATGCTTATACCATTATATACATCACATAGAAAGGATAGGACCCTACGGATTTTCTGGATTAAAAAATTTCTGCCTCAATTTATTGTGCGTTTCGAACACAATGACCAAATGCTTAAGCACAGAGGCAACAGTGTTGTATACTTTAAGGTATTTTTTATTTTGTTCTCTAACACATACTAACATTTACGAAAGACCTAAAATTGTACAGTTCTAATCCTAAAGGTTTTATTTATTGTACGGGGTGGTTATTTTGTCTACAGTATTCTACATAGCTACTCTTTTCTTTTTTATAAATTACTGTCATCTATTATACATGTTTTTTTCATATTAAAAATTTTTGTGTTTGAATTTTAGTCTTTTGTTGATTTAAGTAAAGTTGTAAAAAAAAAAAAAATAAAAATAAAAGTATGAATGATGTTAATTGACAAATGAATGTGAAGACACTAAAATGTATCCTGTTGTGCTTAGCGACATCAACATTCTCATGCGATTCCATTCCTTGTATTTTATGATTGTATTTTTATTTACATGCATGATGAAACTCTTTGCTAACAAGCAGCGTTTTTATTACTTTTTATTGAAGAATTTAAAAAAATAAAAATAAAATGGTTAAATATTACCTATGTTGGTCCTGGATCTAAAAAGAATTGAAGAGTAAATTGGAAAAAATAAAAACATTGAATATGTCGGTATCCTTACCAATGTTGATAACAGGTAAAATTATCCATGTACAAAGAATTTCATTTAATATGTGTTTTATATTATTTATGTTTTTGTTTTTTATTTAATTTTTGTTTTTTATTGTACGCAAAAAAAGCACCACACTGCTAAAACACACATTGCAAAACAGAGCACGATTATCGGACATACATAGAGACGGACGGACACTGAAAAACTTTTTTGGAAAAAAAAAAGAAAAAAACGCAAAAGAAACTTTCATGCGGTTGTTTGTACTTACGTGAATTTTTCATCGTGGATGGGAGCGTCATCATGCACCCGGTTACATAACCAAACACAGGCCATAAGCAGAGAGAGAGAGAGAAATATTCGGGCCAAAAACAGAGACGAAAAAAAAGAGAGAAAAACCAACATGAATACACAGTACGCTATGGAAAAAAAATTTCCGGCAAAATGCCCCTTTTTGAGCATAGCTTGGTACCTATATCAGATATTTTATTTAAAAATTTCAAACAAAATATCTAACAGTTTCAGTTATCTCTCAAAATCTAAGTTGCGAAGCTTTGTATGGAACAAAGAAAATAAACAATAAAGCAAATAATTCAAATCCTTGATCTTGAAATTTTTTTAAAATTATAATTTGTGAGTGAAAAAAAAAAATCAAATTTTAGTAGGTAATTTACCCCCAAAAAACAGAAAAAAATATTTTGGAATAATTCAAAAGATTTGGCCAAATTCAGTTGGGTGCATTGGAGGAAAATGTTCATTTTTTACAATTGCAACTTTGAAATTGTGATTACCCAAAAGAATACATTTGAGTTTCCTTGTGAATCTGAGGTAGAAAAAGGCCTTAAGCTTGATTTATTCCTCAGAGAGGCTCTGAATATGAATAAGCAGGCTAACCCTTTCCGAGGACCATTCAAATGTGAACATTTTAGCTTTTGTTTATCTCATTGTCAGCCACTCTGCAAAGTGTAGGGAAAGAAAAAGGTTTCAAATAGCAAAAAATCAACAAAAAATGATTTGGAAGAAAAAGCAAAAGATCAAAATAATACTTAAATCAACTTTTATTCCATTGTTTACTTTCTTTTTTCCTTCAAGCGAAAAAAATTACTAAGAATGTAGTACGATTTAAAAAATTAAAATTATATCCTGTATTGGTTATCATAAAATGCACTCTATTGATCTGTATTTGCTCATATTTCGTATAAAATTTGTGAAAAATGCATAATGCAGTTTACCTTTTTTTTATTAAAATAGTGGATTTGGTTAAAAGTGTTGTGCCAGAAATATTTTCCTTTTTTTTTTATAAATACTTACCTGTCCTACGTCGGATTTCAAAATTGAAAATAAATTTGGTACCAATTTTAAAGAGTGTAATTTATGTTATGTTTAATATGTCTTATTTCTAGTAAAAACTAAAAAAAATGTAGAGTAATCTACTTTCAACGTCTTTTTTGAAATATATTTTTTATTGCATTATGGAATGAATGTTAGGTATTAAGTGCAAGTTAATCTTTATGATGCAGTCATAAAAAATTGAATTAAAAATAAAATTCAATACTAAAAAAAGTACATAATAAACAATCTAGTTAGTTTTTTGTTTCTTCTTTTTTTATATTTTTTATTTATAATAAAGTCAAGAAAAAAAATCTACTTGAAGGTTAAAAGCCGAAGGCATGCAAATGAGGGGTGATGGAAGTAGGAACTTAATTTTTTTATTGGATTTTTTTGAGGTGAATGATATCCATCACACCCCTAGCTTCCTGCAATACAGTGCGTAAAACAGTAAGCATTCCAAGAAAATTTATTTTAAAAATATGCATGAAGTGAACCAGAGAGTGAATGTTTGTATTTTGTTATTTTTCTCATTTACAAAAATTGGTTTGTTAAGTCAAGTAAATTATTATTTCTGGTCAAAAAAACGTATTTTTAAACTCGTTCAGCTATTTTTATACCTATTTTTTGTTTTGGGAAGGGAAACTACATGAAAGATAGATGAAAAATAGAGCAAATGATTGTTTGTAAAAATTATAGAAAATCATGGATGAGCAGCTGGACCAGGGAAGCAGTTTTAAGAGAACGACTCGTTTTGAGGGAAAATTGTGGTTTTGAGAAGTTATGGGTGCTACTCGTAAATAAAAAAGAAATGTCTAAAGCGAAGTGAAATCTAACTAAAAATTTTAAAAGAAAAAGGTCAATTTATTAGGTCTTACTGTTATCTTATCTTAATTGTTATGTTCGTTTGTTTTTGATGTGTTGTAATGATATCTACTAGGGACCCTACCTGTCCACCTTCTCCTTCGACGCTCTGGAGTTCCTTCCATTCCTCGATCGTTTGGGCCAAATCGACTTGGCAGAGTGGAACTTTTACTTCGCCGATCTGGTCGTGTTTGCTGAATCTGTCGAAGTCGAAAATGGCGAAGACGAGGGTTTTGTTCATTGCGTCGGCGTAGGGTACACTCTGGAAATAAATCGGTGAAGAAAGAAAGATAACGGATTTCGGCTTTTACTTTGAACGTGAACGTTTCGTTGAAAACTGGGCTAAGGGTCTTCCTATGGACTTTGGTCTCGAATTTCTTCTTCTTGTCCGGGAGAAGGTAAACTTTGACGTATGGATCGGAAGTTCCGCCCATGTCAAGGGCGGGGAGGTCTTCGGCTTGGATGACGGTGACTGAAAGGCTGTTCGAGTTGAAATCGTATTCAAGCTGTAATAAAAATTAATTGATTTAAAAGCATCCTTTTATCATGGAAACCTTATATTGAAGTTTTCCAAGTTTCTGTTCGCTTTGCTTGCTCTCTCCTTCTTCAGCAATTTCCTCAGCGTTCTCCGTCAACTCTTCCATATCCGGCTGAACCTGTTTACATGTTTTAATGTAATCGACTTATGTGAATTTACACCTTGTACCCTTTAGATTGGTTCACTTGCCTTTTCTTTGTAGGCCGAGCCGAGTAATTGGACCGACTTGAGATCGACGATTCCTTTTCCTTTTTTTCCATCTTTGGCCCTTCGTTTTTTGAAGCATCTTCGAATACACCAGCCGCATATCAATAAAATAAGTAAAGCGACACCTAAAAGAAGACGTTTTAATTTTCAATTTTTATCAAAAAATAACTGACCGATTAAAATGGAGACTACAACCCATCCTTCGAGACCGGTGTCTTTTTTGAGTTCGTCGACTATTATTTGAAGTTCGTTAGGCCCTTTGGTTGTCGAACTCTCAGTTGTAAAGCCTTCTTCTGTCGAATCTAAATTTTCTAATTTATTAACAATGATATTCCATTGTTTTTAGGTTACCTATGTCGGGCAGGACGGTCGAGAAAAATTCGTTCGTCTTTGCAGCGGCTTCGATCGGCGGAGGAGAAGCTTCAGCGACCGGAGCCACGGCTGCGGCGACCGGCCCGGGCTCCTTCACCGCCTCCCTTATTACACGAATCACGGAGGGCGGCATTGTTCTAAAAAAAAAAATAAATAATAAACTCAATTTTATATAGAAACCAAATTAGATAAAGAGGAGCCTTATTGTAATGCAAAACGTATCATCTTCCTTTTTTTATTCACCTTATTTGAATTTTCATCGCCCAAAACTCTACAAGATACCAATTTTTAAAGAAAGAAGGCCAGCTCCTAATCGCTGTACCAAGACGTCGAACAAGGGACATAGGCTTGTAAGTCGTACGGAGATTTCATTGTTTATTTATCATTGATTCTTGCTGCTCAGTTGAAAATCTTAATTTCGCCTTAAGTGGCGTATGACCATTCGTCCGCGTACTTCGAATTTGAATGAAATGTGCAATGTCCAGTATGTGGGCAATGAATATTTGATAGAGCCGATGAATGTGCCAAGTGTGACAATGACTGCTTCAGCTTGTGCAATATGGAAACAAATATGCAACACTTAACAACCTGTTGAGCTTGGAGGTTATTATTATAAGGAACTATAAACATCAAATTCTCTTAAGCTATATTTAAATTTTAAATTTTTTGGAGAAAATTAGGAGAAAATAGAACCATTAATTGCTTTATTTTGAACAAAATTTTAAATTCTAATTTTCGACAAAAAGGAAAAATTTCCTTCAGCAGATAGGGAGGACCACTTACCGGATATTTTAACCCATTTAAATTTCTTTGGGGTGAATATTAATAATCTGTTTGTCCGGAGGTTACGCCCAATTTAATGGGAAAAAGTACCACCCGACCTAGGAGACTGAGTTTTACATCTGGGCAGACGCGTACGTTTTGACGTCAGAGACTCCTGTTGCCCGGGGAAACTCTATCGTGGGCGTCTTTTATCGACATAAACAAATTTCCCTTCATTATTTTGATAAAAATTGAAGAACTATTTACCTCTTAAGTAGAAGACAAGAAAAAAAAATGTATATAACTTTTCTTTATTTTTTAGTTTTTAAGGACTAACTAAAAATTCAACAAGTCTTCCTATGTTTTCTTTACGACGTGGGTGGCGTGAAAGATCTCCCACGCCGAAGATATTTTCATCGTCTCAAGGGGATTGAAAACAACTTTCACAAAAACAACGTTTGATTTGAAAAACGAAAATAAATGTTCCCACGGATAAAATAAACAATAAAAATTGTGATTGATTTTTAATTAAATTTTAAAAGCATGTATTGGTTCTCTAACTCAAATTACTCCCCTTAATGCTCTAAATGTGTGAAATTTGATAAGCGTAAGTGAAACGGTGATTAAAACGTCGTTCCCATAGTAACGTCACTTGAAGCAGAAACGATTTTTCGCGTGCAACTCTCATTAAATGGTTTTTTTTTTTTTTTTTTTTTTTTTTCTGTTTCTAATTCGTAAACCCGAGAATGATTTTCATTACAAGATTTAGGAACCCGCATAAAATAACGATTATGCTGGTTGCGAATATGAAGTTGTCGGCCTTCGGAATGGAAATCTGTGAAGTAGGCGATCAATGGTAAAACGAATAAACGAGCCTCGGGGTTTTAATGTCGACCTCATAAACCCACCACAAAAACTTTTTGAAAGACAAAATGTCGGGGTTTTAAATCTTGCTTGGACGGATTCCAAGAGCACGAAATCATTTTTCTTACTTTTCTTTAAACATAAAGAAAAATTGTTTATTTCAATAACTCCAATAATTAGAAAAAACCATTATTCTCCCAAAAATTAGCTCTTCGAACTCATACGAGACCAATCTCGTTTTGGGAAAACATCACGAAATTTGACTGCAACGATAGTTACATAATAGGCCTAAAGTAATAGCTTATAAATTATAACCTTTGTACGGTTTCCAAAAATTTACAAGAAACCTTTAAAATTCCTCCTGGCAGGCAGCAAATTTCTTTGCAAAATCCTAAACTCATCTAATCTAATAACGCGGTAGCGTTCCGCCCCACCAAGCAAAACTCCGAAATGTCAAGTCATTTAGGTACCTGGATATGGGCTCCATGCAGGCTGATTTACTTGAAAATTTATAGGTACATTCTAAAATACGATAATAGTAATCCCTGAAAATTTCAAGTCGATCGGTCATCAGGGAGTCGAGATATAAAACGAATTGTACTTAAGCCCCTAAGAATTGAAACTGAAGCCACACTAAATTATCCTTCTGGATTATGTGAGATATTAAAAATTGGCAAAATTGAACAACCTATGTATATTTTCTACAAAGACCCTCCAGATCACATTTGCCCTACTTGTAGACTCGACACTTTTCTTGTCTTTCAGAAACAAGATGTATGGACCAAAATGTGAAAACTTAAATTTTTTAGAACAAATTCAATTAAATTTACAAGATAACCAACCAAGGAACGAATATTTTAATATTTGTTATCTTTTTATTTTCATAAGCTAATAAAAACATCTCAAGTACGCTTATCCCTTTGACTCACTCAAGGGTTGAAAGAAGGGGAAAGTTTTCATTGACCTACTTTTATTTAATGTGACAACCATTCCCGATTGATCACCCCAGACGCCTTTATCACGAAACGATTGTCGATTTATTTAATAGTTATTAATGGTTTTGGTTTTTTTATTAGCTAAAAAGGTTATATGTGGACCCTTTGGTAACATAGTAACAAAATAAGGGATCCCAACCCTTATAAAAGTTTTAATAGCTAATTTTAATAAAACCTTTAAGGTACCTAATCAAAAATTCCGTAATAGACATAACGTTTTTTTAAGTTTATAAGCCTATACAGGGAATTTTGAATTTAAATTAAATTAAAATTGAATAAAACAATAGCAACTTCGCCATTTTAGATGGGAAGCTTTTCAATCAACTGGATGTTTGAAGGCGAATCCTTGATTGGTTTTTTTTCTTCAATCTTTTCTGATTGGTAAAAGGATCTTTTTTATTGAGGCTCTTATAGCTTTAATATTTCCAATTGAGGAATATTTTTATTTTTTGCAGAAAAACCCACCAAAAAACGTCAATTATATCCCGAATCCCAAATTCAGCCGGATGCGCGCGCAAGTCCGCCATTGACTTTTCATAGTTCATTCATATGATAAGAGAATCCAATTTCTTTTATTGTGGAAAACTTTGTTTTTGTTGAAAAATAAAACAAGAAATGGGATGGGGTGATAAAGTAAAATGTTAAGACCTTTTGAACTTTTGCCCCTTCGACACTGCTGGGCATGCTTGTAAACTGTTACCCTACACGATTTCATTCAACAATCGTTCTAATATTCCATGTAATGCTTACATCCTTCTGGTTTAGTCTATTTTCAGTACGTGAAACAAATTGTAGCATAAATTTTTAGTTTTGTCGAGTTACTGATTTTGTTTTTCTAATATGTAATGCCAAATAAATTTCTGTGTAGTTACTATGAGGTTCCATATTTTGGACAGAACTACCTGAATATTTTTTCTGAACTAATTGAGTGCAGTTTTTTAATTAAAAATTTTATTTGCCCTGAAATGACCGGATGTACTACTTTTTCGCAAAGTTCAAGGACAGTACGGTTTCTTTCTTAAGAAAACCTTCTTGAACGAACTTTAGGGGTGAATTTATGATCCTAAACATCCCTGGATGCGTTCATCGCTTACCTCGACAATAATAGAAGATCAGAAAGTGTATCTGTCCATAGAGTTGAGTCGGAGAGAAAAGCTCGAGACTGGAGTAGGTCTCCGGCAATATGGCGATATTACGAGCACGGTCGATAAACAGGGCGGGGAACGCGCAAGTTCATCCCTAAAAGCTACACATTTCGATCCCGGGAAACTCGCGATAAATTGCGTGTTCGGCACCCTTAAAATCAAACTTTTTTTTTAATAAGCACATAAAAATAATTATATCTTAAATAAAATTTAATAGCTTTCTAAAGGCATAGGCACTTTACTTTTTTTTAAATTATATTTAAAAAAATTAATAAGTAGCAAACTAGTAGAAAGATTGTAAAATAGATTGGAGTAAAAAAGGCAGGTCCTCAACTTCCTCCTCCTAAGGATTTACTTGTTAGTTGTTGAGTGTAATAGATTTAAAAAAAAATGATCTAGGAACTCGCCATGCATTCATTACTTCATAATAGGTAGGTTGCTAAAAGAAAATTTTCAACCTTTGGAAACCCCCAGACCGTTGTGCCCCAAGGGATTTGAGGAAGTTTTCTACGTTCCACCCATTTTAATCACTTCTGAAACTCAGTGCCTCAATTAGGTATAAACAAAAATATAGTAGGTAGTCTTTATAATTCAAGAATAAAGTTTAAAATCAAACTATATGGGTCAAATTTCAGATTTGTATGCATTTCATTGTAGATATGCAATTTTTTGAAATAACTATTGCATTGAAGCACTTTGAAAGGAATTAGTAGATTTCAGGCCATTTACGTCAACATCTAATAAAAATTCAAAGACCAACAAACCAAATTAACTATCTAATTTAAAAAAAAAATGTTACCATAAAATTTTAATTCACTTGGAATTAACAAGCATTTCGATCAATTTTTAATATTTTATTCATCTAAAAAATGCGTGGCCTGCCAACTAAAATTTGTCCTTTGCCGAATTATCGATGAAATCATGAAAATTACTAACCTTTAGGTAGCAAAATTGGATTTTTGCCACTTATTAATCCTAAAGCCATAACATGCATATAACGCTGTAATTGACAATTTATGCTATCTGTCAATATTTGTGTATACGACAATAATAATAGAACACATGGTGGTTTCTGTAATAACAATGAACTTTTTAACGGTTCAATCTTATCGCTTTCTCCCACGAGAACCTGACGATTTCTTATCTTAAAGCGATATTTTTAGTTATCGGTAAAAGAAATACTAATTTCGAATAAATTATGCTTCGAGTTTATATGGGAATACAAGGTTCCTCAGCAGTCCTCACATTCTCCTCATATTCAAGACAGCATTGGAGTAGAGTGAAATCTCAAATCAAAAAGGAAATTAAATTTTCTTAGCTCTTTGTAGAGAAATTGGCACCGCTCGATCATTATTGAATAAGGAAACGTTATGTCCTTGATGAGATAAGGGTCTGATCATACTCAATTTTCCTTAGTACCTAATAATTTAATAAACTTAGCCCTCATGTCTTGAACTTAAATTTTGAGTGAGCCCCAGACTGTTCAATACATTTCTGACTATTCTTTAGGTGGATGTACGTGAATTTATTAAAAGCGTAATAAATTATTTTATATTTAATTACGAAAGAATGAATTGTTAATCTCACCTTTAATCTTTTGAAGACGCCTGGCAACGTCTCGAATTTAAGATATGTAAATAATAACTAAATCCAATTTATTAGTTTATAATAAATTATAAACGTGACTCTTTTATTATTTTTGAAAAAAGTATTAAAAACGTAGCTTTGTTCTAGGGAAGTGGAGCCATCTGCAAAGCCACATTTCAAGCTCGACCTCACCCGAGTTGACGAAACTCTGTCGTTCACTGAATTCTACAGGGATTTCTGTGCACTACGGTTTAAATTCTTTGGGATAAAACAAAACAAAGCAGCATTTTCTTATAAGTAGAAATATACAACAGCGTTTATTTTTTCTCCCCCCTCCCCTTTAATAAGGCAGTACTGGACATATACCTTCTCATATGTAATTATCTAAATGAAATTTAAAAAAAAATCTGATTTTAGGATTTGGATTTCAATTTTTTAACTTTCTCAAAAAAAAAAAATTTTTTTTCTGATCTTCACCAAATCACCATATACAGGGTGGGTCTAAGGAGGTCGGGTATTTAGGAACTCGGTAGCGTTTTGTCCAGCCTATGAGTATTTTAGCAGAGCCACGTCAACGGAGGTAGAAAAGACAGTTTTTGAGAAAATTTTAGTTTTGGAGGTTCATCCACCATTGCTAGTGGGGGATTCTCCAATTTAAAAAAGGTATCAAATTTCCTTGAAAATACCTACCAGTTATATCTGTGCATGAAGGGTGTTTTCAATTGTTTGGTTCGATTTAAAAAAATCATCTACCTATTCAAAGCAGGCATTGATATTATGTATTACATACATATTATATTCATTGAAAAGAGTCATTTGTTAACGTTGTTATTTGAAAATTTCTAAAACACATCCGACGTTAATTAATTCCAAAGTACAAAAGGCGCAGTGTGCCGAACATGTTTACTGTAACTTTATTAAAACATGGATCAATAATTAAACGATGGAAGAACAAGTTTAAGATGTCAATAATGCATAACCAATTTAAAATTTAGATTACCAGCAGTTCACATAAATTTTTTTTTATGAAGTTAAATTTTTTTTCTGAAACAACTGATTTGGATGATACAGACACAATTTATTCCATTTTACCTGGAATAACTCATATATTGCATGGTTTAATTGGACCCTTTAATAATCTCATTTCCGCTTATAAAAGGAGGAAAAGTCTTTTGAAAAAATTATGAAATGGTTTATAACAACCGATTCTAGGAATTCTTTTTTCGCCCACTTTTTCTCCCTTGTCCAACCTCCTTATTTAGTGCATTTCTTGGAAACAAGGTAAGGAAAACTTTCCTCTGATCTATTTTACACTTGTGTTCTCACTTAAAGAAAAAAAAAAATTTTTTTTTTTTCGTTTAGTTTATGATTTTAGTTTCCTTTAGGTCCAACCTTTCATAAAAAAAAAGGCGTGACAGGTGCAAACCGTTACACGTACAAACAATACTTCATTTCCGAAAAAAGGACTGTGATACAAGGGTAGAAGCTTCAAGGAATATAAATGACAGATATTACAAAAAGAATAGCCCTCCGCAACTCCTCCATGTTTCAATGACGTTCTTCTAAATATGAACACTATTTCATAAAGGTCTACATTTTAAATCTTGTCGGATAAAGTTTTTCGCGTTATTTACAATTTAAACGTACAAGGGAGGAATCGGTATTTCCGTATAGTGATACAAAGAAAGGGGAACTTGAATGGCATTGTGGCGTCGGAGCCTTCACTCACGTTCTTTTTACCCTTGCAGTTTTTTTAAACCCTTGAATATATTTCAGAAAGATGAGTTTTGAAGCGAATTGAAAAGAATTTCTTCTTTTTCATCACAGTAGTAATTACTGAGGATTTTTTTTTTGTACGAAAAAAGGGAGTATGAGGTTTTTTAGAAACTTGGTTTTGATTCAGGCATATGAATAATTCCGGAGTGGTTTTCTAAATGCTACACGTATCCCTAAAAAGGTCAGGGCATAATTTTTTTCCCTCTCGCCCAAGCTCCGAAACCATTGGCGTCACGGATGGAGTTGTGACATAGGGAATGAGCTTTACCTAACAACATTAATTAGTGGACAGAAATGAAGTGTTGCCATGGTGACTGTAGGTTCACCTGTAATTAGTGGACTTTTAACGGGCACACAAAAGGTTGTTAACAAATGAAACCACTCACCGACAGATCTTTTCCGCCGATTTTCCTCACCCCCAGTCACAATCAATTAAAAGAGAAAATTTTTACAAACGAAATAAAAAGATAAATATCTTTGTTACCATTAAAACCTATCGACCAGTATTGGTCTGATAACCATAAAGTTTGAAGTCGTGAGAATAATGCTCTGGGGACGGAAAATTTTTTTCCCCAATATATGGGTTGTAATTTTAAAAACAATATTTATGAAGATTAAAGAAAAAATGAAGATCCGAACCTGGATTATAATTTTATGATAAAAAGGGAAATGAAAAAAGTACTTGCAGTGGCATAATGAATAATAAGGGGGTCGGATTATTATTGCGTTCAGTCTCAGAATAGAAGGCCGATTTTTCCTCTCTTTTTTCTTCTAGTTAAGATGGATGAGTGGAGGGTTTTAGACTAGTCTCAAAGTATAGGGAGAGAGGGAGGCTGTTTATTAAAACCGGTTGTGTCCGGCTGGAGGAGAAACTGGGAAAAGCGCGGGGCTTTCCCAAGTTTCCCCCCTTCGCCCTCAACCGCCCTTCAAACGTTCCTCTTTCATTCATTTATAAACTGGCTTTGAGTGGGAATCTCCTTCATCCAACTGTGATTATTCAAAATCCTCCCCCCAATGAAGGAATTTCAAAAAGGCCAAATGTTAATATTATTAAAAAAATTCTCGGAAGCCTCAGGAATCAACGATTTTCCGTCTAAAATCATAAATTTCCAACTATCGAGCTAAAAATGACTTCAAATTGGTCAGGTTTTATGATTTCAATGTCTTCTTGCCATTTCTATAGATTGATTTTAATTGCTTCCTTTTGCAAATTAGGTAAATTAAAACAAATTCTCAACAAAAATAAGAATTATGGGCGTATTAAAGGGAGAAACATTTTAGAGGTGTTAAATTTTAAAGGGAGTTTCCTCATGTACGTGCTTGTATGATAAATGCAGGAAGGCACTTAAGATTCATTTAACTCTCCTTACATTTTAATAATGCTACAACTTCAAACCTTTACGAACTCCCTGAGAAAATCAACTCCTTTAACATCAATCTCAAAAACACTTACCTTTTAATTATTATTCCATTAGAGTCCCTAATTAATATAATTTTAACTTGCTCGTTTTTTTTTTATATTTAATTAAATACTAGATTTACGAAGTTCAAGTGAAGATAATGAGTAATTTTTTTCTGGGAAATATGACGAGGCTTGGTCACCACTTTGGAATGACAGGGAAGAATCTAAAAATATCTTGCCCAAGAGAAATTTTTATTTTTAATTGTGAACTATCGATTTTTGTATTAAATCATCGGTTTTACCCACTTTTGTCTATGTCGGTTTTTCTGATTTGTGAACAACAAACGTTCTGAAAAAATATTACGATGTGACCTATAAAAGAGGGGAAAAAAGTGGAAGACAAAGGTCCGGCAAGGCATATCAATCGAACAGAAAAAGGAGTCAACTTCTGTTATCAGGCAATAAACTTTTTTGTCTCTCCTGCATTAGGTAAATGTGTTCATTGGCACCTTTATTTCAAATAAAAAAAATGAGGAGTTCTATGGAAAGACAATGATGGAAAGGCTAAAAAATAGTATAACGTGAGGGCGCACTGATTACTTCATTTTATATATATCGGCCATCAATCGTTCATCAATTTTTTGACATATTTACCTTTTATCATTTTTATTCCCAGGGTATCATCCTCGAAAATTGAAAAGTATTCAATCCGCGTTTTCGAGTCTCGAGGGTCCGACATATATCGAAAAGGTGAGGGGGAATACAGTTGTAAAACAGGAGCAATCGGATAAACGTACGATAAAAATTCCCGTGTGGTACGGTCGAGTTAGCCGAGGGAGAACACTGATAGACTGTGTATAAACGTCTACGTGGTCTCGCCCTCAAACTGCCTGTTTAGGCGACCGTTAGGACCCATCCTAACTACCCCCCGATTCAATCGCTAAATTTAGACCCGCTATCTTCTTATTTCACACCGTATACTCTCTTCTTTTTTTTATCCGCTTTTTTTAAGATTAAAATTTTTTTTAAATGAGTTTCAAGTTTCAGATTATGGAAGAAAACACTTTAAAAAACCTTTTTTTAATCTTTACAGTTTTCTATACTTTTTCTTTATCAGTTTTAGGCCACGCTTTTTTTAAACATTTAAACTCAAGGTGCATTTTTCATCAACCTTTTTTTTACTTCAAGTTTTTTGCTGCCTGGAAAAAATCTGGAAATCTTTTACTGCTCTTTGCTGCTATTCACAAGTCAAATGGGGATGAAATTTTTTCCTTCCATTCATACCGATCTTCAAATTTAGGGGATTGAGGAAATGAGCAGTACCTATAGTGAGGTAAGGTTTGGTCGAACCTCCTAACCTGCATACTACCCCCAAACACTCGTGTACTACCAGTTCCCACTTGTATGCTACCCACAGAATCCCCTTGCCTCACCCCCCTGGGATTATCCTCCCGGAAACAACGTGCACCATTTGGACGTGGTTTTTCATTTACCTCTCTCTTTTTGACTAAAAAAATCTTATGTTTTAATTAATTATGTGAGCCTCTAGGTTTAGTCATAGTCATGACTTACAAAACAGTCATTTCTGTTTCACCATATTTATGTTAAAAAAAACTGAACCTACTTTTTTTTATAGGATTTTGTCCTTTTTCCATTTTAAATCCAACTCTTCTGAATTCATAGCATTTTCGCGTGTTGCGAAATTTACAAAACAGTCCCCCATAAATCACCTCGTTTGATAATATGATTTTACAAGTTGCATGCTAATTACATTACCATTGTTGATCTTAATCAAAAGTTTGATTTCGAGCTTCTACCCCTCCTGCACCCTCCATTAATGCTTTTATGCTCCCATTATCAGGCTAGGTTGCAATATCAACACTCGTACGCTAATTCGATTTGCCCTTTTTAAAAAGGTTATAAATTAATAAAAATAGTTTATAAACATCGTATATTTTACATTAAAACTATCAGTTTTTTTTACATTTTATAACATACAGATAAAAATATGACAAGAACACGAATTTTGAAGTTAATTGGTCGCTGTACAGCAAAAGAAAATGTTTATTAACAATTTTGATATGGTTTTCTTTTAAATTCAACTTTTCAATTTGCTCAAGTGCGATAGAGATCGTTGTAAATAGAATTGGATGTGTAGCAGTACGATGAGAGATCGGAAGGCGGAGGCTTCTCTTGGGGTTGCTCCCCTCGGAGCCCTTCGCACGTTTCTTTCATGCGGTTTAATTGATCTTGAAGTGAACGGTATTCTTCGAGGAACCTTTCCAATTGAGCGGCGTGATAGTCGTAGACGGCGCTTCCCAAAAGATTCAAAATCGGCGTTTCTGTGGGGCCCTGAAATCGAAATTAAAATTGGCACTTTTCCAAATGATTAGATACCGTTGAATTGTAAGGGAGCGTCCTGCTATGTCGGACTGGTGACGTAGGCAAACTTGGATGATGATACGATTTCTGTCGGGTCTTCATATAAACTTCAGGTTCGCAGAGGTTCAAAGAACTAACCGAACGTTCACACCCTCTTCCTGCCAACCTTTTAAAACGTTATAGCCACATAAATTCAAAACTCAAGTAACCTGTAATATGATGAAGATCTAGATTCGACAGAAAATCGCCTGTTTGAGCCTGAACTGTCGCCTGTACTACTTCCACATCTACTTCCGGCTAATAATGGTGACTGACTGCTTGAAACTCTTGGGTACCAGTTTTGTTTTGACCTAAAATATTTGCATTACGGATGATTTTGAGAAAAATTTGGTTACCTGGGAAGAGTCAAGGATGAGTAGTTGGAGGCATGTGATGCAGGTGGTGTTGTCAAAAGATCGGGGTAGTTTCGTTCTTCTGGGGCTGCTGTGGTGTATAAACTGGTGTTGGGTAGTATCTCCTTTCTCAAAATATGGGGTTGTACTCCGCTTAGGTCTGAATAAAGTTCACTTACACCCAACTCTCTAAAATATTAGATAAGCAAAGGATGATAAATGAATGATTGGATACCGTGTGACTTGTTTGGGTGCGGGTCGTGAAGGTTCCGAGTTGTGGCTGGCAGGGCTTCCAGCTTCGTCGTCCCCTTCGGGTTCTTCAGCCGTCGGGATTCCTCTGTATTCGCACATTTTCGGATGGACTTTGTTCAGCGCTGAAATATCGTTTAAGCATTCGCCTTTTTTGTCCATTTCGATTTTTTCATAATTTTCAGCTTGAACGGTCCTGTTGACTTTTTTCGGTTGCCCTAAAAGGCAAATGAGAAGACAGGTGGCGAGGAGGAATAAAAAAGCGACAACCGCACCCGCGAATATCACTTTCCCGCTTATTTTATTTTCTGGACGTCTTTTAGCAACTGAAAGCGTAACGTTCCCTTCAACTTTTCCCGCTTTATTTGACGCGACACAAAAATAAACACCCGCGTCGGCACTTTCGACAGAGTAAATAGTCAGCGTGCTTTTCGAATCGATAAATTGAAGAGTGTAGATTTTTTTATGGTTCGGACTCGAAGGTCCGGAATGGTTGTTGAGCGGCCGATTTTTCCAGATCCATTTTACCGAAGGGACCGGATTTCCGGAGACGGAGCAGGACAAGGAGACATTCGCGCCTTCTTCAGTTTTGACGCTAGGCCGTATCGGTGATATATCCGGAGTACACGCGAAATCATCCACGGACAACTTTTCCCACGATTTCGACTGAATCCTTAAAGGGTATTTACACAAAGGGGGCACCGAACTTGGAACATTGTGATTCAACATCCATTGACGAAGAGGCCTTAGGTTACATGAGCAGTTCCACGGGTTCGACGCCAATTCCAACCCGTGGAGGCTAACGAGGCTGGTCAACGTAGACGACTTGACTTCCGTCAAGTGATTTTTGTCGACTTTCAACCACTCCAACGAACTTTCGAGCCCTGCAAAAGCTCTCGGTTCCACAGTAGCTATTTTACAATCCGTCAATTCGAGTTTGACTAATTGAGGGACACCTTGAAACGCGTCATTTGATATCCTTTGAATCGGATTCCCGTTCAACTTTAATTCCCTGAGCTCCGATATCGACTCGAAAATATGCGAAGGTACCGCCGATATCAAATTATAACTCAAATCGAGTTCGACTAAATTGATCAACTTTCGAAAAGCGTATCGATCCAAAGAGCGTATTCTGCATTTGGCCACGTAGATCTTCTGGAGGTTGAGTAGGCCGGCGTTTTTGAACGCGTCTTTCATTACGGACGCGATGAGGTTTCCGGTGAGGTCTAAAAGTTGAGTTCCGGCGTCGAGTTGAGCTGGGATCCTCGTCAGGTTTCCATTGATGCATATCACGGACTCTTTTCCACTTTTCCATTTGCAGTCGCACTGCGAAGGACAGTCGCCGGGTATGAGCGGAATCGCAACCAGGATCACCAGGACTTCCAGAAGCATATCGTAACTTATTCATCTTCCGATAAGTGAACCATCCCAAAATGCACAACCACCTGCACAAACAAACAAAACTTCAGACATCAAAAACGTTCAATTTAGTTTCATTAGCAAAATAATTCAAACTTATTTCCAGTATGAACATTCACTTTGAAAATAAAAACATAGAAAAACGTCTAATTAGAGAGCGTTGTAGAACAATTGCTCCGGGGGCAAAACAAGTGTGACGTTGGAAGAATACAAATGTAGTCATTTATAGGAATAGGGGTCAGAAGGGGATGTTGGTCCGAAGGGCTGCAGGCGGGGGTAAAGGGGGGTAGGGAATTAAAAAGAATAATGGTCCAGGGTGGTGTTGGCCTGTGGTAATAAAATGAAGATTTATCACAGCCCAGCCTTTTTTTCGGGTCCCGAATCCAAGCCCTGTGATCAAGATTCGTAATTATCAGATAAATCGTTTTTCTAAGTAAAAAAAATCAAAACCAATCAAACAAAAATGGACTTGATCCACCAGAGACCCCTTTACTTGTTTGAACAGATTGTTAGATAGGGTCAAGTTATTAATGGACGTTCTTATCTTTCCCAGGGAGATAAACCACAAAAGGGAACTCTGTGTGTCCTGGCACCCATATAAATGACACGATTTAGACGCTCGAGAACCCTTTCACGTTTGTAAAACTACTTAAAACGGTATTTTACAAAGAGAATCGATTTTTCCAGCAAAAACATCTCAGAAAAAACTTTTTTTTTAGTTGTAAATAGAGCTTAAAATATAGAAAAAAAGTTTATAAACTAGAAAGCTTTAAATCCTGATACGTAGGATGTCATTAAAAGAAGGTTTATTAGATACCTGTAACAACTTCCATCCATGATTTGCATAATTACGAAACTGCCAAAGTTTTCGACATAGGATCTCGTTAAAGTTTTGCGAGGCGAGGAAGATGTGAAGATATAATGAAGGGCATTTGTATTATGGTCCGTTCACGTGGAAAACGGCGTTCTCCGGTGTGAAAAAGGAGAAAGTGGCGAGGAGTTAAGCCAGCGTTAAACCTATTGGTAAGCCCCCGGACTTAAGACGTCCTACATTTCCCCCAGACAACTCTCAAATCCTCAACTAAAGGTGTATTGGAGATTTACCGAAATTAAAAGGATTTTCGTGGTCGAAATGAACAAATAACTCAATCAAATGTTTTGCAACAAAAGTACCAAATTTAGAGGAACTTTTTTGGGTAAATTTTCAGTCCAATTAATATTAAAGGGAAAAAACCCTTTTTTTCTTTAAACAATACCATTTATAAAATGTTGGATGGATAATGAGAGCCGTAAAACATTCAGTGAAAAGGGGGGTGGGTTATATTTTATGTAAGTGTTGTAGAGGAGGTGATGGGGAGGGGCGGAGTGCAAGTCTAATGAACTCGTTCTTTGTTGGTTGATTAGCGACTCCGAACACGTACGGTCGCTTTGATATAAAGACCACTTCAGAGCGACCCAACCCTTCCCCTCCAACTTTCGACCCTCCCGCCCATTCCTACCTTCGCCTTTCCCTACCTCTCGAATTCGTAAGGGTTTTATATTTGGAGAGAGTAGAAGGCGAAATGATATTCTCCACCTCCCTGACGACACTGATTCACTCCCTCTACTTCTCTCATCCATTTTCGAGCCTAGTATTGAAAGGGCGCGTAATGAATTTAAATCAGACACCCAATTCGACCCCCCACGTTCTGACTCCTGGACGGATTAAATTAGTCAATTTGACGTTATTATTAACTAGTAAATCTGAAGCATCGCATGGTATTCAAAAATGTGTGGATGATTATTAGGAGTTGATGAGGTTTGGTCTCCTCTCATCATTCCAAGACCTCTCACCAACCTCCATCACCTTTCCTACACACTCGCACCTCCCAAAATATTCCACCACCTACCATCACCTTCCCTCATCATCCCACCAACCCCTCACCGCCTCAGCATTCGACCATCTCCCACCACTCTTCCATCACCCCCAACCATCCTTAACATTCCTACTGAGTCGTACCCTCCTCGACCCTCTCCCACCCTCCCCAATCCACCTCGTATCCCCCTAAATCCTGGACCCTTCTAATCTTCCCCCACCAAAACCCAACCTCATCCTCCCTCAGCAATCCAACAGCTCCCACCTCTCTCCCATCACCTCCCCCACAATCCTGGACCATTCCCCATCTTCCCCCTCACCAGCTCCCCCCACCACTACCAATATTCAACCTCCCATCACCTCTCCTATCCACCTGAAACCTCCCCCTATCAACCCCACCAACCTTACGTTGCCTTAAATATTGATTTGGACAAAAATAGGTTTAGACCCTTCAAATCCAACCTTTTTGGAGATTTTCCATCCCTAAAGAAAAAAAAAAAAAAAAAAAAAAAAAAAAAAAAAAAAAAACCCTTTTTTCCGTTAATATTATAGGTAGGAACCCATTTATGTCTATAAGGTCCTCTTTAGGTCCCTTAAAATTTTCCAAGAGAATCCTAAATGAGCTCTATCTTCCAAGTGTTGAAAAGAAAAGTGAAATCGAACGTTCTCGAGAATAATAAGACTGAGAATCGATTCCTTTTTATAAGCAAGGGCTCAAGTTGTGTTTAATTAAATCAGTGGAGGTAAATTGGAAAAAAAGACGATAAAGAAATCTTTGATATTTGATAACGATTCTTCGATTTGTTTAAATTATAACGAAAATTGTTAATGTCAATGGTGAATTTAAATTGGCCATTAAACTCCTTGGATGTTTAAAAGAAGGCAATTACAAAGACGTTTTAAAATTCAGATACCTCGCCCAAGATTTGCTTTATTGCTTGGGAAGGTAAGGAATCAGGCAATAATGTTAATTTATTAGAAAACGTTTTCGTGTAATTATTCGAGAACATTTATCTTAATTATGCCAAGAAAGGTCTCCGTTGTTTCCGTCTGGTCTTTTATGTCTTCAGACTAATTAACTGCTAGTTTTCTTATTTGGGTTATTCAATAGGTTTCGTAACAGTTTTAAACTTTTCTTTCATGACTTACGTGTTTGAGAAAAAGTTTAATTTCCTTATTGTGTGGGAGAAATATATGGTTTCGCTACATGGCAATATATCAGAGGAAGATTTTTCCGTACCGATAAAAAGAGCGTTTTTTTTTACTGTCCTCTCTTTATTTTTTCTCTCCCCTTCTCGAAACCACACGGCCTGAGGGCTTAATATCAAACCCCTTATGGCTAACATCTTCAAAAATATTACCCGCAATAATAATAATATTGTACCTTGTTATAAGGGTCAAACCTTTAAACGTAAAAAGAGAATAAAAAAGTGAGATTTTATTAAATGATTAAATGAAGACAAAAGGGATTTAAGGGGGAAAAAGATAATTGCTGTGGACGTAATCTCTATAGTAAATCTTTCTGTTGATATGGCTGTAACAGGTCGAACAAAGGAATAAAAACCAAACAATCGATGTGTCAATTACAGAAAAAGTCACTGGTGATTTTTTTTTTCTATTTTTTGTTCTCCCCTACCGAATTTTTACGGTATGGGAGTCGATTCTGAGAGGTATTACGAGTTGGCGCTTATTGCTAAACCTTCGTCATTTTGACGACTACTTTTTTTAGCCCAAATTTTATATTTATTAATAACAAGTACCGTAATCAAGATAACTACTTATCTCTTATCACATATTGATAACAATACAAAAATTTACATCAAAAGAAATGGGCCTATGGGAACTGCACGGGCGGGACAAAGGAAAGTTGGTTATAAGTCGCCTAGAGAAGGAATAGGAGTGGAAACCCCAGAAAATGTGCACGTGGTCGTCAAAAAGTCGAGGGTTTAACATTTTAAGGGTAAACTGTCTAGTGTTGTTAGGGTGAAGAATTTATCACCAAGGTCGACTTTACTTTGTTGCTATTGTATGATTGATCACTATCCGGGCTAATCTCCTGTGTTGCTAGGTGGAACACTTTATGATCAATTGTACATACTACCAGTGTTGCCGTAATGGACAATGCATCACATAACTCGAGGTTTTACCGATTTTTGTGTAAGTTTCATATATATAGATAAAGGCTAGAAGCATCGAAGAAATCGATTATTCATTCCATTATGAATGATAAATTCACACTTCACGGAAGCATTATTTTTTTGTTCCTCAAATTTCCGTAGGTGACCTTTTTTTTTTCGAAAGTCCTTTTGTCGGACTGAAAGAGGGAAACGGAATGTCAAAAAGGGCTAAAAGGGGAGCTATGGATTTGTAAAGAATTATTATAAAAGTGGTCCTGAGGTCCCGGGTTAGAAAAAGGGAGTTTTCTAAAGGACTTCCGAAGGGATTGGAATGTCGATTCGAAGGGGAAGCGCCGGACCTCTTTTACATAATCATTTCAGAACGCTGGCAAGACTCCAACCCCCCATTTTTGTCATCTCTACCAAAGAACAATCGCAGGCTTTTTTTTTTTTTTTAAATTCTGACAAATTGTCAACGGCACGGTTATTCCCTAGGCAAATGTGAGGGAGGAATTTTTTTTTACGCTTACGAAATCCCGGGCCTCTTTAATATAAAATCCTTTTATATTAAATTATAATCTTCCCTCAATTGAAATTCCATATTGTCCTCAGGGTTATAAGCTTGGTTGCTTCTGCAACAAGCCCTTGAATACCAAGCGAATCTACCTCGGAAAAGAATTGTTCAAAGTTTAGACTTATTGTAACTTGAATAGTCGAAAACAATTTTTGTTTTTAACTTACCGATTTATTTTCCACAGGTATTAAACTTGGTCCGGATTCAAACTTTTACGTGCAATCTGACTGTCCTGTGCCCATTTTAAAGTTTATTTCCATCCGGAAACGTTTTTCTAGAACAGAAAAAGAAAATACGAATCAATAAAAACTGCTTTTCACGTTGAATTCTCGAGGTGTTGAGAAACTGTGGAACACTTCCTTTCGAATGGTCTCTGAAGCAAAAAATTACTGGGAAGCAACTCAACGCAACAGGTCTTAACGAGTTTTGCGAAAGACCGCCCCAATAAACTTTCCCATGGCCACCCAAGGGGAAAAATGTAAAAAAATAGAATAAACTTTTTATTATGTTTAATAGAGATTTTTTTAACAAAATTTCTCTATAGGCAGTTCATTATGAGACCGATTCTTGACGGCTGTCTTTTTTCGTTCCGTTTAATGGAATAACTTTAGGAGGAGATAAAAAGGTGTGTGCGGGCCTAAAGTGGTTGAAGGGTGTCTTACCGGACCGTGAAGGGATTTTAATAAAGCCACGAGAGCTTTCAACGTCTTTGTAGATCGTTTGGGGGGATCAAAGAAAGGGGATATCACGGAGGTGACGTTTTGATTGGGAAGGGAGCCCATCCGTCCGTATTTGCTCTCTGCAAACGGATCTCGTCACAGTTTCACGACAATATGAAAGGGGACCCCTTTTCTCATCTGAAACCCCAAAAAGTTGGAAACCACAGGTCAACCCAAATACCCGAAACACCAAATAATCATTGAAATCTTTTATACACGAATGTGGGTACGAATTTTTTGACTCTGAACTGGGATCACTGAACCTTAAAAACACAAAAAAACATCCTTCAGTGGGTAAAACACCATAATTTCCACATTTTTAATCCTTTTTACCTAAGGGGTCCTGGGCTCGATTCCCAGGATGGAATTTTTATTTTCGTTCATACCCATCTCCTAGTTTAATACATGAGAATTAGGTGAAAAAAGGGCCCCAAATCGCAAAAGGTGCACTAGTATTTTTTTAAATTTTATATTGTTTAGGACCAGTAGGTAGTTATAAATCCAAGTTTGCGTCACCCCAGCTCCTGTGATTCGTCCGCCATTTTGAAAAAACCTGTCAAATATGGGACTTTTTCAGTTTTTGATCTGTAGCGCAAAAACAATGCATTTTATTGACTCAACCACGAAGTAAAAAAGAAAGATTATTAAATTCTGCGTTAGAAAAAAAAATCTGTTTAGCCGTTCAGGAGATATCGATGTTCAAAAAATCTACCTAAAATGGCACGGTGAAATGCTGGGAGGTTGTGGGAGGGTTTAGGATTGTAGGGGAGGTGATGGGTGGTGGTTGAGTTTTGGGATGGAGGTGGAAAGTGAGTGTAAGCAGGATGGTTTACTCATATTGTGGAGGGGTCCGTAGAGCCACGAATTTTGCATAAATTCGAGTTATGGGATGCCCTCCTGCATATCTGTTTGTTTTTTGCACCTCTTACTAGCTAGTCTCGTAACCCCATATCCTAGACAATGGAAAGCCTTTCGACTCCAACCAAAATTGTTTAAAACTTTGGACTTTTTCAAATAGTATACACAAAATTTAAACTTTTAGTCCGTAAAATGAAATTGTTCTAACTATTATGTAGATAGAAGTAATAAATCAGTTTGGAAGGTGAAAAAGGCGTACTTTTCCCCTGAGAGGCATAGCCCTTTTTCTTTTTTCCTCCTCTCTATTACTTTTACTTAAGGAGAGGACCACGGGAGTAAAACGGCGTAACGACCATCAAGAAATATACTACCGGACCATCAACTGGACCCCCATTAACTTTTATTTAGTAAAATGTTTCTTTCAGAAACAAGTTACCTGGGAGCCTAAAAAAAATTCAATTTTTTTTTATTATAAACAAATAAAAAGGAAACAAAATTGAGAAAAATGCGGCCTAAATAGAAAACTCTTTAGGGTAAAGTCAACATTTGCTTCTGTGTAACCAGACTTGTAAAAAATAAAGAAAATTATTCGTAGGAAGTTTGAAGATTTCATTGGATCGGGGAAGAACCCTTTCGAATCATAGCAAGTTGTAACCAATCTCAAGTCGGGGAAAAAAGTTTCTGTCCTTTCACTCCCCTTCCGCCCCACCACGCTTACGGCCTGTTTTAGACTTATTTCAACAAACCTATTTATGCCAGAAACCTCCCCGACCGACCGGTTTCCCTTCAACGTGAAATTGAATTGTAACCCAACCCCTTTCACAACCCTTAAACTTGGCGAAAGTTGTGAGAAATCTTATTTTGACTGTTTGGCTCTAACAGCTAGTTTTTTTTTAAACAAAAGAAAAAAAAAATTACTTCGAAATTGAGTCGTAGCATCTAAAAGAAGAGAAGGACCGTATTCTTATTTCTCGGATATAAAACGAGAAACGCCTCGTAGGCCAAAGTTGGAATCGTAAATGTCAAGAATACTAAATCACAGCTACCTTTCACTACCAGGATAACAGAAGGAATGCAAAATGCCGTTTCCCACTGTCATCAACTAAAAAGTTTAAAGCAAAGAGAAAATAAAAATAAAAATAAAAATTAAATTCATCCATTAGATTTTATGATGTTATTAGATCCTTAATTTTTTTTTTTTTTAAGTCACAAGAGCTTGTTAAAACTTTTAACTTTTCAAACTACTATCAACCATTCAAGTTAAAAGTTTTAAAAATAACCTGAAAAGCTTTTTTTTTTTTTTTTTTTTTTTTTTTTTTTTTTTTTTTTTTTTTTTTTTTTTTTTTTTTTTTTTTTTTTACATATAATTGAAAAAATTGGTGGTTCAGCTTAGAATTGTTCCTGGTGTAACGCACCCTACTTGGCCTAGGAGAATTTTTTTTTTCACTTCTTCAGTTGATAAATTGTGGTTCTGACATTAATCTCAGAATGCCTCGTTTCGTTTTTCTATAAAAACATGAAAACACCGTTCGAGAAAATCACGTCCACAAAAAGTATCACAAACTGGTCAGTCAATTTGGGCCAATCTAAATCCTATTCAGAGAAAAACCCTTCTTGTATACCGATGTGGAAAAAAACTGAAAAACTTTTCTCTCTCAACTTGGTTAAAGCCGATATTTGTCAAAAATTATTGTAAAAATTTGTGTATGCTCTCTGTATATTCAAAGAGTGAAAAACACTTTTTGTCGGATACGAGTCCTTTGAAGTCCTTTTTTAAGGAAAAGCCTGCTTAGCCTCTTATATTATATAGAAGTCATTGAAACAGTAGAGAGATGAAAGCGCTTGTCGATATTGAAATCGAGGTACTTCCAATGCCTTTTAGCATCCATTTTCTTTTTTCTAAGAAAGGAGGTAAAATGGTCACAAAAATTTCATTTTTTTTTTTTCGAAACGGATTTGTACAGCGAGAAATAATGGAATGAAAATAATTCTTTTTATTGACAAGGGAATGTTGAAACGTCATAAAACGAAAAGGAATAAATAAAATGTTCGTGTAGTGTCTTGTCGGTTTTTTATTCTTCTTTCTCGCTCGCTTTGGGACAATGGTTCCCGTCAATTTCGAATGATTCAATCACTCCGAGGAAGGGCCCACTTAGTGATTGACTCGTCCCAGAGTCACGTTTCTGAAAAGCCGACTCTATTTACCTTCGTCCTCCTCTCCTCCCTTCGTTTAAATCGCTCTCTCGGTAAGAAAAGTAAAGAAGGGAAGGGAGGCGGTGAAAAGCTGGGAGAAGAGGCTGTAACTATATTACGAGGAACCAGCGACAGAACGGGAGGGAGCAATACCTCTCAAAATGGAATTTCCTTTAAATACCTCATTTTCCATATTTCCGAGTCTTGCCCTTCCTCTTTTTTTTAAATCATCATTTTTTTCCTCTCTCTCAAAAAAGAAGACACTTTCCTTAAAATGCTATCAATTATCGACTTTTGTCAAATTCATTTTTATTTTAAAAATTTTATATTTTCCATAATAAATGTTAAAAGAAGAACTTGAAAAATGTACTCGTATAAAAGGAAATCCTGTCTTTCGTCCGGTTTTGTGAAAAGGGAGCCTTTTCGACGTCATAATTTTCTAGGATTGCCGCCTTTTATATAGGAGGAGTACTGAACATCGAGCACGTATTGCAGAAGAGACTTCCTTTTAACTTTACACAGCCGTTGTGTATAAATTCATTTTAGTACACAATCCCTGAAGACAATTACACGGCGAGGGACGGGAGGGAAGGAGGGGGGCCTGACATTGTACTTCTTAATGGAGCTCTCGGGAAACAAGGATCCCCTATTTACACGAAAATCAAGACCTTCCGACGAACAACACCGCACTACGTACTTTCAAACAAATCCTGTTTTTATTCAACAAATTCAATCACAATGGGGTTTTAGTCGATTTTATACTCTTTTTTCCCTCCAACTTCAATTCAATTAGCACGCATAAATTAAATAAAGATAAAAATAAAAGAGATTAGATTTAAAATTATTTATTTGAGGAAAGTAGGCTATTCAGGTCGGTCTCACAAAGGCTCTACTAATATATTAGTAATGGACGATCTCCTGATTTGAAGATCATCAGCGAATAGTAGGCTTTTAATGTGCTGAAGAATGCCACATATACCGTCAACATAGATTGAGAATAAAAATGGTCCAAGATTAGATCCCTGAGGTATCCCCAACGAAGCCTGAAATGGCTCAGAGTCTGCCACAGCCCAATGTACATATTGCGATCTAGGTGCCACTCAAGTATGAGACAGACTTCATAGCACTGCCTATTGAAAATAGCTTGAATAAAAAAAGCAGCTCAGGTACTTTGTTAGCGCGCAAAGGGCACTTTCGTGATTTTCTAAAATATTATTCGCTCTTGCTATCAGTCCGGACTGAGGTAAAAATGAACGATTCTTGCCCTAAATTGGTTTCTATAAAGATCTTTAAGCTTGAAAAACGTAAATTGAAGGAAGGATTAGCCCTTCGATTCTGCGAGGACAAGTGTAAAGGGACGATCTCCGGAAGTGTGATTACAGGTTAATACCATCCATGAGCTATGGGCAAAATAATCCCCAAGGGCTCGTTCTCCGATTCTACGTTCCCGCATCTCCCCTTCCCGTTCCTTTTCCGCTAATTTCAATTGCTTCGTAACCCTTTAATTGGATAAACCTTTAGCTTACGGCACAAGTACCCGCTCTTGTAACAGAAATGGTTAAAACTTCCGCTTCTATCTTCTCCCGGGTACTATTGTTCCGGATTATCTCGGTGAAATTATCCTAAATGCTCTCACCAAGTAGAGCATTCGTTATGGCTACTGGCGCAACACCAACATCCCTTGTACTAACCAACCTACATTCTTTACATAAATAAGACATATAAAACAGACATTTCCTACAAAATACGAAACCTTTATTTTGTTCTTATCAAACCTATCTGTACTATTTATTCACATTCTAAACTATCAAGCAATAATCATCAAACAATCGATAATTTACTAAAAATAGATTCAAACGAGCATGAAGAATAAAAGCTATAGGGCAAATCCATAAATAATTAGTTATCTCTATCTTTGATATTAGGGGTTAAGGCTATTGTTGAAATCTGAGGATTATTAAGTTGAAAACCGATTTTAACTTTCTCTAAAGTGTATTAACCTCGATCCCTGATGGCAGGAGGAGGGAGGTTTGCGGAAAGGTCTGTAGAGCTCTAAATTTTAAAGAAAGTTTGAGTTAATATTCGTTCATATTGTTTTTCTGAGAATAACCTTTTTCAACATTTCAATTCTAATCTCCTTGACTACCACTTCTAAATTCAGTTTTAGCAAAGTCCCGGAAGAAAGCGAAATCCGGAATTGATGGCATTTTGTCTCAATTTTGAGATGGAAATCACGTTCACAGCCACAGCATCAACAAGCATCAAAAAAGGAAACCACTCAGCAATTTTTTCCCCTTTTTATCAAGAATTAAAACCAGGAGTAATTAATTTTTTTCAGGAATTTAGATGAATTCACCAATAGACCAGAGTGTGGCAATTAATTCAAATTAACCGATCCAAACGAACTTGTTGATCCGTAAAAAAGGGTTATTGATCCGGAAGTTACGGCCAGACATGGGCACTTTTTGTGTGGCAGAAGGAAAAATTGAACGCAATATTCTTTACAGAGAAAAGCACTGGAAAAAGCCCGCTTCTATTTTCGTTTAAGTGCTATTGGGTCAAAAGGACATTTCGCTCTACAATACAATAAAGGACACTCGTGAAAAACCTATTTAAAAAAAATTGTTTTCCCACCGTAATATTCGAAGGAATGTATTGATTTAGTACAATCCTGTATGTCAGGTTGAAGGAATTCTACCCGTTTACAACCCCTTCGCCTCAAAGGCCAAGAAATGCACATTCCCCACCCCAGGGCTTCACCTTTCTATATGGATAAGGCCGGCCACGATTTATGTATTAGTATCCTTGGAAAATATATAGTCCATTGTTTCTCACTCAGTGCAAAAGGCAGTTGTGATTTATACATGTTTGATGTTGCCATTCTGTTTGTAAAACGATTAGGCCAACGTCGGAAAAATAAATGATTTATTCATATTCTATGTCCATAAATCTTTTCCTAATCATGTTCATATAAGCATTAAAAGGGCCTTTTAAAAAGAATTTAAAAGAAAAAAAATGAAATTACTTTTTTTAAAAATGGATAAGCGCTAAAAGGTTCATAATTAGCTTAATAAGGGCATTGAAAGTCCTCAAGATTACAACACCGTGATAGCGACAAGGGCTTCTTTTGTCTTAAGAAGGCCAATGTTGAAATTTAAGTGTGTTTTCTAGAAAAGTTTTAAAAAAAGTGTTTGCCCCGTAGCCTGGCTTACAGATTGCATCTCTTGCCCATTACCCTTTTCCTTAGAAAGAGGGGAAAAATGAAAGCAATTTTTCAAGAATATAATTCCGAGGGATGAAAGGAGGAAGAGTTGCGAAGCCAGAGGGGTGTTTATAGAAAACAAGTATCGCTTAAAGAACCTAGAGGCGCATTCAACTTTTTTTTTTACCCTCCTCTCTAAAAACCTCTCCCTCGAGAATACCCTTCAATTTCCTTCTATGATTCCCAATCGCAAAAGCCAATTTTTTCACGAAACAATTTAACTTTCGATTGTACCTATATAAAAACGATTTAATCTTAGATAACGCACAAAAAAAGAATAAAACAAACTAAATTGTTAATGAAAAACAGTTCAGGTCCTCATTATGGAAATTTTTTTTCTATAAGAATCGATTTTTCATAAATTTTGAGTTTTCGCACCCCCTTTGGTTTTTAATAACGAAGCCCTTATTTAGCTTAAAAGCAACCGGTCCCAGCCTCATAAATACAGGAGTTGAGGGCGGCGGGAACCATGCCACGGACTTAAGTGAACTAAAATTTTACGACTCGCCATTAGGTGACGATGTCCTTTATGAAATTTTCATCTGAATATAAAATTCCTTTTGTTTAAAATTGAGCAGAATGTGATGGTTTCTGTGAGTGCGACTCGATGATTTATTTGGTGTAAAAATGATAGAATCAAACTTTTTCCGTTTTCCTTATATCAAATTAGTACAGGAAATCTTTATAGTCTACCATTTCTTCTTTCTATGGCATAGAAATATCAAATAACAATTTATCAAAGAAGAAGTTTTTAACATTTTCTTTTCTTAATAAGGAAAAAAACGTTAAAAAGTTTTTTGTCTAAAATTAGAGTTATAAAATTATCTGCCCTTTTGCTAAATCGATAATTTAACCTGTCCCAACTTTTAACAAGGGAAATCAGAGGATGAAAAATTAGTGGAGCCTTACAAGGACAAATATTAGTGAGTTGAATCGTTCTCAATTAGGGGGGTAGAAACTCTGGAGGAGTAAAAGTGGGTAAATGGAGCCATTAGCTCATCCCCCTTCTCGTCCACTATCTGATATGCATCGCTCTCTTTTTCATCCTTCGCTTTATAAATTCAGGCAACCCTTCTTGCCCAACTTCTTAATTCGCACCCCTATTAAAAAACCACTTTTCCTTCTAAATTATTATACTCGATTAATAAACGAACTTTCTTAATCATTTTAAAATATTAGGTTTTCTTCCTTTTTTTATTAAAAGTGCGAGTGTGAAGTGGTTTCTGTGTAAAATAAGCTCAAGAAGGGCCTTCTTATTTGAATAAATAAAAATTTCCATTTTGTTCGAAACTTGAATTCAATGTCTAAAAGCGGCTTTCGCATAAAATCAGGACGCGTGGATTTGAATTTCCCCGAAAGTCACTTCTAGAACCCCTTCCCTCACTTCTTTACTGGCGCTCTTTTCCTCGAGGAAACTGGAATTTTATCATAATGAAATCTGTAAAGGAAGTTCGAACCTTATTAACAGCCTAGTTTATGGCCTGTTTTTCGTTATTACCTTAAGTCATTATCTGTCTTATGGCTTTATGAATAAACACGTTCCTTGAATAAAAAGCCTCCAGGTCGAGACGCTTTCTTCGTCTTTTTTAAAATTCAAAAATTTGCTGCATAAATACAAGGGAACTTCCATGAGTTCCTTGAGAAAGTGATTATGGTAATTTGGACTGGTTCTCTAACAAGATAACTCATAGAGAGCACCTTATCAATACAATATTAAAAACCTACCTAAACTTACGTAAATCTTCACCAAATAACGGTAGATGGACTGGGGTTGGGGGAGGCTGGCTATAAGAATGATAGGTTATAGGGGGAGGTGGTAGGAGAGTGGTGGATGGGCGAGGGTCGACGAGGGGATGAGAGAATGGTGGTAGGTGGTAGGCATTTTTTTAGGCGTTGGATTTGCCCCGTTTTCGAGTTTTATGCAGAAAACTGAAGGAAGTCGAGGTTTTTCGGCTGCCAAAAGCTGTACCTGGACCACATTTATTGGAACTCTTCAAAAACATGTTATTGGGACCAAAATGGACCATTTAAAACAACAAAACTTTTACAACACGTTTTGCAGGTCGAAATCTTATGAAATTGAAAAAACAACAAAGGATCAGAAGGGTTAAAATATTTTAAAAAATATCAAAAAGAGGAGAGACATTAAAAAATCGTTATAAAACAATGGAACTTTGAAATTGAATACTTAACTATGTAGTTAATTTTTATAGATCTAGGATAATGGTTGATATTAAATTTAAAAACCACGATTCACTGTCCGTTATTGTAGAGTTGTGGAGTCCCAAGTGCGGAATTGAATGGCTGCGGTCATTGCAGGTGCAGCACTGATTGCCATGATTATTCACTTAATTAATAACCATCGATATACTCCAGATCAAATATTCAACAAATTCAATTATAGCGATTGTTTAAATAACTTTTTTTAATCATACAGTTTTTGTTTAGTTGCAATATATCGGACTTTTTTTTCGTCCTGAATTTTAGTCGAGAGGGAGAAGGGTCGAAAAGTTTTTCTTGTGTCAAACTTTTTACAATTTATTTCCCCCTTCATGGTTTGCAAAAAAAAAGGGGGCATGTAAGGTCAAAACTTTCTATAAAATTTAAAAAAACACTATTGAAAAATAGGCTTTTTCATGTTGAAAATGAGTAAATTAAGTATTTACTTTTTGAAAAGTCCGTTTTTAAAAGTGGAGAGAGAAAAAAGAAGGAGCTTTGAAAGTGCAGAGCAATTTGAAAGTTGCCAGGTAACCTCTTATGTTATACTTTTTAATGGACTTCACCGCCACTGGGAAAAGTTTTCCTTTTTCCGGCCTAGGGAGCGGACAACTTTAAATTTGTTTTCCGCTTAAAAAACCATTTAAATGCTAATTTAACTGTGTGTATCGAAAGTATCTTTTTATATTGACAAGAGGCCCAGACGGATTTGATATTAACCTTTTCTAAGTCCGAAAAGACATCTAAGGAAGGTCTTTAATGAAAAAAGTTGTCTACTTTTGTCCCCGGAACGATTCACCTCTTTCGAGAAGAAAGTTTATTGGTTTTCCTACATTTCCAAAAAAAATTAGTTAATTATTGTTTAATTTAGGATTTTTATAAAAATTCAATTTTATTTTGTTGGGTATTTTTCAGGAGGATCGGTCAGGAAAAACGGTACGGGATGAAATAAGCCCCCTTTCCTTCACACTAAAATGACACTAAAATGATATATTGCCCCTTTTTATTTCTCTACCGGGAGAACATCCGTATAATACGTCCATTCTCAAACTCTTTCCAGGACAATAAAGAAAATAGGCTACCACCCGGAGCAGTCTAAGATATTGAGGATTTAGAAGCTCTCCCACTCTTGCGCCTTTTATATTTTACCCCCCGGAGCTCTCAGGACGGACGTGAAAAGCGGAGATTTATCAAAGGACGTGGTCGAAATCAGGAAACGTTTTGTTTCCTTTAACATTTTTTTTGCTCTAGCTTTTAGGAGTAAATGAAAAAAATCCAATGTAAAGAGAAAAAAACGACCTGTATACAATATAAATGCAACATCCATGAAACATTGAAAGATTTGGTATACAGGGGCGGGCTGGCTCAGGAGAGACAAGTGCACAGAACCGACATGACAAAAATATTTGTCCTGAGGAGGAAAAAAAGAAATGTTTTTATATTATAATCATTGAATTAACGAATTTTTCCAGTTTTGTAGTTATTTTCACTAAAAATGACCTAGTAGTCAATTGGCCCGTAAAAAAAAAGTTTATTTTCAACTTTACCGAAGACCATAAAATTAATGCAAAAATGCAAATTTTTCATCCAAAAACGAAAAACCATATTAGTGTTGAACTTTTAAATAATAAAAAATTTTCAAAAAAAACTCTATAATCAACATTTAACGGCCCAAAGCTCCAAAATCAACATTCAACAATACAAATTACAAAATACTTTTTCACCCTAGATAGCGCAAATGTCTCAAAATCGACGAAAAAGTGACTTTCATCTTTTCCCCCCTGGCCATTCAATTGTTTTTCTTTTACTTACCTACATGAGTCGCTTGATAGAAAATAGATCTGAAAAAGGCAAAAAGACAAAATTAGTTTTATGAGTAGATAATAGAGTGTAATATACTTAGGATAAGTAAGGACCTTGTTGAGTAATAAATGCATCGGCTGTTTACATGCTCTGATTCACGGTACGATCCATGATAGTTGTTTATGCGTGTATTACCAACCAAGATCGACCGAGATATTAGTTACATTAGCATATTATTGGTTTAGGTAGTTAGGATTTAGAGGGCCTAGATATGAAGGATATTTGATCGTAAAATATAAAGAAGAATTTTTTTGGATTCGTAAGATTTTGAAGGGTTTGGTAAAAAAAATGGGGTGGAGCACGGATCAGTAAGCAATTTTCCTTCCAACGTCGCCCACCGTATCAAACTGTATCAATTTTCTTTGTCAATTTTCCCGAGGAGAGGATAAAGGATAAACCTTGGAGTTGAAATTCATCTTCTAGAGTCTAAAGGAAATAAGTTGGAAGCGTAAAGTTGATCGTGCTAATTATTTCAGCGGTCTGTTTTCCCTCGGAGCAGTTGTCCGACGAAAAGGGCACGGAAGTTTACAGAATGGCACTTTTGATCCCTTTTTCGACCCGACCCGCGGGGGCCCTTTTTCTCTCTTGAAACCGACCGAAGTTGTGCCCGAACGGATGTCCTTTCTGCCTTTTGTTTTCCAGACCAGTTTTCAAATCCACCCCTCGTTTTAATTTAGCTATCAACTTTTCCGAGAGAAAAAAAAAGGCACAAAACAAACTCTCAGGGCAAGCAATTCGAAAATTGATGATTCGTTAATTAAGTTGTCTGTAAGATATGTTTTAGCAGATTGAAATCCCAACTCCCTTCTCTACAACGTAACCGTTAATAGAAACGTCATTCGGGAGTTAAACTGACTTAATTTCCCGACGGATGCTTTGATTCTGGAAGCTTTCAGCAAGCGAAGCATCGTTTGAGGTTTTCGAAAGGTTTGCCGACCTGTATTAAAGCCAGCCGATCAATTTAGCTCGGTAATTAATGAATGAGTATTGAGGGGGGATGCGGGTAAGGGGTGATGAAGCCATTAGCTAAAGAAGATGATTAATTATCTTCTAAACCTCTTCTTTAAGCCTCTCGACAAATCTATATCACTCCTTTTACAAGCGTTTCTTAACCACTTATAAAATTGACATTTTGTCTTCCTAATTGCACAGAAAACGTCAGCAGGAATTTTTTTTCTTGAAGGGTAAGCACTATTGACTAACATAAACTCGCGGTATAAAAAAAGTGAGGGAACGTCACAAGCAGTACCCCTCGGGCGGAGAATTTCACCCGGCGTTCCTTCCTTTTTTATTGGCCTTTACTCCTGGTGAAGAAGGTTTCGATGTCGCTCCAGGGATTGGATTTTATTTTACAATAAAGCCTAACTGCTCCCGGAACTGTTAAAAAGGAAGGGAAGAGGGTGCTGAAATATAAGAACAACCACCCATAATGAAGGGGCCACGTAATAAAAATTGTCCTCCAGAGATTTCTCTCATTTAACATTTATTAGGGCCCTCTTTTCATGAACTATTTTTAGTTAGAATTTGCTTGACTTACCACTTCCACTCACTATCGCAAATGTATAGAAAATATGATAAATCACCACCAGCAGTAATGCTGGTTCATTCCCACCTAGTTTAACAAGTTATTGCACATCCTAGCCTCGAATCGATTTTATAATTTTAGAAAGGGGTCAACCATTACCAACAAATCGTTAAGATAATAAGGGATTTAAGGGATAATTAGGTGACCAAAAAGTGATTTCGAAAAAAATGAAAAACTAAGTTGATTGCTATTATTTCTTATGTAATATCCTATCGTAATGCATGTAACATTCATCTATTTTCTCCCTTACTACGAATCTTTTCAAACACATTCCGGACGATTCTCATCTTTCCCTATGTTGTTCTACCAGATGACATACTCCTTCATAGCCCCTATATATATATATTTTTTTTTTTTTTTTATAGATATCGATATTTTATAGATAGCGCTAATATCTCAAAATCAACGAAAAAGTGACTTACATTTTTTTTCCCCCTGACTCTTCATATGCCATCTCTTCGAACATCCGAGGAATCTTCACTTAATCAGCGATTTATTGTTTTTCCACCCACTTAGAACTAAAAACTAAATGAACCATATGATGCTAAATTAGAGTACTTATTTGGCAAAACTAAAAAAAATTATTTCAAAATCATGCCATTTGCAAAATCCCTCTTTACACTTGTTTCGTATTTCGGACAAAGTTTGCTTCTCGTGTTTTTGTCTGTGGCGAGCTTTTTGACATTTTTTTGGACGACATCGGAAAACTACGGAGTACTATTTCAGCTGGAGCAATGGACCGAAAATCAAAAACAGGATTTGATGGCGAACTATTTTTATTTGATGAGCTCATACGTGATTTTAATTGTTTCAACAGTGTTTTGCGACGTGTTGAGAAATGAGATGACTTGTATGCCTGTTTCTTTGGTCGTTTTCACAACTTTGGGTGTTGCTATTGTTGAGTATATGATCAAAAACGTCAAAGAGACTAAAAACAAGTTACCTCTTTGGCTTCTTTACTCGTTTATAATGGCACCGTCTTTATCGTTTTTTACGTACAACGTCTCCGTCCGTTCTGTCGTCTTCACTTCCTATTGCGTCACATTAGCGACCGTCTCCGCATTCGTCGCACCCCCGAATCTTTTCGAAAAAATCAAACGTCCCACCTTACTTTTCTACGCGGTCGTGTCGATATCGACGTTGATGAGCGTTTTAAACTGCCCACATTACGAAACGATGTTAAAAGCCATCTTTTTAGAAATAGCGATTTACGACGGGATAATTTTATATTCGATAGTTGCATTTGCGAACACGCAATGTGTTATTTACAGCATTAAAAGAATGGAGAAATTCGATCCGATATCGTCCTCGTCCGTCATGCTCTTAACTACGATCAATCTCTATTTGAGAATCGCTTTACTTTTAACTTTTAACTCAAAAAATCCTATTCGTGACTAATAATAAATTTATAAATTCACTATTGGCTTTTGATCCACTTTTCCTTTAAATCAGACATGGTAGGTTATAGTGTGTAGGAGCTAATGATGACTATCTTCAGAAGACCTCATCAGTAGTGGACAAAGCGAAATTTAATTCTTTCATCTAAAACGATTTAAAGTTCCCAATGCAGTTAACTGCGCTTCCTCCCTTTTGAGTAATCGTGTTTCACGTGGAGCAGGAAGTCTGAAGTAGAAGGAACTCTTTAGGTCATTAGCCAGACAAATCATTAATGAGAGGGGGCGGAGGGGGATGCCTCGCTACGTGATGGGCGGACCTCCGCACGATCACCACCTGAGTCGTCTCACGTTTCAACAACTACACCTTGTTCTATCCAATCACAGTTTAAACGATTTCCACGACACGTCTCGACCATAATCTATCCGTTCACACACGCCAGGACCACTTTTCAATACGTTTAAATAGTTTCCATTCAATCATCGGTTCCAATTAAACTTTTTATTAAATTTTTTGCCCTACAATTTTCACTTTAGATTTTCTTTATCTTTTCTTGTTAGGTTTTATCAAAAGAGTACGCACCTTATAGAAACCAATGTTTACATTTTCCTTCGGCGTTATTTAATTTTTCACCCCCGTCGCCTTCGAAAAGATGAAAAAAGTAAACTGACTATAGGTATACACCGTAGAATAATCTTCGAGGCTCATAAAGGCTGTTCGATTTACGCCAAGTCTCCCCTCCAGAGTTTGAAAATAGGATCCTTATTAACTCCTTCCTCCTTCGATAGTCTTGTAAAATTTGAAGAGAACAGCAGAGGGAAAAAAAGAGAGAAAAAAGTCCTATCGGTGTTTTCTCAACTTTGTAACAACACTTTTAACGTCTAAGAGTTTTCCAAAAGAAGTGGGAGAGGTGAAAGAGCATATTCGAATAAGTTTTATATAGGTAGACGAAAAAAGCGTTCTCGTCTTGAATATTTATACTTTTTATTTTAGTTGGTATCAAAAAAATTTTTTTTCAAAAGAGAAATATATAAATTTTTAGCCTTACTCAAAGATAATTCCCTCAAAAATAGTTTAAATGTTCATAAAATTAATTTTATTACAGTTATTTAAGTCTATAGAGTTCCATGAATTTTGTGTGCGAATGAAAACAAGGCTTCAATATATTGAACTTGACATCAGAAGTGGGATGAAAGAGCAATCGCAGAGGAGATACAGATATTTTTTAATTTTTTAGGTAGATTTCTTTCAGAAAATCTACCTATTGCAATGGGGGCAGTAGTCTCAGAATCAAAAATTTTTGTGACAGGTTTTCATTTCAGACCCCCTGGACAAAACCTCAACTCAAAAGTTTATATATATATATATATATATATGTATATATGTATATATGTATATATATATATTCGCACGATAACTTGAGTAATTTTTACTTGACGATCATGAAATTTGGTATTTAGGGCTTTTAAACTAATAGAATTTATGAGTTCGTTAACGGCTGAAATTGGACCAGCGGTTTTGGTACTTTGCTTAGGCCTAAACTGGGTATCTTCTAAACCGTTCATCCAATTGCTTTCAAACTTAAAAGTGATGTTATGGGGATGTCTAAGAAAGATTTAAGTTGGTTTGGATCAGCTGGGTGTAATAGATTTAAATCTAGGTAAAAAAGAAAATTTTTGAATTTTTACCGGGAAACAGATGATTTTTTTTCTTCGAATTTTAGAAACTTCGAGATCTAACCATCTGAAAGAAATCTACCTCTTTAGTCCTGCTGCCGCGGGACTCATTTTTTTCCTTGTATGCATGAAATTTTTTCTTTCCAAGAATATATCTGTATTATTTATGTCTATAGAGTTCCATGAATTTTGTGTGCGAATGAAAACATAGGGTTTTAATAAATTGAATTTAACATGAGAAGAGGGATGAAAGATCATTTTCAGAGGAATTATAGACATTTTTTAAAAATTTTTTCCATGTATGCATGAAATTTTTTCTTACCAAGAATATAATAAGGAAAGGTTCGCTATTTTGTGAGGAAAAACGTGGAATTTGAAGGAGCCCCGTTGTCCTTCTTATTCTTTATGCATTAGGCTGTCACCGGGAACAGCTGTGTTGTGTTCTACTTATGCCCCCGCCCGTGTTAAACCTCCCAACTTTTTTTTTTACTCCCTTTTTTTATGATCTACTTTTATTTTATGTACGTTTGGCTTTCCCATCGGTTTAAAGCTCCCACACGTCTCTTTCTCACTGACCCGTCTACCTTCGAGGAAATGAGAAAAAATGGGATTATTCGGGAAAGTGATGAATGGCCGTCGATATATTGAGTAAAATCATGAATTACTGCTTTCTCTTTTATAAAAGAACGAAAATTTAATTTTTTGTTTTATTGACGTTTCGCCTTTTTCTTAATTGAATTATTTCTATTTCAAACCTTTTTTTTCTACCACCCTTTTTTTCTCATTAAAGGCCATGCTGTTTTCTTTTACTATTGCTTCCGTAAGGATCCGATAGGCCCTAAGCTGTACCAATATTTAAGATGCCTATTTACCCGGAGATCTGCGCACTCAGCCGAGTACTTTCAACAGCCGTCAGCGAATTCGGAACCCTTTCTATTCTACTGTAAATTACACTTCTATTCACAGCTTTTAAGAATCCTTTTTTTACGTTTCCAACATTTGTTTATTCGATACTCCTACTTGAGGAGAAACATTCAAGAAACCACGCACTGTAGAGAGGAGTTTGGGGAAATTGAAGCTTGATGGAGAGGTCTGTAGAGCCCCAATTAGTATTTCAACCTAATGCCAGCATTGGCTTTTAAAAACCGACATTTTCATTTGTCAAAATTTATCAAACGTTCACAATTAAAATTGAAATAATTTCGCTTACATAATATAGGAGAAAACATACACGTAATTGATTGACTCCGGGTATGACAGAATTGTTAATGGGGACAAAGGAAGGTAATTAATATCATTTTGTTCACTGTCAACCAAAAACGTGTTTTTAGCGGATTTTTTAAACTTTTAATTTAAAAAAAAAATCTGTATTTGACACCAATATACTTTTTTTAGGTATCCGCAATCAGTGGATTATACTAAATATTTTTTTGTTTTTTTGTGACAAAAAGAGAAAAAGGATGAACTAGGAAGTTCTTTTTCCTGGGAGGGCTTTTCATTTAAAAAAAAAAAAAAAAAAAGTTTTTCCCTTGAGAGGTCGAAAGTAAAAAAAAAGCTATCCTGGTTTCAGAGACGAAAGGATTATTTTAAAAAAATTTAAAACTCTTTATTCTAAAATATTCAAACAATTTTAGTAGTTAGCTCAAGGTTTGATTTGTTGGAACTAATTAAAAGTCCCCACTCAAATCCTCAACTCAGGAATTATACACACAATAAATTTTACCTTGTTTGGCTTTACATATTCATAATCAAATGTTCAGTTTCGGTTAATTAAAGCTGTTTTCTCATTAATGGATAAATTGAGCAATCAAGTTTTTTAATTTAAAAAATACGTATTCTGTTAACTACTTAATTGAAGGGCTATCCAATTTAGGAAGATAAGATAAATCGTGTAATAGGATTTTAATTTTATTTAAACATCAGGGTTGGAAAAGGCATTTTAAATTACAAGGAGGAAAAATAGATTTTTTCAAAACTCGTAATTTTAGGGCCTTGACAGATGAGACTCTTTTATAAAAGCAGTTCGTGTCTGGGTGGTATTACACAAAAAGGGGAGAAAAGGAAAAAAAAAAGGATGTGGAAGGAAGAAGAATACGCTTTCCTAAGTGCATTCTAATCGCTCTTGAAGAAAAAAAATAAACGGAACTTCCGGATCATAAATAAAACTTTAGAATGACTCACTTCTTGATTATAATAAAACAATATTGTTTGGTTGGAAAAAGGTAGGAACATTTTGGTTGATATTACATGGGGTCCTAGGTATATGAAAAATCCAAGTGGTCCATTATCCTCAAACTTTTCCACGGGCCAATATTCCAGTAGCCAATCTACTCCGAAAAACCTTCCCCGCTCTCTTTTAAAACTCAGACTAGTGGCGGAATAATTCCCCATTGTCCTGCTCACACATGGCGTCTCATACAATATTAATAGAAAAACCTTTCTAGAGCTTTTTTTAGTACTTTTCTTTATATTCTCTTGAAAAGAACCGCAATTTTTTAAATATTGACACAATAGTTTTATCCTCGCATTGAGTTTTTTTTTGTCAATTCATGTAGAATGGCATTTATCCGTGGGTAATTGGGAGATTACACTGGGAAAGGAGCCAGTTAGGGCGATGGGGTTTTGGGCCTTAATACTTCCGACAAATATAGCTTCCGTAAATTCAACTATCAAAGCTTGTTCAAAATACATTCCTAATTAGTGTTATTCAGTTCGAAGGATGACTCTGAATAATTTAATTGAATAGGCATTTGTCGGATCTTAATAGGTTCTTTATTGTATTCCCATGCATTATATTGAACGGTTACACGGTATACTAACGGTTTGTTTTATTCAACACCACACTTATGCATGCGCCATGATAGAATAGTTAAAATGAATAGGGCACAGGTAGGTAAATGGTTAAAATTTTCCAGAAAATGGTAGGCTAAGGAGTATATTGTATAGATTGGATTTTGGTTTCACAATAGGGTATAAGTCGCATGTTAACTTATGTTGGTTGATATCATCGCGGCTGGGTAAGGGGGGGGGTTGCTTGGATGGGCGGAACGCTACCGCGTTCTTAGATGTTCTATTTGATAACTATGGGGTAGGTATCTAAGGTGGAATTATTTGTGATGCATCCTATTATTGTATTAGTTTTAGATAGTAAGTACCTTTTTTTTAGTGTATATGGGTGGTAGACTAAAGTAAACGGAAAGAAAAAGGGAGGGTATAGAGGGCATGGGGTATGAGATATACTGTGTAGGTACCTTTACATTCTAGTTTTTTTTTTTTTTTTTTTTTTTTTTTTTTTTTTTTTAATGAATCCAATTTCTCCCCATCCACAAATCTTCAAAATGTTCCTCATCTCATCCACCGGTACCCAATCACACTTCCCTCCTTTCGCTTCCAGCATTATCTTAGCCTTTTCCCTTATCAACCCCTCAATCCCCCCCTTTTCACCACATTCCCCCATTTACCCCGTCGCCACCATTTTCCCCTCTGTTCCTCCATTTCCCTCTCAATTCCCCCATTCACCACCCCCAGTTCCCCCATTTCCCTCTCAATTCCCCCATTTCTTTCTCAATCCCCCCATTTTCCCCTCAATTCCCTTATTTTCTCCTCAACCCCCCCATTTTCTTTTCGATTCCCCCATTAACCTCTCAATTTCCCCATTTTCTTCTCAACTCCCAAATTCCCCCCATTCCACCACATTTTCCCACAATTCACCTCAATTTCCCCCATTTACCCCTTAATTCCCCCTTTTTCCCCTTAACCCCCTTTCGCCTCAATTCCCAAAATTCCCCCATTTCCCCTCAATTTCCCCAGTTTCCCCTCAATTTCACCATTTTCCCTCAATTCCCCCATTTCCCCTCAATTTCCCCATTTTCCCCTCTGTTCCCCCATTTCCCTCTCAATTCCCCCACTTCTTCCTCAGTTCCCCCATTTCCCCCATTTCCACCTCAATTTACCCATTTCCACCTCAATTCCCCCATTTTCCCCTCAATTCCCCCACTTTCGCCCCAATCCTCCCATTTTCCCTTCAATTCCCCCATTTCCCAATCTCTCATTTTCCCCTCAATTCCCCCATTTCCCCTCAATTCTCCCTTTTTTCTCTCAACTCCCTCATTCCCACAATCCCCCATTTTCCCCTCAATTTTTTTTTTTTTTTTTTTTTTTTTTTTTTTTTTTTTTTTTTTTTTTTTTTTTTAATTTTAAGAATGGCTTTAGAATATTTTCAATGTATTTTGATTCCTTCATGCGGAATTTTGATTTATGCACATTTATTCTCACAGATTTTTTTTTTAAGTAAACAAAAGATGTAAAGGTATGTATGCCTATAATATAGACAATAAAAATCTTCCATTGAACAAGAGGGGAAAAAAATGCCGACTATGAACACTGGTTCATACTAAAAGCAAACAAAAGCCGCATTTTACATTTGTATCACATTGTTTTCATATAAATGTTCAAATATCTAACATCAGGCATAGGCATTGGACACGGTGGTTGGAGGGGGGGTGCGGAGAGTGCCTTCATGCATTTGCATATTTAACGAATCATCAAATGGCAGGAGACGAAACCAAACACAAATATTTTAAAGTAAATACCGCCGGAAAAGGGGGTTTGAGGGCCTCCTGCGCGGCTGCATTATTTAGAGCGTAGATGGACAAGGCGGATTCCCATGCATTTTAACTGAAAACACCTTTCGATTTTTCACCATTTCTTTTATTCAGGAAGGTTCATAAATAAGGTTGTTAATTAAAAGTAATATTTAATTAAATTGTTGTTCGGATTAAGCAAAGATTCGGGAGGTAAAAGGAAATAAGCGATCTGTTCAAACGACAGCCACAAGCCTGGGAAATTCTTGTTTAATTGCAATTTCTACTTGTCATGGAAAGGTGATATTTAGTCACATACAAAGAGGCTGATTATGACAGCAGGTGAATTAGTTAAGGAACCGGTGCGTAAAGAGGGCGCGCTCCGAAAACCCAAAAGGCTCCCCGTTTCCATCCCTCCTCTTTACCCTTCCGACATCTCTAACGCTTACGCAACGTTCTCTCGACTTCTCTCCTTTCATGTTTCTTCATCACACACTCTCGTTCCTTTTACCCCCCAACCCCATCCACCCACCTTATACATGAACACAGGGCCTCGATTTTCCTTTTCACCTTTTGCAGGTCACCCTCTCCCCAGGTCCAGAGCTTGTGTCAACAGCAAAGGCTCCTTTGCAATCACCAGACCGGAACAACAGCCCTTCACACACACCGAGAATCGCAAACGACCACCCTCTATTTAATGACAACTATATTTTCTAAAGAAGTAATAACACCAAAATTTCGTTCGCTTTTCAAATATAAAATATCTATCATCCAGAGAGTTCCAGGAAAATAATAATAATATAGTATAATATTATTAAAAAAAAAAAAAATAAAATAAAAAATGTTCATGAAAATATAAAGGTATGTTCCAGGAATACCTACTACAGAGAAAAAAAAAAAAAAAAAAAAAAATTCGTTAAATTCATTATACAATATTTACATATTATGTAGTCCAATACATAGAATTAGGGTTTGAAAATGCAATAGGTGCACTATTTTATTTCATGATTTCTTCTTGTTTTGGACCATATTAAGGGTATTCTAAATCCAATACTTCGTCCGCCATTTTGTAAAAACCGGCCAAAATTTGACCTTTTTTTAGTTTTTGACCTCTAGCGCAAAAACAACGCATTTTAGCGACTTGACCACGAAGTAAAAAAAGAAAGATTAATAAATTTTGCGTCTAATGAGCTTTCAAAATCCAAAATCGGTCGAGCCGTTCAGGAGATGTCGATGATCAAAAATGACCCTTTTTTTACGGTCGGTTTTTGATCAAATTGCTCACTTCACATTCATGGGGTTACAGGTTTTTGATCAAATTGCTCACTATGGCTTTACAAAAAAAAAAAATTTAACATCGATATCTCCTGAACGGCTAGACCGATTTTGGCTTTTGAAAGCTCATTAGACGAAAAATTTAATAATCTTTCGTTTTTACTTCGTGGTTAAGTCGCTAAAATGCATTGTTTTTGCGCTAGAGATCAAAAAACCGAAAAAGTTCCCAATTTGGACGGTTTTTTCAAAATGGAGGAAGAAGCACAGGATGGGGAGTGGAGCAAACTTAGATTTAGAACTACCTAATGGTCCTAAGCAATATAAAATAAATAAAAAACTACTAGTTCAACTTTTGCAATTTGGGTCCCTATTTTTACTTAATTCTCTTGAAAAATGTACCAAGATTTCATTTTGTAAAAAAATCAAGTTATATCGGGGATATCATAAAGGTCAACTTTTTTATGTACGTAATTATGTTTCACTTTATATCATCCTTCCCTTTGATACTAAAAATGTCTTCATTATTCCATTCCTGCGTTTTTCAAGTACGAGGGTCGAAGCGCGGAGGGAACATTACCGCCTTTTACGGCCCCCTCTAACTTTTGATTTAGCACTTTTATCTCGAGTCGAAACGGCTCTGGAAGTCACCTTGCTCCAATATAGCCGACGTTATTTTAGAACATTTATTTTTTCCTTTATTAAAACGGAATCGAATCCGAAAGTCATATCAAGGATCAAAAAGGTTTTGACAAGGTTTAACCATGTTTTGTTTAGTAGTGTAAAGGGTAAAGGATGGTGATGGTCATGGAGAAAGGGGATTTTCTGACAAGGGTCCCAACAGACACATGCCCACCCTAAAGCAAACCCTTATATCGAACCATCCTCAACACTAAAAACCAAAGAGTCAACAATAATTACAATATCAATTTTATAAAGAATTTCTTTGGAAAATTCAATCTTTTTCAAATGTTATTCTTATAATTAATGATGTGTCGAGCGATAAAAACACTTTTCTTGCTAAAACTAGACTAAGAAATCATTAATCAATGTTCAATTTATTACCTTTAACGACGTTTCAAAGATTCTCATTAACGTTTAAATCGTGATGGATAAAGAATCAATCCTTTTATTGTTATTTTTATAAATTCTTAGAAAGTGAAGGCCAAGTTGGCGTGCGTCCACCGCAATTACCTTTGGAAGCCAACATCGAAACGATTCAATTTATCAACAGGGCCCCTTTTCCCGACGCTACGTTTTCTCTCTTTTCTCTTTTAGTTCGAAAATTAATTATCTCTTTCAATAAAAAAAAAATATCAACAAAATATTTTCGTTTTGTAGTCAAGGGAGCACACCACTCCGGCGAATCCCTGAATACTTGATATTGGACCCATCCGATCTGTTCAAAACCATTTATCATACCGTCAGAAAGGAAATACAAAGCACACCCATTTGTTATACAATACAATTTATTCGTATAAATAAAGAAATGTCGAAAAAAGTTTAAACAATTGCTTGAACTAATTATTGAAGGCGCTTTATTACTGTATAACATGACGGTGTTGCCGGTGATGTATAACCTAGCGCCCGTTACATGATCCTAACTCGTTTATTCAAAAAAGCCTTTCCAGGAAGTAGGTAGGTGACTACATAATTTTTTTCATTACACGTTTCTTTACCAAGGTAGGCTTAAAGAGTGAATACGTGACCCAAAATAACGAAAAACGTTAAACATGGTAAATGGAAACTCAAATCAAATAGGACGTTTTCTCTGCTCCTTTTAATACGGATGACTTGAAATTTTAAGAGATTTTCCTTATCATACAAAACAATTTGCAAAATTTCAATTTAATCGGTCCACAGATGAGAATTTGATGATCTTTATGAATTGAGTCTCCACTACTTTAGAACAATCGAATTGAAATTTTGAGAGCTTTTTCTTATCATATGAAAGGAGATCTGTGCCAATTAAAAGAATTTTCTCAACTAAAATGTTGAGAAGCCTTGAGCAAACAAGTTCAGAACTTCCATGAAAAATTTCAATTTTGACTCGAACTTTGTAAGGGACTAGATGTGAACTTGATACTTTAAGAAGCGCACGTAGCAGTTTAATTTATAAAAGTTAATTTTATTACTTTGTTTGTATAATACAATGGAATCTAGTGCTCCATAAAATCTCCAAGGGAGCACTTTAAAAAAAAATTACCTTCCAAAGGTTGGGGAGGAGCTCCGGTTTTAATTTACCAGCGTCGAAATTAGTCTAACCTTTAAAAAGAAAAAGAGAATAAAGGAAAAAAACAAAAATAAAAACTTCCAGTCCTTAACTAGTCGGAGTTGTTATGAAATGAAGATAGATGAGCCGGGTTGCGCCCCCCTCTGGGAAGAATTAGCATTAGCAACCTGATTAACCATTCCGGGTGATTCATCAACACCGCGATGGGACTCCCTTAACATCAATGGACGTCATTAATAAAACAGTGAGATCAATTATAGAAAATAACCTTCATCAAAACTTAATCCGATATTTCATTTTTAAAAATTGGTTTGGGGAGATTCTGTCATATTTCAAACGGATTCAACTTAATAAAATCGATAATTTCGTTTTGATGTCCAAAAATAGCAAATGTCTTTTAAAACTCTTTATTATTCAAGAACTTTTCAATAGAAAATGAGATAGCTTCAAAAATAACTGGAAGTTTGTCAAAAAGGGGCTCTACAAACCTCCACATATAGGTCACCACTACGCCCAGCCATAGGTGGCCTCTACGCCTAGCCATAGGTGGCCCCTACGCCCAGCCATAGGTGGAATCTACGTCCAGCCATAGGTGGCAACCACTTCAAGCCATAGGTGGTCTATACATCTAGCCATAGGTGGCAACTACGTCCAGCCATAGGTGACAACTACGTTCAGCCATATTTTGCAACTACGTCTAGCCATAGGTGGTCTCTACATCTAGCCATAGGTGGCAACTACGTCCAGCCATAGTTGACAACTACGTTCAGCCATATTTGACAACTACGTCTAGCCATAGGTGGTCTCTACATCTAGCCATAGGTGGCAACTACGTCCAGGCCATAGGTGGCATCTGCCATCTACGTCCTTTTCCTGTCTTTTAGTTCTTAATTCATCTTATGCGATTTTATGGAATGACCGTAAAGTTCAAAACAGACCTCCCTTTTGGTTATTTAATAATAAATATTGCGTGAAAGCTCTTTTAGTGCCATTTATTAAAACGTAGAGCGTTTCATAAAAGTCCTTTCATATATCACATCTGCCCATTGGCCCGGAATAGTAGGTTTATATACGACGTATGACATCCCACCCCCTCTTTTATAATCGCTGTACCTCCCGATTTACAAGCTTACTTTATTCAACGGAAAACTCACACTTTCGTTTTTATTAAATAATAAATTTTTAGAGCGGAATGCGGGTGAGAAAATAGAAAAAATCTTTGCGGTTGAAAATAAGGAGAGACAGGGCCATCGTTTCTCTTACGAAATAGGGCGAGTCGAGTGCTAATCCAGTGCAGTTGACAAGAGGACGGAATTACTTCAGCCACCCTATAAACGCAGGTTATAAAGCACCCTCTCCTTTTCCTTTTGTTTCCTTTAATTAAATGCTTTATTTACTTTTATTTTTTTATCTTCCTCCAACGTAAAAATTATTTTTCTAATTTATTTATTTTTTGTTAAACATATATATAAATAATTAAAGGACAACTTGTTGACGTAGAGGCTTTCCTTTGTATCAGAAGAAATCCTATATCTCAAGTATGAGAGACAAGCGGATTTATAAGACGTTCAAAGCAAAAAGATAAAGGAAACGAGTTGAAAAGGGACGAGATCTCACTTTGCTCTTTTTCCACCAAGAAGAAAATCTTTAAGGTTCAAAATTTTATGCAATCTTCATGTCATGTGAAATAAAAATTCAAGGTAAAGTCAGGAACAAACGGCAAAAAAAAAAAAAAAAAAAAAAAAAAAAAAAAAAAAAAAAAAAAAAAATGTTGAGTATTGTTGAAAAATTGGTGATGGGTGGTCATGGCAAAGTTCTTGACCCCAAAAAAATTTCGCTTTATACGAGGATTTCGGTGAAAGGGCCTCAAAAAGCCAAAATATGAATTTTCGAAAAATGGCAAATGAAATTTCGGTCCTTAAATGAATTTGCACGAGAACTACAATGGAATGATTCAAAAATTTTAAGACCAACATTTTTTCAGTTATCGCCAAAAAAGAGCATTTGAAACTAAAGGAACCTAATGATCATTTTTAGAAGATCACCAATTTTCAATAATAGCTATCATAAAGAACAAGGTTTTTTTGGGAGAAACTACCAAAACCCTAGTAAGTCCTAGAATAAGTTGATTGATTCCTAGTCCCATATACCCAATTTGAAAATTGAACAATGTAAAGAACGAAATGAAAAGAGAAAAAGAAAAGTTTGAAAAATGCAAAGCAAGGTTTATTTTGTTGTACTTTTTCTCCTTTCACGAATCGAAGCCGCGTGTGTTTTAAAGGTGGGCCATTAGTTAAGGCGTCGTGTCGGCTTAGCAGAGGATATGTCCTACCTCAGATTAAACCTGTTTACTATGAAATATTACCTCTCCCCCTTTTTTTACACCTCTTCCCACCTATTTTCATTCCTCATGAATCCTATCTTCCTATCTTACTTTCCTTCCGGCAGAAAATGCTTTCTGCTTTTCACCTGAGACAGTAATCGTATTAGAAACATAAAAAAACTCTGCAAAAATATTTAGGTTTGGATTTTGGTAAAAGTTGTATGGGTTCGTGAACAATGCGGGGCTTCGGAAAAAGCACTTAGCGATGTCGGTTTTGTATTTAGAACCTGGGGAGTCGATTTTTTATTTCTTCTTTTTTTTACGTGGTTTAACAAATAACAGCCCGCAGAGGCTATTTAGCTCTCAAAATCTGTTCACTCCGCCCACTTTCAAAACCATCAACAACGGAGGCCCATTCGACTCCCCCGCCCGTTCCCCGCACCGCATGACCCTTCACGCCGCAAACCCCCACAGCCCACTAAAGCGACATCGCATTATTCCGATCTCCACGAACCTGATTTTCCACCCTAGTGGAAACACAACCAGACTGCTTACATTGAATGTAATCATAAACCCATTCCGACGGATTTTTCGGATTACGACGAATACTTCTGACCCAGAAATTGGTTTCACGGGTAAATAATCGCGTTTTCGTCTTTTTTCCACTTCGAAATAAACCAAGAATTTTTTTTCAACTTTCTTAAAAATAAAGTTATTCTTTTGCCCCGAATTTGAGAAGGGGTCAAGGAGACCCCTTAGGGTCAATCTGGCTATTGATCTTGATCAGGCATAAAAAGGTCTATCACGGCGTGATTTTTGTAAAGAGATTTATTGGGACAATTCTAGTCGGGCAGACGGGTTTTTAAACAGTTTAGTATGCAATTTAACCGAATTATTTTTACATAGGTACTAAGTTGAACCACCCTGTATACTAGGTAGGACATAATCACTTTTTGAGAAAGTTCAGTTTTATTAGTTCTTCTTCCATAAATACCAGGCGAGACCTTTTTTTCAAAAAAATCAAGAAAAAGCATTAAAACAGATCGATGACATTTAATTTGTATTTAAATCAAAAGGGAGAGATTAAGAAGTTGGGCCTATTGCGATTCTATTACTTAACTTTCTTACTAACTTCGGGATTGGAAGAGTAGGGAATGTTTCCAAGTCTCATTTCCTCCCTTCGCTAAAACAAAGCCAACTACAAACTTTTCTATTGGCCAGTTAAATTCAGGGCGATAAAAATGAAAGACTTTCTATCATTTCAAGCTGCTCCTAACGTCAACGTTTTCGCTCAAAAAAATTAGCATAAATTATTAAGAGGTTTTATGTAGCATGTAATGGGGTGGTTGAACATTGTATTAAGATGAAGGAAATGCCGGGACAATTACCCATGAAGTAAGTTGAAACAATGGCCTTCTGTTTGGAGGGAGGCGAGAGGTTTCTCGCTCCTTTACAATAAACAAACCTTTCTCTATTGATAACCAACAGCACGAAACTCTTCTATTTAAAATTCAAAACCAATTTTTAACCGCACCAATAAACTTTTGTGCCCTTTCATAATTTTTAAAAGTAAAATCGGAGATTAAGATTATATCTCGAGTTCTTCTTCGTTGTAATCTAAAGTACCATGGGAGAATGATAGAGATCGTTCTGAAAATTATTCAAAGTTTGTCGTCATTACAACTTTTAAGACCCTGCTATTCATAAAGGTGTTACACACGTCTGATAACGTTTACGTTATGACTTAGCGTGATGTTTTGTCCTAATTCTAAAGTGCGTAAACTTAAAACTTTTTATTCTTTCTTGAGGGGAAAAAACTTGCATGTTTTTCTTTACTAGGTACTACAGAAAAATCGCTGATTTCAGCTAAAAACTTGCCTGATAGAGCTGAAGAATCTGAAATCGTTTTTGAGATATAAAAACTTTTTTTTCGACCTTACCTAAGGGGGGGGGGATCCTTCTTTACTTTTTCGTCCTGAAAATTTTTATTTTTTTATTTCACACAAAATGTGGTTTTGGACTATTTTTAGGGTGTAAAACAAGAATCTGAAGTCTTTTTTGCTATAGAAAAACATTTTTTTTTTCGTCATCACCCCCAGCATCCCCTTTTTTACTTTTTCATCCTGAAAATTTTTATTTTTTTTTTATTTCATCCGAAATGTGGTCTGTTTTGCGATCGGAGCAATGGAGGCTCCGGGTTCATAGGCCTATATATTCGTTATCATAGCGTTCTGGGGATCATGAAAATATAGGACCTTTTTTTTTAACCGAAAATTTTCATTTTTTAATTTGGAAAATTAATTTTAAAAAATTTGTTACTGCAGAGTGCAAGGATTGTTCGATAAATTAATACAACGGTATTTAAACAATTTAGCAAAATTGATACATACCTATCATTTACATCGTTTCAAGTACCTAATAAATTACTGTAGTTTGATGGGAATAATTTATTTTCGTTTTATGTTTGCCCTGTTATGTATTTGAAATGTTTGCACATATCAATTATCACAAATGAAATTAAAATGTAATTTTTTTTAAATCAATTAAAAGTGGTTTTTACGATTTTTTCAAAATTAACTGAAAAAAAAAAAATATCCGAAAAGAGTTATTAAGGGAAATATTACAAGTATGCGACGGGCGTTTGTCAGTAGAATGTTCGTCGGGTTTTCGAGAGGAAAGGGGAGGATTCTCCGGAGTTTTGTGGGAATTCAGAGTCTTTACGTTTTCATTTTTCCCCCCTCTTCATAAAAATATTATTTTCTTCCTCTCTCGAAACCTAAATTCTCGATATTAATTACTTCTTGTTAAATAACGTGGAATGGAATTGGCTCCTTTCTCGATCAGATAAGTCGAGAATGATTCGTAATTTCGGTCTGCGGTTTCGATATTGGAAGTCATTGTATGGATATCAGCGTTTCCACTTGAGTAAAGCTTTATTGAGTCAATAACCTACCTTGGAGCGTAAATGGATTAATATTCCATTGTCTATTTAGAAAATAAGTTGAGTTGAATGAGAAGAAAAAAATCGACTTTTCAGATTTTTCCTTTTAATTCAATTGTGAACAAGTGGAGCCTATCTCTTGACAAGGAGTGTCGCTTGGTTGGAGGAACATGTTAAAATGTATTCAGGCGTAGCCAGTTGTAAACAAATCTGTCATCCAGTAAACAGATCCTATTAGATAGTGGATAAAATTCGCAAAAGGGAAAAACGTCCCCTTGCTATCTCTTTCAATTCGGGACTTCTTGCTCTAATTTAATTTTATACGTTTCGATCTTCAACGCTTTTACCCGAGAGGAATTGAAATGACGGTATTAAGGGACGGCTGAGGCTCATAATCTTAGTAGTCTGTCCGATGGTAATTAGGCCGGGAGACAAATGGGACCCTAAGGCGCGTCTTTGGCATAGGACAAAGCCAAGGGGACAAAGCAATGTCCAGTATAATAATATAATAAACCTGTCCTAAAGGTGGCCGTCCATGAATTATTTACTCGCACTAAAACCCGGTTATCTTTACCCTTTACGGCCCAATAAGTTGAGCATTTTTTTAAACGTTTCACGTTTTTTTGAAATATAGCCTCGTGTTTCATACGGATTATCTCGTTCGAGCTGTCTACACTTATCATGTCACTCTTTCAACTCAATTACATTCCGCTTAGCATAAAATTTTTTTTTAGAAAGTGTAACGAAATTAAGGATAACAATTTTCGGATGTATCGAATTTCTAAAAATAAGATGACATTTAAAACTTATTTGACCTACAAACATTTATTTCAGCTTTCGTTCAATGATTCAGGTGTCAAAATCTCCACTTAGCGAATTAAACCTTCATGATCAAGAAGGCTGAAGAGAAGTTTTGGTTTTGATCCTTTGATCAATTTTAGATGGAATAACTATGAAAAATAAAAATTTTGTTGTAAAAACGGTAAAAATCAAGCTAAAAAACGCTTTTATTTCGAAGAATGGGCGAAAAAAATTTTAATCTTGGAAAAAGGTTTGAAATTGATTTGGAAAATGAATAGACCGAGGGAAAAAATTGGATCAAAATATAGCTTTTATGTTTTATTGTTGCAGTTCAAAAAGAAAACAAGATAAAAAATACGTTGAGAGAGGATTCTAGTGACCCGTTTGCTAAAATCCTCCGGGATTCAGCTCAGAGATCCCTTAATCCAAGACGTCGACCAAGGAATCAGGTTACTCTCGTAGGGAGGAAAAAAAGATGCTTTTTTATAATTTTAACTTTCTTAAAAAAAAAAAAAAAAAAAAAAAAAAAAAAAAAAAAAAAAAAAAAAAAAAAAAAAAAAAAAAAAAAAAATCTAAATTAATTAATTACATTGAACTTTCCATAGTTAGAGCCAAAAGGATGAGAGTAACAGGTTTTCAATTTTCATATTTTTCTAAAAAATTAAAAATATGTATTTCATTCTAATCTTATGATATTTTGCTAAATAATTGTGGGGCTCTTTGTTTGGAGAATAAAACAACTTTTTCCCGAGTCTTAAAACCACCAAATGCAATTCCAAATGTCTAAAAGCAATCAGAAGAACGAACCTCGCGGTCGCTCCCCGTATTTATTTACTCTTGTCTAATTTCCAGGACGAAAAGGACAATTAATTAACGAGAACGGAAAAGCCCTCTCGAGTTTAATCAAGAATCCGGGTCAGTCCATGACAAGAAAGCGCATTTTCAATTAGCGGTCACTTTTTCAACGTACGAGTTTTCTTTGCGCGGAAAAAAAAAAGTTTGTTCCTCAAATTTTTATTTTTATATTTATTTTATCCCGTCGATTTTGTCACCTAATAAACTCCATGGCCCTTTTGTTTCGAACCTGCTATTGAAAGACCTCCATTCATCAAACTCATCGATGAAAAACGAAACAAAAAGAAACCATTTTTTGTTAAAACTGACAGCTCAAAATAACCTTAATCTGCAAAGAAAAAAATTAAATTTTCATTACGCATTGTTTTCAATTGAGTTTACTTTTTAGTAATTCCGAATAATAAGCAATGAAGGAAAAATAAACAAATGCGTAGCGACAATGTAAGGCATCAAAATATCGGCTTACTTAAAACTTAGTTAAGAACCTGGTTATGTTACTCTCGTTAAAGATAACTTTAGCATCAAAGTTAAATTTGGTTTTAAGAATAAAAAAAGAACCGCTCGGAAAGATAACTCGAGTTGGCGTGTCGAGAAGCGGCTCTAAAAGCGCTTTAAGAGGAATATCATGTTTAACACCCGGTTTTCAACCCCTACTCACACCTTCGACCACAATTACCTTATTTCTTTAAGAAAAAGATAAGTTTCTAATTAATTACAACCTTTTTATCCAGAAAGGGTACTAAAATGAATTTTTTCATATTGATTCAAATAAAATTCCGATACAAAAGTTTCAATTTTATTTTTTGATATTCCGTGGAAATTTAGTTATAGAGGTTTCAGTTTTTAATTTGATTTTAGTCGCAAAACCCTCTTAATTTTTAGAATTCGACAGGGATAAAATTCAATGCGGCTTCCTAAAAAAGAGTGTAGAGTTCGCTTTGATTGGGGAAGGGCTGGAAGGGGGTTTCAATCAGTCAGAGTAAATACATTCAACCATTCAAAAGATAGCTTTGATTATACTTTCGTCATTACAATCACAGCTTTGTTTGCAAATTAATTTAAAAATTTTAATAACCACGAGAGAAACCATGTTCCAGATTTTTTTATACTAAAAAAAAACTTTTGCTGTATTGTGTTGTTTTAATTATTTAAAAAAAAATCATGTACGTATGTTATTCCCAGCTTAATATATTTTAATAACAGTTTCAAACATTTTTAATTTGTATTTTAATTATTAATTAATTTAAACCGTTCCACTGGTTTTTTAATTATATCTGTTTTTGTTAAACGATTTGTTTAATTTAAATATATTCTCTCTGAGGGAGAAGAAAGGCAGCGTGTGGTTTTATGAAAAACCTTTAGGCTTTCCATGGGGAAACCTCATTTAGGAAATTCACTTTTTTTTTTTTTTTCATTCTAAATCAAAGACAAGGAAAAAATGATAAAAAGTCTATGTGAGACCGACTTCAATAGCTTGCTTTCCTCCCAAAATGGCATCTTCTAGACATGTAGCATAACTTTCTTCTTAGAAAAAGAACAAACAAAAGTTTAAGGGTTAAAATTTAGGCTAAAGGAGTGGGTAAACTGTCAATTGGTTATCGGGAGACCAGGTGGAAACCACAATAAATCACTGGAGCTTTAGCAATTAAAATGTAAAAGTTTCACATAGCCGGACAAAGAAGAAAAAAGGATTGGGTTGCTGAAAAAAGGTGTGATTGGTTTTTCCTCTCCTTTCGTTTTTATTAAGACGTCCACCCACCCCCAATAGAGATTCCACAAAAAAGTCGATCTGTTTTTTCAAAGCGGTGTAAAAGGTCTTCAAAGTTACAACTTAGTCGGCGGCGAAGAAAACTTTCGTCCCATTTATAATTCATTGAAAAGTCGAGGGTGAAGGGGGGACGAAAGGCGAGAATATAAACCGCAAACGCACTTTGTCCCTTTTATACCTTGACTGTTTCCAGGGGAGGGCTACAAACCACCGCTATGCCCCACCGACACCTTCTTTCCCTAATGACCAAGGGGACCTTAATTTACCTCTGCAGTGGATTAAATAATTAATTATTTTATTCATTACTTTCGTACTAGAAAGAAAAAAAACCGCTTTTTCTCTTATAAATGCGAAAAAAATTTTTTTAAACTTTTTGCGCTTAACCCAAAATCGATGGTTATCGGTCCGATTGTTTTGTTCTGGGTTGACCCAAAGTCCGGCGATATATCAAGCCCGAATACTACCTGTGGCTTCGACCAAATCGCCCCCGACCCGTCCAATCAAAACGGAGGGGGATCCACGGAGGAGAGGATTCGATAAATTTGCTTCCCGAACCCGTGTTTTTCCTATTTTTCCTAAGCGATTCGTTTCCCTCGAGACAACCCACATAAACAAAGTTGGGGGAAAAAGTTACGAGGTTTTACATAATTCGTCATCACACATCTTGGGCACTAAAAATTAATTTTTTCTTTGATTTTTAAATTATAATTTTATAGGGAAGGCCAGGGGGAAAAAATATGGAAGTTGATTTCGAGAAAAATGAAAAACAAAGTTTCATTTTCTATTAATCTTTTTGTAATATCCTATTGTAATGCTAGTTACATTCATCTATTTTCCCCCTTACACCGATTCTTTGCATGCACATTTCGGATGATTCTTATCTTTTTTTCTCTCTTGTTCTACCATATGATAATACTCCTGCCTAGCCCCTAGATGGCGCTAATATCTCAAAATCGACGAAAAAGTGACTTTCATCTTTTTTCCCCCTATTCATATTGTTTGATCGTAAAGTAGGTCCTTGACTATTATAGAGGAGGAAAATCGATGAGTCAAAGTAAAAAAAAAATTATCATTTAAAAGCCCAGATAGCCTTCTACCTATTCATATTCTCGTAATTACTCCCATCCCGACGTTCTTTACATATTTCGCCGAGGGTAAATAAAAGTGGGGAAAAATGCCTCATGAATTTATTCAAAGCTAATTGCGAAATAATAAGGGTAAGAGGGACGGCCGCCTGGGGCGTAGACGTGAGGGGGGACGGGGGGTGCGAGGCCATTAAAATTGAGTTACAGAACTGTTTGTTTCAAACTCGAGTTGAAGCCTTGGTGCGTATGTGTGCGCGCGTTCGTTTAGAAAGAGCCCGAGGAAGCACAAAGGGAATTAATCCAGATTTTCACGCCGTTTTCAACCGCTAACCGCCGAGCGCAAATCCCCCACTTTGAGTGCCAAAGACAGAGAAATTTCCACTATTAAATAGAAACGAGATTTATACATTTTATAAATAAATTGTTTAATTTAAGCGTTTTTTTTTCTCTCCATATTTTGTTGAGATGGGGAGGACCGGAAAAGGCGTTCAGCCATATTTCGAGCGGGAGATGAGATGTTTTCCAAAAGCATACACCCCGAGGCACAATTACCGGAGTGCGTTTCGAAAAGAAGGGGGAGGAGACGATTTAACGTTTTAAGCTAATTGCTATCCTAACTTTCTCAACCTACACCTACTCTTTTCCCATCCACGTCTAATAAACAGTCCATTTGAAACCGTCGTTTTAATAAACAAAAGGGTTTCAAAGCGTTAATACAAACAAAATAGTTGTCGAATAGTAAGAGCAATAATTTATACAGACTTTGTTACATTTTGAAAGCTTGTTTCTATTTACGATTTAGAGAAGCATTTTACTCGATTTATACCTAGTTTTGACTTATTAGATCCTTTTAGTCTGTGTTTCAGCCAATTATTACTTGTTCATCTAAATTTGCCCTAATTTTGGGCTCTTTTTTTGTCTTAATGGCTATTTAAAGATAAAGTTCTCTATATTATACGATTTAGGAAAGCATTTAGCTCGATTTCATCCTACTTTTGACTTATTGGATCCATTTTGTCTATGTTTCAACCAATTTTTAGGGGTAAGGCAGGACGGGCGGGCTTAGCGACTCTGATACACCGGTTCACACTAGATCACCGAAGTTAAGCAGAGTCGGCCGAGGTTAGAATCTACATGGATGGGTGACCACTCCAGTCATATTCATGCTCTAAACGCGGAACTGTTCCCTATCTCCCAACCCAGGAGATTGAGGCGATGAGTAGTAACTTTAATGAGCTACGATTTGGTTAATCGTTTCAAATATTTGTATAAGACGTCTGTCCGTGCCGGACAGAAAAACACAAAATCGGTAATTATTGCTATTATTATTATTTGTAATATATAAATATATTTTTTTTAATAATCAGGCAATGAACCTGCTTAAATTGATTAAAATAAGAGTATTAACTTAATTCCTTTTAAAAGTTAAGGGTATGGGATCCTATTATCGTCATAATTGTAATTATTTAATTAGTTGGACCTAAAAACCAAGTAGATCTTGATTGTTTTCAAAAATAAAAATAAAAAAATTGAAGGACAAACTTCTTTTCTATATTTTTTAAACAAAGTTTGAGAAACTTTGGGTAAAAAATAGGATTTTGGGTTGTTCCTCCATGTTGTTTAACTTTTCAAACCATTACTATTTTTACGTTTTATATAATTTCATTTTTATGTTGAAAAGAAAATTACAAACGTTGACAAAAATTAATTTTCTGGAAACCACACGAAGATCAAAGAAAGAAAAAGTCTTTTGAGCTTAGAGCAAACACTTTTTTCTTGTCTTTTATTCCTTTTTTCTAGTCGGTTTCCTCATTTTTTTCAAGCCCGTTTTATTTGTGTTATTTAATTAAAAAACAAGTTTAGAGAAAGGAATAAACTAGGTGAAATACTCGGTTAAATAATGCAGTTTTTATTTAGTAATTTAAATATAATTGGAAGGGAGGGAGGTGAATTTATTTTGCAGGACTCCGACAGTTTCGCCAAAGTTTCTAGTCGAGGAGACTTTGACAATCAGTCCTCCGGCTAATCCCGAGGCTGCGGTCAGCCCTGGTTTAATAATGCACCACCGGACACGTCACCACCCCTAATTTGACTTGTATTTAGAGTTTCAGATAGGAAGTCACGGTTAAGGGATGGGGCTGGATGAAAAGGAGAGGGGGGATCCCCGCTATAGCAACAACAACACTTAACTAATCCTAAACTGTTGTTAGCCTGAACAAAGTTCACCATTGTCGGAGACAAACGCTCCCTCTCCTTTAAATTTTCATCACTTCATTTTTTAGCGGGTTTCCGTAGGAAAGTAGGCTATTGAGGAGGTAGTCACGGCGGCTCCCAGGCTATTTTTTTTTTTTAGAGTTAAAAATCGATACAGGAATGTCTCATCTATATTTGAAACGAGTTAATATTTTTAAAAGTGTTTACTAATCTTGGCGAGACTCATCAAAATAAACATAAAATTTACAAATTACAGTTTTTTAAGCGCCCTTTTCATAGTTTATTTATAAAATGCTTTTAAACGAGGTAAAACGGAAAATGGGATGAGTTAAAGGGGGAGGGGGATGTAATGAAATTAAATCTCCCCGACTCCGTTAAGTAATGAGTTTGGTAGAAAGTTCAAGGACCACATGAATTCGTTATAAAAACGAAGAGTCGGAAGGCATGGGGGCAACTTGAAAATCGTAACTTTCCCGACAAAGAAATACACAATGAAAAACGCGAAAGGTTGCCAAAGCGGAGAAGAAAAGAGTCTGTTTAATGGTGCTTAAATTTGTTCTTTTCCAAAAGGTGCTCAGGATGAATCAATCATTTCCCTTCCATTGTCGGCTCTCGCCCTCTTTTCAATTGAAAAAAGGGATTTTTTCTACTTAAAACATCGATGAAAAGGCAGAAAATCTTTTTCATAAACATTTTTACTTTGATTTTCAAAAAAGAAAGTCTTAAAACTCAATTTAATTAAATCTCAAAACTCGACAGTTCGAACAGAAAGTCCGCAGTAATTAAATCCCTCTTCCTATTTAGTCCATTAGAATAAATTATCATTAAATTCTTCTGTTGGAACCTTTGAGTACTTTTAAAAACGTAATTTTAACCTTATTGCTAAATTTAAGGGACTTTTGATACCATGTAAAAATAAAACGTTTTTTCCCTTTTACAAGTGCTTGGATAAGCAGAACACGGTATCTCGTTAGTCAGCCCCTCTACTCATTCCACAAGTGATATGGCACGTTAAAAAATCATGCGACCTTTCGAATCGTGGGTGGGTTTTTTTTAGTGGAAGAAGGGGTTTGGGTCAAGCACCACTCGTTCGGTAAGAGGGGTAGAAAAACACGTTCCACTAAGGCTAATGTGAGCCAATCTTTAACCAACCTAATTTATTGTCTACTAAGAGAGGAAACTTAAGTGGCAATGAAACGGAAAAAAGGGAGACCAGAGTTTCTCCTTCCTTTTAAGTGAATCTTCGATTTTCAAGATAAAATATTTAAAGCAGAGCGAACTTGCTGTTAGGAATTCCTCTCTTCCGTCAAAAAGACGAACCAGTTTGAGTCCAGGAAGGTAGGATGGGAGGTAGCAAAGGGTATAGAAAAAGACTCCTGTTTATAGCAGAACGTAGAAGGATGGTAGGGGAGGTGATGTGATGGTCTATGGGAGGACTAAGGTGGTAGGGGTGAAATGTTTAAGGGAGGTGTGGGAGAGTAGGGGTAAGATAGATGATGGAAGGGGAGATTTAGTAGGATATGGGGAGAGACGAGGAGTTAATGAATCAGTGGGAAATAAAGTGGAGATGGTTGAGGAGGGCGGTAGGGTGGTGGAGAGCCAAGGAGGTGGGTGGTTTGGGAGGGAGTTTAAGTGGTGGTGAAGGAATTTAAGGGGGAGGTGGGGGAGAGTCGAGGGAGAGTAGGAGGAATATGTGGTGACGAGTAGTAGAAGGGGATTCGTTTAAGTGGTATTTAGTGTTGTGGCGAGGTCAGTAGAGCCCTGTCTTTTTGAGAAAGTTCCAGTTTTAGAGGTTCCTCCTTCACAACTACCAGACCGGAGCTATCGTAAGATGCTGCTTGTTGCCTCTATCCCCTTTGTCAGTATAAGGGGAATCCAATACAGCCTTTGCAAAGTGATAAGTTCAGTTTCTTGCGAATCAATATGAAGTTCATTTTCACTCGAAATGGAATGGTTTTAATGAAAGGTTTATAACGTTATTTTTAGGAATAAATTCGATGGTTATGGGTAGAGCTTGTCTCATGCATAATTCCTCATGTTAATGGAAGGTTTAGGGATGAGTGTGGATGGAGGGGGTGGAAGGGGTTGAAAACTAGTCCGTGTGTGAGTGATACTCCAAGGGAATCGATATGGTCAGAGGATGAGGTTGAGCCTTAGCGGTCGGCGGCCTATCTCTTACACTCCTCCAACCCCCCAAACCTTGTTTTAATTATAAACGAAGAGTTTTGGAATTCGAAGTCTCGCCTTGGGAAGACCGCCTGGGAGCCACTGTTGCGGTACGAAACATCGACGCGACTCGACCCAGTCGGAAAAGTCATTTCCGCTTAGGATTCCAAACTTGGACTAACGCTTTTTGCACGTTCGAGAAACAAGAGATCCCGCCCTACTTAACTACTAACAGTAAAGTTAATTTCGGTATACACAGTGTTAATTAAATCCCCGCGCACCTGAGCTTCTCCTGTCTGTTTTAATTATCATATTTTCACTTTTATACTTTACCAAAAAAAGAAAAAAAAAAATTAAAAGGAAAAACCTTGTCGACCTCGAGTTTACTAAACAATAACAAGAAAAATGAACCAAAAATCGTATATTCTTCAATATTTTCTAAGCCTGATCACTCAAGGAGAAACTATTTTTGATAATAAAGATCAGAATACAATTTGCAGTATTATTTCGTAAATAATGATGAAAGGATTCTAACATAATTTGTAAAAACCTTCCATTATAGAACAAGCCGACTTTAAATTCCCAATCCGTTCTAATGAATATTTGAACTGACTTTATTATATGCAGTGATTTCATCGGCTTATATGTAAATGCACGGACTTATATAAAACTAGCTCTTTTGACCACTTAAATAAAACGAAAAACGTTTCGTCCGTGGTTAATTCATCTCTTTGAATGAGTATGTAAATATTGTAGGAAAGGCTTTATGGATTATCTCAGGGAAAGAGTAAACTATCTACATCCCCTCCCGTCTTTCCCACCTCACTCTTCACGAGATTCACCCCCCCCCCCCCACCTGATTTCCATTTATCATTATTCATGACTCGTATGCATTCCAAAATTTTGTAAAAGGCACACTAAATTTGCATTTTAAACTCTGATGTGATTGTTTAACAATCGGTTTTATTACTTGGTATTACAAAATCCCTTACGTTTTAGTTTTTTATAAGTTTATTTTGAACGAAAATTAAATTCAAAGGACATTCCCATTTAGGATCATACATCATGAGCTTAATCCAATGGTCAAAAAGTGGGTTATTCTTAAGACCTTACATTCTGATCTAAAAAGGTACACGTTCAACGGGGTTGTTTTCCGTGTGGACCGATCGACTTGAAATATTTAGGAACCATCATCTAAAAACGGTTAAAAGTTTCATCAGTCCACAGGGAGAGGAAAAAACGCATTAAATACTCAAACTATTTGTATGCTGAAATAAAACATTTGCCATCCCAATTTGCGTTAATGTTTGGCAGGTTCATCTTGAAGATTAAAATTAAAATTCAGAGTTTTTTCTTCTCACAATCGAATGTGGTGCTTGAGAAAACTGCAAATGCGAACACCTGCCTGCTGTACACCAATAATCGAGATGCATGGAAGTGAGAATACATGTAGCTATTAAAGGTTAATATGCCGCTCCTACGATTTCCAATTATTTACTGAAAATTGATCAATTTTACAAAAAAAAAAAAAAAAAAAAAAAAAAAAAAAAAAAAAAAAAAAAAAAAAAAAAAAAAAAAACCTAAAACTATTGAGGCAATTTCGACCTCCTTTGTAAAATATCCAAAAACATATTAGAAATGATAAGCCCCGAGAAATCAAGGTATGTACGTTAAGATTAAACGGAGTCGTTTCTGGAACCTAATTCAATCGCATAATTCCTATGGGTGGTAATTCGTGAGGTTGGCCGGACCATTACCCCGTCCGTGTTTGTTTTCCACGCGATCTAACGATTTAGTTAGACGAAGGCACTTTTTTCCAACGCTATCGCAACAATTTTCCCCTCATTTTTTTCCTGTTGTGTTTTTTTAGATTCTTAACCCTTTTATGCTTTTCTCAAGTTTACCCCTTTCTACACACAAATAATAAAAAGAAGGGAATAATTGAGTTTGAACGTACTTGGGCTGAAAATGGAAATTTTCGTGAGTTCGATAACGTTTTAAGACCTGAAGGTTCTAATTAGATCGGGTTCGGACAGTCGCATACTAATCAGCGCTTTTCCCCAATTTAACTTCCCCCCACAATTCAATCATGTTCTTTTTATTCCCTCCCATTATTCCTTTAAAATTCGCTGACACTTTTTAATTCAAAAAGGAATATTCGCTAATAAAAAAAACGAAGTTATCTTCAATCCTTTTCTCCTATTGAGTTAAACATGTTCTTCCAACCTAAATCGTTTAATAATCTCTACTATAAAGAAAAAAGCCTTACCGAACTTCTGCAGAGAAAACACCCCTGAAAAAGACAAACAAAATTTGATTACAAAATAAAAGAAAACTCGTTTAGAACTAAACTTAAACACTTGGTCAAATCTAGTTTTGTTGTTTTGCACAAAGAGACACGACTCGGAAGGTGATTATGAAACAAGGACAAAAGCTTAGACCGTTCCTACGAACGTACTTTTGCACCCAACTGTCTATTCCAGCTTTTAGTTTTACTTCTACCAAAATAATAACATTTTTACACAATTTTAACGATAAGTGAATCTAAATTGTTACCAAAAGTTTTTGTCATTGTAAAAAAAGGTTTGGTAGTTAAGCGGAACCCCCAAAACGGGAACTTTCTCAAAAAGTGGTTTTTTATGGACCTTTTCACTCCTAGCCCCCACATCATAAGGCCCTACCCTGTATATGGTGCTTTGGTGAAGATAGATGGTGTTCCACTATATTTTGGGGGAGGCGGAACTCTGCCAAGTTCGTACCCCCAACCTCCTATTGCCCTACCCTGCATATGGTGTAAATATGGTGAACATCAGACCAGTAGCACTCGAGTATGGCACTTTCACCAACAAACATTCAAACATCAATAACTGTGTTGAGAAATTCGAAAATTCCCTGGGAGATATTTTCAAGATTAAATTTGTATACACTGTGGCAACACATGGGATTTTTGAGGAAGTTATGGTAGAGGTTAGCTCCAGACAAGTAGTAAAGGATTAGAAAGCCAAACTTGATTTTCACGTTAAAACACTTTAATGTAAATTTATTGTGTTATTTTAAGCGCGTAACGTCCGTGATGCGTAACTGAGATTAACAGCTTCGGTGTTTTGTGGGAAAATGTGAACAAGAGGGACCCTGAATGGAAGGGGTTTTACAAATGGGTCGAACGGACTTACAGATGTTTGGGCAAGCTTATGAAAGCCGCTTTAATTATTCTATCCGGAATATCCTAGAGCCGCCACTCAGCACGGGTCACTGGAAAACCCCTCCATACTACCCTTTTATTATAAACGGGTAGGTGATCCCTTCTTCACCAGAAGCTAATTAACCCATAAAGCAGGATTTTTTACTTTTGAATTATTGATCATTCAGGAAAACGAATAATCCGATGGAGTCCATCGCACGGAGCAACGATGTAGCAAAGACTGGAGCTTCCTTCGCAATGATTAAAGGTATACTCAAGCCTTTTTATAATTTTATTCTCTTTGTCATATCGTTAAATCATACGCTTGAAAAAATTTAATTTTATTCATGAGTAAAAAATATTCACGAATTGAAAGCAGGGTAGAATATCACTTTAACGTTAATTATATTTTAATTATTTCCGCTGTACCTAAATTAAAATAGATGTAAACGATTCATTAATTAGAATAGGTATCCATTTAAATTAAAAAAATATATAAGAATTTGTGACTAAATGTTCTTTAGTAAATTTGTACTCGGGTCCAATTTGGGATTTGCATGAATTTTAGGGATACGGTATAATAATTAGAAGTCTTGGGTGAAGTTGAGGTGTGGGAGATCGGGGTAAGTGCGAAGTGAGTTGGGCGTCGGGGGTAGGAGGGGGAATCCTCTTAAAGGTTCCTTCTCAAGCTTACCTTGCCCTTCTAAGGATAAGGTGTGTGCGGGCAGATAATAAGATTAACTCTACAACAGGGATCCCGTTGGCTTACTGTCAATATGTGTTTTCTAATCATAATCCGAGAACAGTTTTATCTCGGATCCAAAACTTCGCTCTTCAAAAACAACCTCCTTCCTCAACAAGGGACGCGACGCCTTCTTGAAAACTTTTTAACCTTATATCGTAAATAAAACATCTTGGGGGAAAACACTTCGAGTATTTATTATTACTTTGTTAAACTTGTTAGGTAAAGTTAAAAAACTTTTTTCCCCCTTTTTATAATTGAAGGGGAGGACAGGCCCCCAAAACTCCATAGCGTATTTTGGGGTCCATGCTAATGCCTCTACATGGTAACCTCTAGTTTCTTAGTTTATCATCCTCTCGGTCCTACAAAAAATGATTAACTTTGACCATCGATATTTCCCAAACCGCTGCATCAATTTTGACTTTAAAAAGTTCATTAAACGCAAAATTTAATAATATTTCATTTTTTACTTTGTAGTCAAGTCGCTAAAACCCATAGTTTAGGAGCTAGACGCAACAAAAGTGAAAAAGTTCCAATTTTGGATGGATTTTTTTTTTTTTTTTTTTTTTTTTCAAAATGGTGGGCAAATCATAGGAAGGAGGTAGATAAAAACTTGGGTTCGGACCTTCCTAATGGTCTTAAATAAGTTAGTATCAAATAGCACACGATTTCACGGTAAAGCTCTCCGGCTGATGTAATTATCTTTAAAATTTTCAAAATACTTACAATGAAGAACGTTAAAGACTTTATTTTTTCCCTTTTCATTGTGTTGGCAACCCTGCGGTAATATATTATGCATATTTTCCACACTCTTTTGCGTAAACGTTTATTCATAAAGGTTCTTGAAAGGACGATAGAGAGGGGAAGGTTTTCGAGAATATAGGTCAATCGGTTCATTGGATCAACGACTGGATCAAAAAGCCTAAACCACATGAAGCGGAACGGACTGGCAAACAAGCTCAGAATCCAGGATTTGAGTTGGTAAGAGGGAGGAGGTAGGACATATGCTGATTAACCCCGACCTCATTGATTTGTGTACTTTGCTTAATGATGGTTATTCAAATTAGGGTAATGGCAAACAAAGATCTTGGCCCACCCCTCGGAATGGCCGTGACCCTCGAAAACCCTTTTAAAAGTAAATACTTCAATCTCTTGTTGACATGCAGGAAAACCTTGAATATTTACTTTAGGCGTATAATCCAAAAATCTCTGAACCATCAAAGGGAATTTTTTTAAACAATTTTCCCTTTAAATGGGTTTTCAGATTGTATCGGGAGTTTGACAGTTTAATGCCGATTCTGTGAGAGTTAACGAGGCACTGAAATTGCGGTCTAACCATCTTGCGGCGAGGGGGGAAGCCGTTCTCAGACAGTCATTTCTGTCCAATCATATTTCTCCACCATTCACCACCCCCCTTACGTTTTAGCCATCAAATTGTTATAGAAAGGATTTCAGAATGGGGACGCCAGAAGCCGGAAATGGTCTTTCAACCCCCCCACACACGAAAATAACATCACCTACACATGACCAATTATTTTGAATTATCCGATTAGACCCTCTTCAATCTGAAACACCAATTCCACTCCATAATTGGAACTTTAATTTTATCTAAAGATCATCGATTTCGTATTGCGAATTGTTAAGCCGCGGACGATTCCGTGGGATTATTGATGAGCTGCAATGGATGTGGGGGGAGCTGTTTGATCTTGTGTGCCGAAGCGTGCTTCAACATCATCCACCAATCCATCATTCCGTCACATCAATTTGTTTACATCTCGATCGACGCGGTTGTAAAGGGCGGGCCCGTTACAACATTTAAGGTACTCGATTGTCCAATAAACTAAATCCTTCTTTTCTCTTTCCCTCCTCCATTTATCGAGCTCAATCAACCCAAACGCATCCTCAATCTTCCACTCATTTAAAATGCGGATTTTACTTTGTATTGGATTTAGAATTTCAATAATTCTGAAAACTATTTCGGTATGTTAGAAAATGTTAGGATTGACCGATTCCCTATCAAGGTAAAAGGTTCCCTTTTTATTTGGGGAAGGTCAAGTTTGAAATGTGTGGAGCCCTCACTTTGGAGATTGAAAGGAAACCGGTAGCCGACCGATAACTACAGAGGGGGAAAAAAAGGAGCAAGAAAAAGAGAACACCCTTTACTAAAATTGCCGTCGGTTCATCAACTATAAATTTCTCTTCTTCAGGTTTTGCGGAGTGGTTTACGGCCAGGGGATTCCCTCAAAGCTTACAAAGATCATGAATTTTGGAACAAACGTTTTCCAAGTACTGATTTATACGAAAACGTATCAACGATGTATGAAATTATTAGCTTGTCCATCCATTTCAGAGTAAACTTCAATATGTTGATGTCCAAGAATCTAAAATTAAAAACATTGAAGCCGTTTTTCTTTAGTTTAGGAAGTTGGGAAAATAAATTCCTTCCCTAAACTGTTCTCGATGGCTTCGTTTTTAGAAGTTCAACACAATAAAAAAAAAAGGAAGAGATTTCCTCGCTCTGCCATAACAGGCATAATCCGTTCAAATCCATGTTTTTTCCGGAAACACCCCTTGGCATTTCGGTATTCAAAATATTCTTTATCGAATTCTATTGAATTCCCCAACCTTATCGTATAAAAAAATACTGTCAAACAGTATTAGAGTCTTTTTTCCCCACGTAAAATAATGAAGACCACTAGAAAGGAGACAAGTCAATGACGTTGTCTGCACACGCAATCAGGGCGTTAACATGAACGCTTACCAGAGCTATTTTCGTTCCTTCTTTTATCTGGGAGTTAAGAAAATTATTCTAAATAGAAACCTTAAAAAATTTTAAATGAAAAAAAGCTTATAATTCTAAGCCAATTATGATGTTGTTTCGTTGTAATACGAATTATGGAAGATGGAGTATTATTCTATTCAAGTGTTTTTGAGTCTTTGGGGTAGGAAGGGGGGTGGTTTTAACTCCGAGAGGGTTGAAGGAGAACCTTCAAGTGTCACTTAAAGGTGGCTTCCTTCCGTGCCAAGTCAGCTCACATCCCTCAACTGCGCCCCCTGATCCAAAAAGGTGACATAACAGGTATACATTAGAATATTTTGAGTAAATTTCCACTGTGAAGTTTTAAAATGATTAAAAAACCGCTAAAAAAAGATGAAGTGGACCTGGTTTTCCATTTTTAGGCGATCTTCGCTCTAGAGAGCAATAATTAATTTCTGCGAAAGAGTCTTTAATAAAACGTAGAATACCTTTTCAGGGATCAACAAGGTATCGACCTACCTTTATTTATTATCTTTTTCATTAAATGTCTCTCTCAAAAGAGTCTATTTTAATAAGTCCGTTACAATGACGACGAGAAAGTATATTTGACAAAGTCGCTATTTTCATTATCATTGTGCTCTTAAGTAATTTTCACAAACAAACAAAATGTTTTTAAATTCTCATTTTAAAATATTCCTTTTTGACAAATTTTTTTAATTTTTAAAATTTTGTTCAAAATTTATTTATAAAAATTTTCGTCTTTTGTTTATTCGAAGTTACAGCTAGGGGATATTTATATGCTGTTTGAAAACCTGTCTGGGAAATCGTTTTCCATATTGCCAGTCGTAAATCTCGTTCGCCTTTGAACAAGATTTATACAAACTTGAAAAGAAGCTTTAAACCAAAGAAAATTGTCCAATAAGAAAAATGGATTAAAAGAAGGAAAAAAAAATGTCGTAAAAGTCAAGTTTTAATCTCCTTTCCGTCGAATTTATTGAGATATTTTTTTAACACCTCTTTACGATAGAACGGGACGAGATAACAAAGTGAAGGCAAACTCTTGTTAACGGTCTTTACAGTTCAACTTCTTTTCCGTTTGTTAGGAGGCTCAATCGAGGAAAAGGGCCAGGGACAAACTTGTTCAACTTCCGGCAAAAATCCCCCTTTTGTGTTAATCTTATAACTCGTACAATCGTATTTTGAAAATTTTATATACAATCTCATAAAATTAAGGGTTTTTTTTTTCCACAAAAAGATCAAAAGGTGCGATAGAAAAGCGAGGAAATTTAAAACGTAAATTCCATCGTCTATAAAGGGGAAGAGGAATAAAATTATTAATCTAATCACAGGTTTTATAAGCAAACTCCTTTTATAATAATACCTGACTCCGAAATAGCGTCGAGATAAAATAATCTCGAAGGTTGTAAATTTTCTGTAACTGAAACTCTCGGGGGGGAAAACGACTCGATAAAACTAGCCTATAAAAACGTTGCGGGTTGAAGGTTTGAAAAAAGGTTTAAGCGAGTTTTCCAAGGGCTCTGTTAGCTCTTTTTGGGACAGTTGACTGACACACAAAACCAATTAACTTCTTGCGACCTGATTTTATCGGCGTTTCTATCCTAATTACAGAATGGAAGCTTAAAAGGTTCTAGAAACTTCTTTTGTTAAAACTTATTTGTCACAATAAAAAAATTAAATCATTACTTTTTTCTATATTCGGAAAAAAAATTGAGATGTTCAAAAAGTGATTTTTTTTTAACAAAAGGTTTAGGGCGTGGGAAAAATGGTACGTTTTATCAAAACAGGCAGATGTAGGGAAAAAGGCTTTTGGGAATGGAGGGGAGGCGGTTTTAAAAGTTGGGGGTACATTTAAAGTTTATAAAACAGAAAAGGGATAAGAAGACGCTGACAGACCTAATCTAATTCAACCCCCAACCCCTTTCCTACTTCCATCCCAATAACGAACAATATTACACTAAAAGGCTTTCAAGAGCAACACAACTTCAAAATAGGCCTAATGAGTCTATCAAAGTCCTCTGCTCGCCAATTAAAGCTTCCAGCGGAGTTGATTCAATGTCTAAAAGCTAAGTTCGATTCAGCATTGTCATGTAAACTGCAACAACCCGTATGTTGACATTAGGATGTTTATGAAGTTACATTGTTCCTAGTTATAAGTTCGCTTTAACTACAAGTTGTAAATTTTTAGAACAAAAGTTGCTTTTTAGACGATTATTTTGGTTAAAAATGAATCTCTTTAATGAATCAAATGAAATAGAATCAATAAGATGGAAAAAAGGGAGTCAAAAGATTTTCTCAGGCCTTAAATTAAATTCCGTTTCGTCCCAAAGGGGGTTTTTCGGTATTCTCTTAAGACCGATCTTCCCCCTTCGCCGTTCCTCATCCTTTTTCTCGGGCGATTCCCGTTGTAAAGACCCCCCCGGACCGTCTCCTTACCCACGAACCTCCAAACTGTGATATACTGGAGTGGTGTATATTTAACTGTAAGCAATAAATAAACGGTCCCGCCCCCGAGGCAGTCGCCCGACCGGAAAATGAATTATTCCAAGCCGATGGCCAACAATGTCTGTGGAAATATAGGGCCTATGCCAGTCATCAATCCCCCGCCTCTCGTGTTCATGACAACACGCAACGGAACGCTGCATTTCCCAATAGAGATCCGAACGAAAAAAAAAATATACATTCTTATTGAAACATCAAAAAAAAAAAAATAAAAAAATAAAAAAAAAATAAAAAAAAAAAATTCAATACTTGAATAGTGGAAAAATATTGAATGCATTCATGCCCACACATAGACGAGTACAAACAATTTCCTTTTAAAACTGGAACCTTCAAATCCCAAAATTGAAAATCACCAGAATTCATGACTGTTGTTGGTTCAAATATAAAATTCAATTTGAGGAATAATTCTATTTTTAGGTATTTAAAAAAAAATTACCCGTGATTAATTAAAACTTTCAAATATTAGTGTACATTACATCCTAGCCGAGTGACAGATGTCAGCTCCTTTCTTCCGTAATTAATGACCGACCCACCTTGGAAAATTAATTCAGAGACTAACGTTAGTAGAGGGCGAAGTTACGTTTTGGAAAGGGGACAAATCGCTCTTTGGAGTAACAGTGAATAGTTAACAGTTCGCCTAATCTTCCCATCACGAATAAATCTTAAGACGTATTCCCTTGAGAACAATCATATGAAAAAGCCTCCGATGGTCTTGATAGAAATCTTCCAAGATAAGGATCGACGTTAAAGTTGTGAACTTGCAAAGTAGCACCTCCGTCTATGGGTCGACGAGGCAATTAACTAAGAATGGCAAACAGGGGTTGTGTAATTGTGTGTGATTGCCGTGTGATTAGTGGCCTTCCCTTCCTAGCACGCACCATCGATCGAGAACCCCTTAAGCATTCTTAAATACTTGAAATCATATTTAAAATACGAAAAATTTAACAAGAACGAAAACATAACATTTTTAAAAAACCCATTATAAACATCTAAATTAACTAAATTAACTAATCCACTTTATAGAGCTAATTATCCATTTCATTTGAGATCATGTTTACGATAGCAAAGACGCTAATTGTCATGTATCATGAATTTTTTATGTAATTAGTCTCAAACAAGGCCTAGAGCCACTAAACGAATCATCAACAAAAATTTATATTTTCATATAGTAAAAGCCTGTCATACATAAAAATGTTAGACACCAATATATGAAATGGTTACCCATAGGCAATAAGGTATGTAACTGATATTTTGTCTACTTCCCGTGGAAAATCCATATTTTCCAGCCTACTTTAAAAAATAGATTTTTTTTAAATTATACACATGGAGTTCTGTGGAAAAAATGATGTCAGAGATTCTAAGGTAGCATTTAAGCTATAAATAAAATCTTATCAAAAGCCCCCCTAAGGGCGGATAACTGAGTGGCACGTTATCGCGAAAATTATCAACGTTAAAACCATGATTAATGGTCATTTTAAAGACTTGTGAAGTTTAAGTTGGAACTGTAGACAAAAACATGGCCTGTTTTTCGGTCTTTCTTCTTTTACTTATTCATTGCTGAATTTAAAAAAAAAAAAAAAAAAAAAAAAAAAAAAAAAAAAAAAAAAAAGTTGAAAGATTTTTTTTTTTTTTTTTTTTTTGTTAACATTGTTTTTTAATTTTGTTTTATGCTAAGATATTGAAGAGTTTTCATTTTGAACGAATTTTGATTAGGTGCGCTATTTAAGATTTCTCGTGTTGTTTTGATGAAAGGAAAACCCAGAAGCCTTTTGTTGCTCGAACTTCCCTAAAAGGGGTTAATGAACTATAAACTCCATCTTCGAAGGTGATTAGTCTTACATTTATTCCATTCCAGTTGGCCCTTTTTCCCGCCGGAACTCGTAAAACGAAAAAAAAAGAAGAAGAAGAAAATTTAATCAAACAATGTTCAAAACGCGAAGGAACAATGTCCGAATAGCTGAAACTTCCCTTTGGAATATATCAAGCGTTTCAGTATTCAAAAGGGGAACGTAGAAGTGGAAAGTTAAGGCAAAACTGAGGCCTTATAATCTACTCGCAAGACTCGGTCATAAACCACTGCTAAAAGAGGGTATCCTTCCTACTTGTATGCCGCCAGACTTAATGAGTCGACCCCACCTTACGTTCTCAAAAAATTGCCTTCTTTTCCCTTGACATTTTTATAGCAAACATTCTTTAGAATCATAATTTTAACGTTTTTATAAATTTCCTCAGTACATTTTATATTCATTGTGAACACATATTTAGAAAATAAAGCAATTTATGAATTTATCTTTTAAGCAATGAAATGTCATTATATGAATATTCATGATTAATTAACTTTTTCAAAAAGAAATCAATTGTATTACCCTTTGGGAGTTTCACTTCCATAACTACCAGACCAGACCTTATTAGGAATTAGTTATTAATTTTTATTACACTTTCTTAGAAAAATATTCATGTAGGTAGGTATATATATAATAGAGTTAGCAAATATTTGATATATAATAATTGATGGAAAGTCTATGGGGATATCCAGAGTTTACGGAAGGGACCCGATAAAAAAATTAATTGCAATATTCACGTGAACTCTTCCGAAAAAGGAAATGGAGTTTTTCAGCTTCCTGCGTACATTAATTGAAATTTGGAAATCACATCTCTCTTTAAAAATTTAATTAAATATCAAGAATAGAATTTAATTTTAAGTACAGCTTGATGCAATAGAGTCAACTAAGGCAGATTTTTGTGTAAAAAAAGAGTACCAGGGTGAAACAGAAATTTTGAACGAGTGTTGACCAAACTGAAATGATCAAAAATTGAGAAAGGGAATTCGTTGGGGTCCTTTCATGCACTTTTTATTTTCAGTGAATCGAGGAAAAAGTCATTCATTCTAAACGTTTCAATGCATTCAATTGGGAATAAATATAATTTTATGTGTTTCAATAAAAAGAAACATTTTTCTTTTTCAAAGTAAAAGGATTCATAATGATCTTCATGAAGTTCGTGAAGAGAATTTCCCTGATAAAACTTAATTTTGTTTCTTCAACTCATGGCTTATTGTCTGAAAACAAGGCCATTACGTTTTATAATTGAATCCAAAGTAGATATATAAAAAAAAAAAAAGGTCGAGATTTATGGTTGGAAAAATATCAAAAGGCTTTTGAACTGGATAAAACAGAAGTCGTGGAGGCGTTGACAAAGCTACAAAGGGAGTTGGATTCCACTTTTACTCGTTCGACAGATGGTTTCAATAGCGAAAATCGACACGTTTAAATACTCCTGGATGAAATTCTTTCATGTGAGAGTTTTTTATTGATTTTTCCCTCAAAAATCACGTAAAAGTCATAAAATAAAAAATGAAATATCAAAAGCTCTGTTACCGAATATTCCTTCCCTTTTCCCAACTTATAATTCTATTTTAACTAATGACTTAGGATGATAAAATTTTTTTGCAGTAATTTTTATTGCCTACCAATATATTTCAAAAGTTTCCAAACATTTAAAAACACCAAAATATTTGTGTCCTTTACCAATTTTTTGATTTACAACACTTACCGTAAAATGTTTAAAATTGAAGATGTTAGGTAATTAGTGAGTGGAAATTAAGGAAAAATCACAAGACTTCTTAATTCACTGGAATTCTATGAATGAAAAATTACGACAGTTTAGCCGTTCTTTGGTGTTTGGTACATTTGGGATGTAGCGACGTTGGAGGTGAACACGGAGCGACTGAGGGGGCGTGGGGTGGCCTTTCTTCCCTTCGAAACTCCCACACGAAACGATACGAATCCAGGCGAGATACACCGATTATTTATATCAAATAAAAAATATCGGTCAGATTGAAAGAAAAGATAATTAAATGCTATCCCAGAAAAAAACGTATTCCCGAATGAAAATTGAATTTCCTACAATATCATTTTATTACTTTTTCTTCTCAGAAATACAGTGATCGATAAAAAAGTGAAATGTCATGTAGAGACCAATATCGAATGCCCAGTTTTCAGAGCAGAAATTTTAAATTTGTAAAATTTCTCACGCCCCTGTTATCTTAGGTGCGATAATCTCCATCTTTAGTCAACCATTTGTCACAAATCGTCTAGGAAACATGTTAAATAATGATTTTTTGTATTGCCCCATTGTTATATCGTGTGAAATAGAAAAAAAATGCTAACAGTGGGTGATTTTGGTTTACGTTAAATTATATAGAATCAGTACGAAAATTGCGTTGTTTATCATGGAAACATATCAAATATATAATGTATCTAAATCTCAAATAAATTGCCTTTTTTGAAGATTGATTTTTCTTTCTTTTTTGTTCATTTTTTCTGTTGTTCCCCTCTCGTCAACCTTTTCGAAACAATCTTCGTGTTGAATGCTATCACGCACAACTGCAGAGTATAAATAGGCCTTCCACCTCTATTCAATAACCCTAGTCAAACAAGAGACGTTTTAATTAAATTTTTTTTTGTAATTGTCTTATTTATCCAAATAAGAAAAAATTTAACTAAAAAAATGGTTTTTTTGACGTAAAATTTTTTTTTCTTGAAAACCTTTAAGTAGCCTCCTCGAAAAGGATTCGGAAAAAAATTGGTTAGAGGTTAGATTTGGCGTTATCGTTTCCGATACGGCCATTGTGGCCTTTTTAAAATTCCCGCCCGTAACTAGGGATGGCGTTCGGAATAACAAAAAGAGGCAGAAGTCAATCTGGAAACGCGGGACGCCGTGATTTGTTTAGTCGGGCGGGTCGGGGTGGGGGGCGGTTACTGGAACGATTCCTCGTTTTTGTTTCCATTCCTTTTTTCCCCCTTTCCCTTCCGCCCCTACACTCGAGGACTAATGAAAGTGATCCCTTGATTGAACGACTTCGGAATCCATCATAAATTTTAATAAATTCGAACTCATTTAGAGAGGAATAAATTGCATCCAGTTTTTTATATCCACAAGATAGGTCGTTATAAAATGAATTTTATATGAAACAAAAGCAATTACGTACAGGAACTTAATTACTTTTTTAAATTTAAATTAAAAAATGTTTTTTTAAAAAAAGTTGAATGCATCCAGACTATTTGTCTAAAAAGTAAACTCAAAAATATTTAATTATTAAATAATTTTTTTTTTTTTTCAAAAAATTTATTTGCAGGGAATAATTTAAATTTACTTAGTGACAAAAATTGAATGAAAGGTATGGTAGTAATAGAGGATCCCCAATACACACTAAAAAAAAAAAAAAAAAAAAAAAAAAAAAAAACCGCTTCGACCTCCTATTCCCCCAACTTTCCCCCAAACACTCTCCCATCACTTACCCTACTATCTGCGACCCTCCTTCCTACCTACTTCCTCAAATCTTTACTTTGAGGTTAATGCAACAATATAAGAACAACTTGCAAGTTTTCTTAAACAAATTTTCTTTGCAGTATGAAAATATAATTTTCCTTTTTCTTTATGGGCGGTAAGTTGGGACGTTTTTGGAGTTTATTTCGGCTAGGATTAGATGACGGTAAATTTGATTTAAAGTAAAAGTTTTAGAATTAATTTCAGCCTAGTTTTCAACATCATTTGTTATGTATTAAAGAGGAGTGAGAAGAGTTCTCCGAAGTCAATCACACACAAAGGGTCGTCAACCCCCTCCCCCTTCCTCCACCCTCCCACCCACGCACCCCGAAGTCGGGAGTTAACCACCAAACTTCGCCCCGAGCATAAACCTTTTAAAAGGCTCCGCCATTCGAGCATAATTCATTCAGAGGAACCTGCTTTTCTTCCCAGAGAGTTTAGAATGCGAAACAATAATGAAAGGCGTGGTGAGGGGGGAGGTTTAAGTTAACTAATAAAAAAGTGATTTGTTTATTCTAAGTTCTAGATAATTGTCTAATGCGGTATCAATCTTTAGTGACGTGAGGTCCTAACGTGCCAGAAGTCCCATCACGTAACTGATCCATCACGAAACATGTCAACAACCATTTTTTTATACCCTACATCACGCCGTTTTCTTAATAAAACACTCTTTTTTAAGAAATAAATAAATATTAATTTTTTTTTAATGCGTAACCTTTTCAAAAAAGATTTTTTCTGTTATGTATTTTTTCGTTTTATGCCTCTCAACGTCTTTTTTAGAATTTTTTTATCTTTACAGCCAAGCAATGCTTGTTTTTGACAAAATAATTTCGTTCGCCTTCTTTAGAAAGCGCTAATAAACAAAACCTAAGACCTCACACCACCCTTTCGGCTCCTTATTCCTTTTATTTTTTTTTAACTTTTTTTCATCACAAAACCTGGAATAGCCCATTTATCAAGGTAAGGGGTGAGGTTGAGGGAAGGAGAGGCACTAATGAAATACTGGGATTACGTAATTGAAGTTTTAATTAGTGTGGAAGGCGAAGGTACATTGGCTACACCTGGACCGTAACCCTTGGGGGAGGGATTAAATCACATTCTATTCTTTCGTACTTTATAAAATTTTGTAATGAGGTTACATTAATAAGAAAGAGGGGAGAAAGAGTGAAGGAAAAAAGGTCAAAATGTTTTTCATTGACAAATGTCACAAGTCAAAAGAGTAAAAAGTCAAACAAATATTTATTTATCTCATTAATTTTGTTTTTTTAAATCTTAAGTAATTGTAAAAATGTTGGGGTAGGACCAATCCAATTAATTTTTTTTTTTGTTTTTTTAACTTGTCAAAATTTTAGGATCAAGACCATCAAAACCTAGTCGTCTTGCATATTGCTGGTTACTGAGGTGTGGTAAGGAGAGAGTCAAGGTGATGAGAGAGTGGAGGATGGGGGGGAAGTGATGGGAGGGTTGGATAGGAAATGAGATAGTGGGTTGGTGGGGGATGTGTAGGGGTTGTTGGGGGAAGTGATGGGAGGGTTGGAGCAGGTGGAGGAAAGATGGAGATTGCCAGGGGATGGTCGAGGATATAATGAGAAAGTTGGGGGAGGTAAGTATTTAGGGAGAAAGTGATGGTGAGATAGTGGAAGATATTGAGGCGTTGTCGGGGCAGGTGTAGGTGGCGGGGAGGTAGAGGAGGGTTGAGGAGGTAATAACAGAGTGGGAGGAGGTGATGGGAGGAGTTTAAATGTTAGCGGAGTTTAGCCCCAAATTTCTGAGAAATTCGAATTATTTGTTGCTCCTCCTTCATACCTACCACATTTTGTGTCCTACATCTTTGATCTTCATGGTAAAATTATGAACATTAGAAAGTATAAAATAAAGTATGGAAGCGAAACCAAGAATTCGATGCAACTCTTGAATTTGTTTCCTTTTATACTGAAAAATAGCAAAAAAAAATTAATGTGAATAGATACACATGAGAGTTCTTCAGTAAGAAAAAGTAAAAATCCGTATAGGAAAGTTATTTCAAGATTAAAAGATTTTTTTCCTGTAGGTAAGTCTGTAGAGAAATCAACACGAGTAAAAGAAATCCAACATTTGGCCTTTCAAGCTACTTTTTTTTTCTCTCTTCCTACGCGTTACCTGAAATTGTACTGTAGAGGTTCATTAGAGACAGCCATCCTTTAACCATCTGGGAAATAACTCATTACTTTGACTTCCCCTTTACCTTCATCATCCATTTGAAAATTAATATCCTTCCTTGTCTTTGATCATTGACGTCAAGATTTTCAAGGAATTTCGTACCGAAACGCTTCCCAATGAAATTCGAACGGTATTTAAAATATTAAGTTTCTTTTGTTTATTGAAAAATGTTAAATTTTATTAATGAAAAACATGAAAAGAACGTTTTTGTCTTTTATTAGGTAAATAAGTTGAGAAATAATCTGAGAAAAAAATTGTAGTTTTGATCTAAGACAATCGTTTTTGGGGTTGAAATTGGGAACAAAAGAGAAGAGCCCTCTTATCGGGTGCGGCGGTCGATCCCCGATTGGAGAAACATCGAAAGGAGAGGATTTACCGAGTTGGGACAAAAGGTCTTTTGTCCTCCCGCGATTCGAGCTCCCCCGGGCCATTGTTATTAAAAACCAGACCACGAACAGGGGAAGCGGATTCGACGAAGGGTGAGGGTAGGGGGAGGTTAATAAGTAATGAAAAACCGACCTGGGACTCCATATAAGCCAGACGTGATCCAGCCCGACTCACTGAGTCCGTTTGAGGAAAATGAAGGCTTATCAGCAGCTCCTCCTCCCCTTTTCTCCACTCAAAACGGGTCCGGAGCTATCTTAAATTTTACGAGGAGAAGTTATTACTGTTTTCATTTTTCACCCGTTTTACGATTCAACTGGGACTCCAATGCCTAATGGAATCAACAATTCCAAGAAAGTAATCATCCCTTATCAATGCACTTTTAGTACTTTACAAAAAAAAACTTATATCCAAATATTTAAATATTTTTTAATATTGTTCACAATGTGGGGTTTGTCAGAAGGAACATCTTATAGCGAAGCATGAAAAGACGAGGAGGTAGAAAAGGAATGCGATTCGATCCAGGATAGAGGCAACAGTTGACCACTGTTTAACCGACTGGACGGGCGTTAACATTCCCCTTTCATCCCTCGTGTCTTCGTATCGCATATCATCTCCGCTACTCATTTCTTCCGTGTAATCAACCTAAAAAACAATTTATAATCATCACATTCATTACCTAACAAACCTGATGATGCTCCACTCCCAACACTTTAGCCAATGGACCTCTCAAAACGCTCTGAAGGTACCAAGGAATCGGTTTTTTGATCATCGTCAAATTATAACTCACGACCGAAATAATGATCGCCAATATAACCATTATCAAGTGATACGAATAAAACATGACTAGAAAACTTTTAGTTTTTTTTTTTTTTTTTTTAATTTACCTATCAAAGGAGTGCTGGATCCCATAGCAGGTAATCGTTGTGAAAAGTATATCATAAAAATTGATATCAAAATTAGAATCGCTCCGGAAAGTACCATCCTTTCTTGTGTATGAGATGGCAACCAAAATAATGACAAAGTCATAAGAACCATGCCTGAAAACAACTTGAGTTAAATCTCCATAATAAGGTTTTTTTCTCTTTCTTATCTTCCTGCTCCAATACAAGTGTCCCCTTGCCTCACTCCCCCGGAAATATGATGGGATGCTACAGAACCTTAGGACGTTTAGAATTGATATCCAATGGTAACACCAAAAACTAGATCGTAGATAACCTAATCACAATTATATGTAATCCAAAGATAGGTTGGAAACTAAAGAACCGGTGGTGTAGTCAAGTGTAATTCAGTTTAAACTTCCTAATTCTTCCAAACTCTCAAATGATTGAGTGATGCCACCAAAGATAAATCTGATGGGTGGTCCCTGACTAAGAGTTATTTAAAAACAATTTTTCCTCTGGGGCAATTTTTTTATTTATTTACTACTAATATTTTTAAACCGGTTTAGATACTTTTAATTGGCTTATTTTATTAAAACTGCCCTTTACCTATGGTGGGTAAAACGATGACTGAAAAGTAGGTTGATGAAAGCCTCGTAAGATAAACCGTGTTAATGATGCCGATGTAGGGCTCTGTACAGCAAGGGTAGATTTTAACTTCTCTTTGTCGGACGATTTTAGTAACTTTCCATTCAGATCCGTAAATATTTAAGTCGCTTTCATACACCTAATGAAAAATTTAGTTTTTTATAAAATTTAGATTTGATCTACCGTATTTTCGGTTGTGGTGAGGTTAATATGTTCGCCGGAATAAGTCCAGGATCCTAAAATAATATTGCAGGCGTGCGAGTCGAAAGGCCAATGGGTTAAATCGAGATCGCAATAAACAGTGAACTGCGCTGGGGGGATCCAAAGGACCTTACCGTCCGAATAAACGATGCAATGGGCGTTTCCGTAATGGTCCATGTTGTTACCTATTGCGCTGAAAATGAAAGAAAAAAATAATATGATAAAGAAAAAAAATAGGGCAACGAGATGAAGGACAGGCTAGGCGTGAGATGAAACATCAAAAACAACTTTTAGACCATATGCAAGGAAAACATCCTTGATTGCTCTCCATCTTTGAAAATATGAAAACGTAAGAAAAAAAAAAATTTTTTTTTTCCTTCAATTAACCTAAATACTTAGTTAGACATTAAAAATGAAAGCAAGAATGTTTATTCTGTATATTAACTAATAATATTAACTGTATAATTAACTAATAATATTAAGTAATTTAGTTTCCATGGTGACAGAAACTGAAGGATGGTAGGATTTCCACCCAATAACAAGCAGGTAATAAAGGAAAGGACGCAACTTCGAAGAAACTCGAAATTCGGCTAACGAACTCATAATTTTGTTACAATAATTTAAAATCAAGTTAAAACTGTAATTTAAAAAAATTTGGTATTTTGCCGATATCACATCTCCTTGGGACAACAGGCTCAACGCATTTAGAATAGGCAATGCTAGATAAAGACGTCGACCAGCAGATTATTTGCCATACTTTTGACCTGACGAAAAAAAATTCGAACTAAAGCCCCTAGATTCTACCGAGGAATAGATTGACATAAATAACCTTTTGATCCGACATATAGGGTGCTCCAGAGCAGGGATGGGCAAAAACGATTACTTTGGTAATCGTTTTACGATTACGATTACTTTTTCGGAATAACGATTACTAGTAGTCGCGGTTTTTCGTGATTACAGGTAATCGTAATCGTCAGGGCCAACGATTACGATTACTTTTTTTTTTTTTTTTTTTTTTTTTTTTTTTTTTTTTTTTTTTCTTAGTGATAGAAACCCTGTGCAGTCAAATAAATCGAACATTTGGAAAGGTTGGGGGAAGTGACGGCGGAGGGGACTCCCCAAATGCGGGGAGTAATCGTAATCTCGATTACTTTTTGCACATCCCTGCTCCAGAGGTACAGTAACATCGTTATTTTAAATACGACCTTTATGTTTTGACGATGAAAACCAATTTCACACTTAATTTCCAGTAACTTTTACTTTGAACAATTTTTTGATAGGACCAGACGTTCCGGAGTTGCTAATATTGGACATGGATCAAAAAAATTATCGAAATAAACCGCCCTCCCAAAAATTATTACGATTGTAATTCTTGAGGATGGGGTTTCCACCTAACCAAAATAATTAGATATCAAACATTTGAGATAAAGTGATGGCAAGATTATGCCAATTAACAGCCATAACTGAATTTAATTTCATTAAATGGAATTAATTAAACAAATTAAAGGGTTGAATCCGATCATAAAGTTTACCGAAATTAGTCTAATGATTGGATAATAAATTAAACATTTTGATGCAAATATTGACGTATCGAACATCAAAATTTTGGGAAAACTTTCTTTATTTTCCTCTTAATTAGATTTAAATTATTTAATCACTAGTGACGCTATAGTTAGAATAATTTCAAACGCTAGTTAAAGTTTGAGCAAGTCAAGACCTGAAATCCGCAGTTTACGTTGAGTTCCGTCAATAAACCTCCCTCTTACTTAGCTGATCTGATTAACCCGGAAATTGATGAGCGTTTAGATTGGATTTGAAGGAATGAGGATCCCTTGAACATTTCCTGACGATTTAGAACAAAAACGAAAGGTAAATATTCCAAGGTAAGGCTATGAAAGTTACCTGTTATAAAGTGTCATATCGGGCTGCCAAACTTCATGATCAGCCATATGAACGTAAGTCATCCCATTGTATTTTGACACATTCCATTTTAGCTTATCGTCGTTCCATATCTGAAATATACTAAAAATTACATATCGAAAGAAAACAAATTCGGATTCTCTTTGACATTCATTTACATTTTTCGGAGTTGCTCACCATTTTCACCCAAGCGTTGGCCGTCATTACAAACTTTTTGTCGTCCTAAAAAATAGAAAAAATAATATAAAAAGGATGTTCTGTGAATCAAAGGACGTTAATATCTAATCAGCAGTATCCTCAGATATTAATAACTTCGCCAAATTGAGTGGTTTTTTTTAATTACGAAAACTGAATCGTTGAATAATTATGATTTTCGCGTTCTCGGGACTGTATTCATAGTTTACTAGACAGAGTTTCGATTTAGTTTGTCCAACTTTCTACGGTTGGGACATAAATCATCTGATACTCCGAAAGTAATTTCCATCCGGTAGAGGTACAATGAAACCCCAATTAATTCCTGACTCCTTTGTTGTTTGAGAAAATAGATAGCCCTGTATTTAAAGAGGGTGGGAGAACATAATGCTCTGTAATGGAGAACGGTATCAAGTTGTTTTAAGTGGCTTTAGGATTGATTGGTTTTCTGACATTTTTTTGACTTTTTTCATGAAGAAGGAAAACGTGCACAAAAACAAAAGTTTTCATAAGCAAACGCCCTGTTTAGGAGGATTTTGAACAGGTTGTGATGTGACTGAAATCACTGTGGCATTTTAGGCCACATTTTGTCAAAAAAGGGACCAAAGTCAATACAAAAATTTTAAGTTTTAGTGTGATTCTTAATGCAAAAGGGTCGAAAAGGGAGAAGGCTTCTATTGAAGAAAGGATCACTTTAAATCGAAAAAAAAAAAGGGGGAAAGTCTTCAACGTGAATTTTCAGTCACAAAAAAGACAGTCCACCAGATTGTGCGAACGGTTAAGTCCAACTAATAATTGAAATTTTCTCAAAAAATGTAAACTTACAATGTGAGCATATTTTAGTTCTATCTCTAAAAAGAGATCGGTTGTATTTTTATGATGGGAAGGACGTGCGAATTTGTCATATCCTTGCAACAGATCACGTTTCAAAAGATCTGTCGACGTTGCATTCCAAAGAGGAGCGTCTTCTGAAAAATTTAATTTAAAAAAAAATTAATTTTTTTTCTCTAAGGAAAGGATAATATATTTATCCAAGGACTAAAAGATCTCCCCACCCTTCAAGTGGTCAAGTGTAAATATTAAATTGGACGGGAGAGATGAGAAGAAGGGGGCGATTGCATAGACAGAGATAGATCACTTCATTGTTGATAATGGAGGCACAAAGGAAGTTTCTAATCTTCCATCCTTTCATTTCTGATTCCGGAATTCTCTTTTTATAGCGAAAGCGTTTCCAACAGGTGGGATCCTTTTCCTTCTTTTTCCGGTTATAAAATTCAATTTTATCGGTTACCATTTGAAATAGAAAAGGGACTAGGGATGGATAAACTAATTGAAACAGTTTCTCTACCGTGATACCCCCTTCCCACTAAAGCCCTCCAATTAGGCCCACCTAAATCCCATAAACATTAAGCCTTAAACCCTATAATATCGTTGGTGAAAACAAGTACACTTAACTGAATTACACGCTTCTCCTACATCCTTTGTACAGATTAAGTTAAAAAGTAAACCATTACGAAAGATTAAGTTAGTTTAGTTATAGAAGAGGTTGTGTTTTAGGTTGATTAGGTATATTACAGGTTGTTTGTTGACCGTTTTATTAGTTTTTTTGGACGATCGAACCAATTAAACTGATATTGCTTCTTAGCAATGAGTTGAATAAAGGTGAAGTTTTTTTTTCGGTGATGTTTTCTCATCGGAAAAGTCCATATTAGGTATATTGGGTTCAATTTTGGGACCGCCCGCCTTGAACCCTGGACCTCATTGATGATCGCCGTATCAATGTTTGGGATTAACGCCTTAGTACGCGCGGCCACCACGACGCCACGTGTAGTTTTAAATAGATGAATTTCTAATTAAGGTGTAAGGAACGCTGTATATGGTGCTATTTATAGGGTTATACAATGACTTTCATTTTTAAAGAGTTATAAAGTAAGTACCTATTGAATTTAAATTCACCTAAACATTAGGTTGGTAACATGGATGGGCAAAATGTAATCAATCAAAAATAATTATTTTCCTGATTAATTCATAATTACAAAAGGTAATCGATCAACTTTTGTAATCATGTAATCACACAGTAAAGTAATCGATTAGTAATTAGGAGGTAATCTGTAATGGATTACGTTTTGCCGATTTATGATATGTACGTAGCTGCAGGGGTCAAAATTAGCATTACACTTCTATTTCGAAAAAGGTTTTTCAAACTGTGTGGGGAAAAAAAGAAAAATTTTGGCCTAAAAGGAGGGCATCTTGCAAGGGAATTGGGGTACCTATTTGGTATAAAAATCAGTGTAAATGGTGAGGGATTATGGTGTAAGAGGAGTGATGTTATGGACAATGTGAGTTTGGGATGCTATTGGTCAAAATAGTTCAAACCCAAGACTACGAACCTATTTATCAGAATAAAATCCACTATGCAACAGAATTAGGAAAGGTACTCTTTTCGCTACTTATAGCATAAGAAATGTCAAAAACCTGCTTTTCCTCTATTCATCCAGGCGATATCAAGCTTATAATTGAAGGTATGCTAATTTTCGAATGTACATTCAAGAAATGAATCTACAAAATACGAATCTACTTACCAAATTTGTTTATTTAATAGATACCTAATAGAACGTAACATGATAATCATTATTAATTAGGTTGGATGTAAATTGATAAGCAAACACCATGAAATCTCACAAATACATCCATTAAGTTCAAAGCGAAATTCTAAATATTAATTTAATATAGAAGATATAATATGTAAAAGTACCTAAAAACAATTTGTGGGCTAAGACTTGAGTGACAGCAATTTTCAACTTTCCTGTTTTGTCTAAAAATAAAATAAATTAATAAAATTTTCCCAAAATCTGACAAGAAAAAAAAAATTATTTGATCTTAAATGAGTCTACTAAACTTTGAACTCACGATAATTTTGTAATTTTTTATTGTTCTGGAAAATTTAATCTAAAAGCTGAGAGATTCGTGTATTAATTATAAGCTCGTAAAATCAATGTAAAGGTAACAACTATTAATTAAGCCCGAAGTTGCTTAACATGTATCATGCTTTGAATTTTGATGAGGACGCCATTCTTATCAGTGTTTTCGCTCACGTTCTTTAACGTTTGGACAAAAAATTTTATACAATTTAAAAGGCACTTTTGTTTAGAATCGGTTTATAAAACAATAATTCAATTTCTTTTCTGAGGGGAAGTTAAGTGGCTAAAATGGCTTAAAGCGTACGTGGCGCTCGGCATTCCCCCTCTCGATATGCTTTTTTATTCGAACTTCCTACTCTTAAATTTAGTAAAAATTGAATAGAATTTCTTGAAAAGGTTTGTTTAAGTGATTTCTCTGTTAATAAAACAGAAGCGTTTTATCTATAGAAAGATTATAAATTCAAAGATCTTATTAAAGTAATATATTCAAGTAAAATATGAACCTAATTTACATTATTATACTTTTCTGTTTGAAAATAAAATACAAGGTTTGAATTAAAAGTTAATTTATGACCATCCTTCCCTTAGTTCCCGACACTTTTTACCTTTCTTTGCATTTCTCCCTGTTTTTAAACTTTGGTTTAAAAAATGCAAAAAAAGAAAGAGTTGATGAGGAGAAAGAAGCTTAAAGTTTCCCTTGAGATTCCACGCTCGTACTTTAGATATTAAGTAGACAAAAGAGTTTAATTACTTTACAAATTAGTCCCTTTTTTGAAGAAAAAAAGAATTTTAATAAAAAAATTTAATGATATACTTTTGTTTGGGTTATCCGAAAGGACGAAAGACGTTAAAATGAGAAGAGAAAAAATAAGAGTCACCGCACATTCTGACATTGTGGCCTCGACTGATCTCGTTCGCCCATTTGGTCCTTATCGGACATCCCCCTACCATCTTTTAAAATTTCGAGACCGTAAAACACCTCGCGTTTGCTCCTTTTAAAAGTCTCCCCTCGGAAATCTTCTATTCAATTCTAATTCGAACCCGTCTAAACTTAAAGTTAAACCTTTGGAAATGAGGTTGACCCAAGTTGGCTTCGTCGAACTTCCAAAGGTTGATTTGGCCAAGTTATATCCCAGGGCTTAGTCACGAATGAATTTCATAGCTTTTACCCTTAATCACGAAAGTTGGAATTTTAAAAGCGAGATTTATTCTAAAATTTATTAATATTTAATAATACTAATTATTAAAATTGTCATTAGTATTATCCTCCAGTCTGCGATTTTAGAAAATTGTGGAAAAGGAGTCACAGGTTCCCTCATTTAACTCCCCGGAACCCCCAGCATCTAAGCCTTAAAAATATCGTACCGACGAATCTATCCATCCGATCGTCTTAATATTAGCATATTTGGAATCAGCTCGTCAAAACCTACAAGATGACTACCTGTTTTTTCAAAAATAAAGTTTTGGTGAAAAATTGCATTTTCTATTTTTCCGAGGAAAAATTTTTCGGAAAAACTGCTCTCTATATAGCACGTAGTTTTCCAAAAGAATGAGAACGCGCTTTTCAAAAAAAAAAATTTCGACTATTTTTAGTGCCCAAAACGAGGAAACTACTTTTGGGGGTGATAGTGCTGCGATCTCTTGAATGAGAAACAAAAAGTCCTGAAGGGAGAATTCTCCTTAATCAGCAAAAAGGGTTTTGGGCAGGTTAGAATGTTGGGGAGCGTGGTGTAAGTGAGGGTAGAAGAGGTGATGGGAGAGTGGTGTTGGAATATAGGGTCCATGAGGGAACGGGAGGTGATGGGAGAGAGTTAGGAGTAGGTGGAACATTGTGAGAAGTATTTGATTTGCAGAAGTATGGAGAGCCACAAATTTCAGAAAAGTCCATTTATGTGTTCCTACACACCAGCACTTGCTTGACTTATAAAGTGAAATAAATCAGCTTGAAAAAGCAGCAACTTTATTGGAAAGGAAGATAATTTATGTGTGGTCGATTGGTTTAGGCTCATTGCTCATATTATTTTTGCCTAATTTTAGACTTTTTAAGATTTCAAAGAAAGAATTTAAGTTTTTTTTTCCCTGCACAGAGTAGACAAACTCTACTTAGTCTTTTCCTGCTTACTCTCCAGTAGGTATCCCTTCTACAGCGCTTTAGGGGAATTTCATTGAACTAAACTGCCACAGACTAAGTTCAATCTGTAACCTCCACGAAGCCTTTTCTTATTGCGTCGTAAACAAGACGAGATCGCGGAAAATGGAAAAGGGCCGTAAACGTTTTCCGGACTCGAAACGAAAAGGAATCAAAATGTAAAAGTTCGAGTTTTCGTCTTGTCCGAAATGGGTGTTAACTTGATGTGCCTCACTTCGGCCGGAGGCCTTCCACTCTTCACCCGAAAAATGGGAAACGTCGAACCAGTAAGTAGGGAACGCGAAAATTCCAGTCTTCATAGCCACTAGTTCATCAACACTATGCTACTAGCGATCCTACGGGTTATATCCTGCACGTGCATGGTGCAGGTGCTTCTTTGAATAATGCCCCAAAAATGAGATGTAGACCATTAACACTTATAGTGTTTGGATCACTTACCATGATAGGTGGCTTTGCTTGTCCATAGTTAAGCTTTCTGGAATGTTCTTTAATCAACATTTTTATTACCTTTTAAATTTAATTATTTCTTTTCAGCTTTCGTTTTCGACGATAGGATCGCTGAATGGAGTCCACATGTTTGCTAAGTCTCATGGCGTTACTATCGACAATACTCAAACCGATCATGCAACTGTCCTTTGGAAAGAATATGAAGAAAGGTAGTATGATAGATCCTCTGGGAATCTGGAAATTCTAGATTCTTGCCCATCACACTTATTTTGACATTGAATTTTTCAATTTCTAGTATCGTCCTTATAGCAGTGGGAGCCTTAAATGACAAACAAATTCTCAATTATTTGCTGGATGCGGTTTTCAACGCTATGGTTTTGTCTGTTGGCATCGATGAAATTAAAACAATCAAAAATGTCGAGCGGCTTAAAAGAGACCTACGAGTAAGAAAATTTATACAAATTGAAAGGAATTAGAGATTCCAGAGCTGTCTTTTGATCTTCTTTTATTTTTTTTAGGTTTCTTACTCAGTAATAGATAACATTTTAGAGTGCTTGGATTATGGAGATCGAGGTCCAAATAGTTCTCACAACATTTTTAAATATGTTCAAACGATTCTTTGTTCTGAAGCCGACGAACTTCAAGTATGCCTTCTTTTTTAAGTTTTTCATTTAATCTTGTATTTCTAGGATGTATTAGATTCATTTGTTGAAAGTGTGACGTCTCTGTTTGGATGCCTCACCATTGAAAATTGCATTGTGACCGCAACTGAGAGTTGGTGGGAACTCGATGCTATGGAAAGGAAGCTCCTTTCTCATGTTTTGATTTCAAATTCGAACTGCACCGCTTTCGACGTCCCTGTTTTTCTTCCTTGCAAAAGCCCAAATGTAGGTTTTCCTACCCCAATTTTAGTAATTTTATTGAATTTTTTTAAAGGTTCCATTTCGTTTTGTTGGCGTTTGTCTTATCAATGCTGTCTGGCTTTGTGTGCTTTGCGGCCCAACTCCAGATTTGACCGAAATCCAAAACTTAGCATTCGAAACCTGGTCTCCATCGATGCCATTGATCAAAACTGCATTTCAAACTTATCCCCGCAACATTCCAAATTCGGTCCAGATACATAATTCTGTTATTGGGTAAGGAAACATTTAATTATCGACTTAAAATAATTTGTTTTTTAGGATCTTTTTGATTGAGACTTCAGTCGGTAAATTTTTAAGCTGTTCGAATCTTAACAGTATAAAAAAAGACTACAAATCATCCTTGGAAGTTCTTAAAACATTTTTTTACCAAGCGGCGAATTTATTGGTGGAGAATGGTTTGTTAAGTAATTTGTACAAAAAATAAATTATTGTTCTTTAGATGATGTTGATAAACCTTGTGAGACCTATTTGTGTGCAGAATATCATAAACTTCATGCTTTAAAAGATGGCAATAATGTTATATGCCTTATGTTCCATTCTGCTGTGCCGACGCATACTATGAGGTAAAATTTTACACTTTGTTTTGTTTAATTTTTTATTTAATCTTTTGACAGATTGATATCTCGACAAACTCTCACCTTGCTGACCTCTGGTGGTGATTTAAGGTGGTGAAGTAATTTTAAAGTTCATTCAAAGTACCTAAAAAGCTGTGATATTTGCGATTAAATGGATACTTTTTTTTTTCTTTTCTCTTTTTCTAGTTTTTAAGGTTTTTTTCTTTTCAATGAAATCTTTAATTTTTCTGATTCATAGAAGTCTCCTGATAAGGATTTTTCTATTATACAAGTGGGAACCAGCCTACTTGGACGATTTTGAATTTAAGTTAGAGGCACTTTCATATTTTGGAACCTGTGTGATACTATATTCTAAATTAGTGCTGTAAATTGAATTTTTTTTAAATAAAACATTTTAAGTTCATTCTTGTACTTTTCTGTGTATTAATGTTTGAAAATAAGCCTGGCAAGTGAGTTCATGGAGATTATCCATGGAGAGTCCTAACATCTCACCAAAGGGAAGGAATGGATCATAAATCAATGTGGCACGTTGAAACTAAATGCCCATAACTACCACAATTTTTGACCAACTTTATTGTTTGAATAATATAAGAATTCGTCTGAAAAGGAGCCAAAAAAGCCCCCAAGCATACTAATTAAAGGTCATTATGTCATTCCTATGTGTATAAGAATCCTTAATTTTTGCCGAATGTTAGCCCTCAATTCGATCCATTTATGTATGCATATACGGAAAAAAAAAAAAAAAAAAAAAAAAGATTTTTGACTTTATTTAATACTACATATTCAAATCTTCTGAAATTTGAAAATTCTGAAGACAAAAAAACGTTTATTAGGAAATTAGTCCAGTCGCCAGAGCAAAAAAAAGGGGGTCTGCTGGAAGAAATTGGGGACTTAACGACACTTTTACAGTTTGTTCGGGGCTATGGTGGGATGACTCTCTTAATTTTTCGAACTCGAGAAACCTGTGCTACCCTCAGGAGGGGCGAAAAACCAAGCTGATTTTCGGTTTTTTGCCTATAAATCCTAAACTAAGCGTTTTATGACAAAACACACTCTATTCAATATTGTAGGGCATACAATTCTCAACAATTTATAACTTAATACATTTTCCCGTAACCTTACTGCTTATCGAGATACGCCCTATCGAAGTTTGAGAATTTCAAAAAACAGATGGTTTAGGCCCTCTGACAGATGGTATTTTAAATACTAATTTTTGGGTCATATCTGACATAAGAAGACATAAAAATCATAGTCAGCCATTTGAAAGTGGTTGAAAAGGGGTGGCAGACGGCCAGCGTCATGCTGACGGTGGTTTGATTTCCACTTTAGTAAGCTTTACGGGAGAACACCAAGGCCCAGCAAGTCCGTACGGGACTCATTTTAAAGGTAATTTAATTACTAAGGACGAATACTAAGAGTCCAATTTCGCTATCGTTTATGGTTTGGAAGTGGTAAGGCTTTGAACTTTGAAAAATTTCCAATATTTTCACATTGTGTCATACATTTAGTGGTGCTACGGGAGAACGCTGAGTCCTAGCAAGTCCGGATTAGTCTCATTTTAAAGGTAATTTAATTGCTAAGGACGGATACTAAGAGTCAAATTTCTCTATCTTATGTGGTTTGGAAGCAGTCAGCGATTTAGTGAAACGAGAAATTCGCGATCTAGACAAAGTAATTTATGTTTTTGTTGACCATTTCGAAACCATAAAAGATAGCGAAATTCGACTGTTAGTATTCATCCTTAGTAATTAAATTACCTTTAAAATGAGACTAATCCGGACTTGCTGGAACTTGGCGTTCTCCCGTAAAGCTTACTAAAGTGGAAATCAAACCACCGTCAGCCTGACGCTGGCCGTCTGCCACCCCTTCTCAACCACTTTCAAATGGCTGACGATGATTTTTATGTCTTCTTATGTCAGATATGACCCAAAAATTAGTATTTAAAATACCATTTGTCAGAGGGCCTAAACCATCTGTTTTTTGAAATTCTCAAACTTCGATAGGGCGTATCTCGATAAGCAGTAAGGTTACGGGAAAATGTATTAAGTTATAAATTGTTGAGAATTGTATGCCCTACAATATTGAATAGAGTGTGTTTTGTCATAAAACGCTTAGTTTAGGACTTATAGGCAAAAAACCGAAAATCAGCTTGGTTTTTCGCCCCTCCTGAGGGTAGCACAGGTTTCTCGAGTTCGAAAAATTAAGAGAGTCATCCCACCATAGCCCCGAACAAACTGTAAAAGTGTCGTTAAGTCCAATTTTTTCCATGTTCAATGTTGTATATTGACTGGACTAAATAGTTTCTTTAAAAAAAAAAAAAAAAAAAATTCATGTTCATCGCCCCAAAAAACATGGAAAATTAATAGTTCGGTTTGAAATTCCAAACATTAAAAAATACACCATTTTTGGACACGGGTGCAGTAAACTAGGTAATCAAAACAATTTTCGGCAAAAACTACTTCGGAATTGAGTTTTTCACCCTAAAAAAACGTAAGAAACCACATTTTGGGCGAAATCTAAAAATAAAAAAAATTTTCAGGTCCAAAACGGTTATCGCGTGGGCATTCATTTGACCTTTTAAATGGGTACCTTTGGGAAAATTGGCTACCCTGCCTAAAAATTGAGAAGTCTGAAAAAAATTCGAGAATGTTTTAGGACTTGAGAATAATAAAAAGTGCTATCAAATCATTGGGAGATGTTTTGAATGTTTTTGTCGTATACTGACCAGTTTTTAGATTTTTGAGTTTGGGAAAACTGAAGCATGAAAGGTTAGGAAATTCGAGTAGGCACTTCAGCACGTTTTTTGACTTACTTTTTCTTTAATTGTCATTAATGGTTTATTGCATGGATCGGGGTTTTATTTGTTAAAAAAAGGCGGTCGATAAATCCCAGGGTGGGAGACCAGAGACAGACAGCGAGTGAGAGCGCAAGAGCAACGAACGCAAACTCAGTCAGTCTGAGTCAGAGATTGTAAGAGACCCGTCGCGTCAGTCAGTCCTCGCCATGAGTATTGTCGATGGATTTCTTGTCAGCAAATTAGTCGAGTTGATTAAAGCGAATCGGTGTCTTTACGACCCGAGAAATGAAAACCACAGCAATAGGGCTTACGTAAATAGCGTTTGGAGAAACATAGCGACAGAAATGAACCAACCAGGTTAGTCTTTTTTTAGAAGTCACCTGCCCCGGCTCGATTGTCTGTCTGCCTAATTCCTTTTCCTGTCCATCATCTCCCTAGGAGTTAAAACTACGGAAAACTTTCATATTCGTTTAAGATAAAAAAAACTTGGAGTCTAAATTTTTGATTCGACTTGCCCTTCTTCGAACATAAGAGACAATCGAAGGTGGGAAAATTGTTTTTTCATTGACTCGATTTCTTTTTCAGAGACTCTCTGTCGTGAAAAATGGATAAACCTGAGAAGCAATTTCGCCCGAGAGTTGAGGAAGACCCGACGGAAAATGTGCGAAGAAGGGGGCAAAGTAACTTCGCAATGGGTTTTCTTCGAGGCGATGAGTTTCCTCGCTCCTTACGTCAAGACGAGATTGTAATCAAACTTAAATTTCCAAACCTTTTTATTAATTTTTTCCTTTCAGAGCGACCGTAGACTCAAGCGAACACGAAGAAACTAGGATCAAATTGGAAAACGAGGCTTACATCGATAACGATTATGAAGAGCAATCTTCGATTATTTTAACGAATCCTTTCTCCACGAATGAGAAGTATGAGAACAAACGTAAATACGACGAGATGGACATGGACGACGATAAAATGTTCCTGTTAAGCCTCCATTCAAAACTTAAAGAATTACCAATATTGGACAATTTGAGCTTCAGGATCGAAGTTCATACTCTCCTTTTGCAAAAATTGAAAGCCGCCATGGAACGATCACCTGCGCACTCTTTGATCTCAGAACCATCCAGACAGGATGTTGAATAAAAGAGGATTTTCCACGAATCTTTTGTAAAAATGAGATCTATTGTTGAATTACAGCGCCATGTGACGGCCCGGAAAGTTTGTCGATCGATATTCGAAGGAACTTGAGCTGACTGTTGACTGTTTTGCTCACGAGCTGCTAAAATGTTGTTACCTGCGGTGTTGCGGCTCGTTTCGTAGTTCTCCATATTTCTCTTCGCTATTATAGCGCTACGGGTCCAGTTTTTCTCTATATTCCTCTTTCAGAATTCAATCAATAAAATGTTTTTTTCAATGTTCATCTTGCTTTAGTCCTCCCTCCAACCCCAGGGGGGTGAGGCGAGGGGACTCCTGAACTACAAATTGGTGGAATGTCAGTATAATCACGGGGGAGGGGGGAATTGGGCAAAATTCAGTTCTGCTTGCCGGGACAGAGTACTTCGAGGAGCTATCAGATGCACGCAAACCAAAATATTTATACGGGACAATGGTGGATATGACTATCAAAATTAGATATGGAAAAAACAGAGTTTATGGTAACATTTTTGGCTATCAAAGGAAATGGCGATCCCATTTTTGCAGCAATTATCAAAATGGAGACATAACCTATAAGTCCTATAACTGATACAACTCACGGTTATGTTTGTTCATGTCTAATAAAAATTCTGGACGATTTAATGTGCTTATATTTTATGTCAATACCCTAAGCTAAAGATAAGATAAAAAATCCTTCAAATTTTTTTTTAATCTCGTAGGTACAAGAAAAAAAATTCGCGACATTTTATCGTTGTTTCATTGACTAAGGTGTGATTTACAAAGGATATTTCAATACTTCGTCATTTTGATATCGTTCGAACTTGACGACAAGAGGGTAAATAAAATATAAAAAAAATTGTATAAATACAAAAAAATAAAAAGTTGGCGGCGATCCAATACGCATGCGTGGATATATTGAGCATTTCCCCTTCTGTAGATGAAAACGTAGTGCACCGTCGGCGGCTCTTTCGATAATGTCGTACGATTTGACCGTATTTGGATAGATGAGGTCGACCGTTTCAATAACTGTCACGTTAGCTAATTGTGCGAAATCGACAAGCTGTCATTTATCGGCAAATGGGTTCGGACCCTAACACTCACCCAAAGGCGCTTCAAGACTAAAATCTCCTCCGATGTAATCCTAATCCTCGGTGCAACATCGCATACGAAAAATTTTATTGTCAATTTAAGAAAACTCAATACACAAACAAGGTAAAAATTCAACCTCTGAACTTTTTTCGTTTTCATAACGTTTTCTTTAGGATGCTCGAAATTTCGCGAGCTGCTGAAGGCCCAGTTTCGAATTTGGCTGGGGCACCACCTCTCAAAAAAGCCCGGACCGACGAAAGCCTTCGTGAATATGCACACAAACTTTGCCGCGATTATTTGCACGGAGCGTGGCTCGATATACAGCCTCAAGACATGATTTTCCAAAAAGTCAGGTAATTACATAAAAATTAAACGACCTTTCACCTTATTGCAACACAATAAACATTTTTTTAACGCTACAACTAAGGTACTCATATTTACTAAATTATCATTTTATTAATAAAATTATACTTCTATTCTATCTAGATAGATACTTCTATTTAAACAAGTTTACTTTACGTAATATTGTTTCAATTTATCACATCTATTTTCAATATTAGGTTTAAGGTGATCAAATAGCAGCGAATTTTAAATTGTATAAAAAATTCAAGATTTTATTTTGAAGGACACGTCAATAACACGAACATCTAAGCACTTGAAGGAAATCGTTTGGTGGCGTGGAAGTACAATATAAGCTATAAATAGAATGGCAGAAAAAAATAAATAAATAAGCTTACTAGGGTAGAGTCACATGCATGTGAATTTCCTGAGAAGTGAAACAAAACAAGCTAAACCACTCGATTCGGCTCATTTCAAGAGTTTAGCTACTACCTTTCGTTCAACCCGTTTACGGGTAGACTTTTACACGTTCTCATGATGAGACGGGAAGTTCTACTCGTTTTACGAGTACGAATACTGGAAAGTCTCCGGAAAACGTTACAGATATATTTGATATAATTTTTTTAATTTCAATGTTTTCGCCGATTTGGTTGACTTGACACCAATAATCGATTAGCAGAAAGGACGTTGAATTAATTTATATTTCTATTTTGATGTTCCCCGAAAAAAGCTTAGTTTTGAAACTGCTTCGAAGTTAATTTTTATTTAAATTATTTCTCCTTTCAGCGGAGGTTTAAGCAATTTACTCTACTACTGTGCTCTTCCAGAAGAAGTGGAGTCGTTGAGCGGGGAGCCATCTCGACTCCTCCTTCGCCTCTACGGGAAAGTGAACGGCGAAAGGGCTTTCGAGACGCTCATCACCGAAAGCGTCATTTTCACGTTGCTCTCCGAAAGTCAAAGGGGACCCAGACTTTACGGCGTCTTTTCCGGCGGAAGGCTTGAAGAATACATTCCAGTAATGAGAAAAATAAAAAGCCAACGTACAAACATCCCTCATAACTTCTTTTTCACTTAGGCACGACCTTTGGTTACACAAGAGCTCGCAGATCCAAATTTCAGTCGTTTTATTGCAGACAAAATGGCCCAAATCCATCTTATGGACGTTCCAATTAATAAACAACCAAACAGGATTTGGCAAACCATGCAAGGGTAAGTGAATAAGAAATTGTCTCATTATGAAGGACATCAAAAGATGATTGGCAGCTAATAGACATAATATGTAAAAGAGCACTTCTAAAAGCAATTGAACTCAAAATTTATCATGCCACCGATCAACGTTCAAAACTTTTCAAGAGGCCTTCAACCACGTGCGCAAATTCCTCAAAAATTTTTGCAGTCTGATATTAAATCGTGGAAAACTTTGGCCTTTTGATTTCCCAGCGTGTTTACGTGTTGTCAAAACGATTAGATTAAAAATAATATTTACTCATGAAAGAATGAGGATAAGGAAAAAAGCCATTTTATGTTTATTATTCATCCTTAAACATTTTCCCCCTTGTTTATCAAGCCCGAAATCGTATAATGAACCCCTTTTACGTCAAAATACGTTTTTTCCTTAGCCGGAAAAAACAATGTCGTGTTTTCAGGCCTATAAATATAGCGTTCTGTGCACAGGGTCGTGGACCTAAGCCAAATATTTCACTGGGGAACACCTTGATTTCCTAGTTTTGACTATCGCATGATATCTATTTGGGCCAAAGATTTTTTTTCGTCGTAAGATCTTTTAAAAGAATCAATTTGTTTATAAAAAGGTCTGCGTGACGCAAAAGGGGATGTAGACTTAAATGACATTCGGATAGAGACTGAGTGTTTCAGTTTTTCGTCATAAAACATGAAAAAAATAGCAAAAATGAGAAGTAAGATTTTTCCCCCAAAAAGTGATGGATCCTCTTTGGCCATTCCCTAGGAAAGGATCCGTTCCTGATACCAGCCTTTTTCTGAGCACAGTTTGCTCTCCTGTTAATTAGCGAATGAGAATATGACTTCTGCGCATGCCATCTTTTGTCCCCATTGTTACAGTATAGAGGCTAAGAGCGCCTGCGCAGAACTCCCTTTGGTAGTTCAGGTTTAATTCCGCCAGGACTTTAAAGCGTATAATTTAGTTTTTATTAGCTTCTGTATTTCATTTTTAAATTTTCTAGATGGATAGCTCAGATTGAAAACATCATTGCGACCAACAACGTGTCAGATGAATCTCAGGAAATGATAGACACGTTGAAACAACTTAATTTATCAGACGAATACCATTGGCTCAAGTATGCATTTTTAGCTCATTCATCATAAAATAAAATTTTGCTTAGGGAATACCTAATTAGTATTCAATCTCCGGTTGTATTTTGCCATAACGATCTTCAAGAAGGGAATATTCTTTTGAGGGAAATAAAGGCCGGCGAAGACGGCAAAGATACGAAAAAGTATCCCAGCTTTCCGACGAGCAGCGAAAACCTGGTCGTCATCGATTTCGAATATTGTTCGTACAACTACAGAGGTTTTGATTTCGCAAATCACTTTTGCGAGTTCCTCTACGACTATTCGAACCAAGATCCTCCTTATTACTATGAAAGAAACGACCTGGAACCCGATCTTAAATTTAAGGTACAATTTTCAAACTTTTCTGCATCTTCTAACTGTTAATTTTAGGAAAATTTCATCCAAGCTTATTTAGAAGCTTTGAAAAACTCACCAGATTACAAAGAAAAGGCAATCGACACTGTCGAATCCGTTTTGAAAGAAACAGAAGCTTTTACTCTGGCTTCGCATTTCTTTTGGGGACTCTGGAGCGTAGCGAATTCTACAGGATCAGAAATAATATTCGACTATTGGGTAAATTATTTTTCAATCAAAATTTTTATTTTTTCGTCTTTTTTTAGGGCTTCGGAGAGAACAGATTCAAAGCTTATTACAAATGCAAAGCAAAACTTTTTCCAGACACCTAAAACTTTAGAAAAAAAAAATTATTTATAAAAATTAGCATTCCTATTGAGAAACTTTCTCAAAAGCTGTTTCAACTTACGCCTTCTACTGCACTTAATTTTAAATAATTTATTTTTTAATTTTCTTATTTCTCACTTTGTAAATAAGATAAAGAAATGATACATAAGAAAGAGGCTGAATAGGATGTAAGAATGGCTGTATTGTGGTTTAGATATTAAAATTTATGTTATATTGAAATTATATCGAATATATTTTAGTTTTATTTTATTAAAACCGATTTCCAATAATGATATTAAAATTGGTCGTCATTCACGAATTGGAGGTCGACCATGAAGCTCGTTTGTGTTCTTTTGAATATTTTTTTGTTCGTTTCTGGTTGTGAGATTTATGAAAAGAAAAGTTTGAGTGAATGTCGCGATTTTTTGATTTATCTTCAAACATTATTTGATTTTTATTCCGGTTTGGATTTGATATTCAGCATACCACCTATGAAAAGTGAGTTAACTTTGCTGCTCGAATTTTCTAATGGGTTTCCAGAGTTCGAAACCGAAGGGAGGTTAGAAACGTTGGTTCGCCTTATAAATGAAGGCCCTGTTAAATATCAAATTCAAATTTTTAACTTCAAAGTTGGCCAAGAGTCTAAAATCGGTGACGGCTTAGTCAAAGTCATTTTATACGACACGATGAATATGGAGGAATTTCTAAAAAGCGTAAGTCTCCAATTTATATAAAGAAGAACACCTTTTTTGTAGAAAGATTTCATCCTCGAGTCAAAATATACATGGATTTTAATCGGAAAAGGGGAAACATCATGGCTAAAGAGCGTCCAGTTAAATTTTAACAGTCATGTCATTTTGGCGAAAAGCGTCAACGATGAAATAGTGATGACTTCTGTTACTGGGAACAATGGAAAAGTTATCTTGACGCCTGCAGGAAAATGGAAAAAAGAAGACAAATTTCTATACGATTCAGACGTCGATTATTCCATAGAGGATTACGAAGTTGCATTGTTAATACCTCACGTCTGTATTTTAGAAATCGATTTATTTCCCTGATTTTAAACTTTAGGATCCTCCATTCACAATCGTGCACAAAGACAAAGATGGAAATACCACAATAAGTGGATATCTTATGGATATTTGGAACGCCTATGAAGAATTTTTAGGAATAAAGTTGGTAGATTTCGAATTTTATGTTTTTAACTTAAAATCTTAAAGGTCAAGCATAGTTGTATCCAATAAAACAAATGGAGGGTCAATCGTGAAAGGAAATTGGACTGGAATCATAGGAGAAATGATTCATAATGATAGAGAGGTTGCTTTGGTTGCTAAGCCAGAAACGCTCGAAATCGCTCATTTGTTTGACTCCTTAACTCTTATAGATTTGAGGTTCTTTAATGAATTGTGTATAAAAATAAATTTTTCTTCAGACTTGCCATTTATCAAAGAAGAGAAACGCCTAACACGTGGCTTATAGCGACGGAAGTAAAATCGAACATGATACCGTTTTTCTTGATAGTTCTAGCGGCGATTGGAGGAATGATTTTGAGTAGGATTGGTGTCGAAAGAAGAGACTCTTTCTTTATGGTTTTGACGATTTATCTTCAACAAAGTAATATTTATACAGGGTGTTCTCAAAACCGTAGAATTCGAGTGAAGGTCTTGAGAGGTCAATTTGCTTGGGAATGTAGGAATGGGAAAAGTTTTGAGCACACCCTATGCAATGAAGACAATCACTACTATGATTATTTTAGGTTGTGCGTTACCTAAATGTTTGGCATCAAGAATAGTGACGATTTCTTTGATTTTAATGACGCTAAATGTAGTAAATGTTAATATTGGGGATGTAACATCTTTGCTGATTAGGAACAAATTCACCAATATAGTGGACGTCAAAGAATTGATCGACCCAGCCAACAAGGTCGTAATCGTAGCCCATTCTACGACCCATCATATCCTTCAAGTGAAGACCGAATCACCATGAATATAAAATAATCAATTTTGTCGACAGGACGCAAACGACCAAACTTTAACGAGAATTTACGACAGGGTTCAGATCACAAAAGGTTTCGTCGCGAACGTCTCGGAGGGTTTAAAACAAGTGATGGAAAAAGGTGTCATTTTCTTAGAGACGAAAGAGAAGGCGGACTATTTTATGGCCGGTTATGAAGAAAAAATCGTAAAAACTTTGACTCATTATAATATCCCTGGAGGGCTCTTGATCAGAAAGAACACCGTGTTGACACAAAGATTATATTATCAGTAAGTAAATAGTCTTAAGCAACATAAAAAAATGCATTTTAGGTTGCTTAAATTTCGGGAAATCGGTTTCCTTTCCAAAGTCGCAGCTAAGTGGTGGCGTGAAGAAAACCAACTTCCCTTCCGCTACGACCCAGTCGGAGTCTCCAATTCCTGGCAACTTTTCGTCAACTTCTACGCCGGAGTTTTCGTCTCTTTTCTTGTATTTATATTAGAAAAATACTATCATCGTGTCCACAGAACGAATTTATACCGTTGAAATAAATTAATTCCAGTATAATTTGAACTCCAGAATATATTGGTCACTGTGTTAATAAAACGGAAGAATCCAAATTAATGAAGAACGTAGAAAGATTGGGACGTTAATTAAGGGTAGGGACATTGTTCATTCAGAAGCAGTTAGTCTTTTAAATAACAGGGGATAGTCAACATGGAATTTTTAACAGCATTTTTGTTGTTATTTATTCTCGGTAAGTACGAATTTTACAAGCTTCCACGTAAAATCGCCTCAAGCATCCTTTTTCAAACACGCTTTTTTAAATAACTGGAATCAGCGGGAACCACTAGTACATCGTAAGCTGGAAAAGATGGTATCATCATTCTCTGGCTAAATCGCTTGCAGTTTAAATTAGACTTTTGCAATAGGAAAAGAATAAAATGCCAAAAAGCCCTCAATTTGAAAAATTAATCAAGCATTGAACCTATCTGTAACGATTGAATAAACAAAAAATTTCATTCTTCGCAGAATTGATTTGATTTAAAATGTCCACTTTGATCCCTTTTATGATTTATTTGACATTTAAAGCGATTTCATCAAACCGAAGGCAGATTAACGAGTAATGAATTACAGGAAGATTCAAAATGTAGTAAAAAAGATGGAATAGGAAATGACAAGGGAATTAAGTAGGGCTCCAATTAAAACCGTAAGAGGTCATTTGGTTGATTGAGCCACCCACGAAAAAACGACAAAAGAAAGGAGAAATTTCCGTCTATTTAAATGTCTTCAGGTGCGGTTTTGGCGGACGTGAAAATCTCACCGTCCGCCCACGAAACTGAGCAGTACGTGAACGGAACGTACGTGGTCACTTGCCATGGTGACGAAACGGAAAATACGACTTGGAAAGGTCCCGATGGAAAAATCATCAGTCAAGGAAGCGGAAGGTAGTTTAACTAAAACCAGGCGACTTTATCAAAGGTTTTTTTAGAATACACGTGGAAGAAACGGTCACTTATAGAGGGCACCATGCCGTTCTGGTCTTTGAGAAGATCGAGAGGCAAGATAGAGGGAAATACACGTGCACCTCTACAGTCAGAGATCAGCTCCAACAAGTTTCTTTTAATTTATCAGTAGTCAGTAAGTAAATTTTATCTTCATTGCAAACTTTCCTTTCTTTTAGGGCCTATAACATTCGTCGGGCATCAATCACTGCAAAAATTGGTCGAAGGTCAAAATATGCTTATAAGATGCGAAGTACAGGGTGAACCAGAGCCAATTATAAGCTGGTTGTTCCATGGAAAGCCCATACACACAAGAACAGAATGTGAGGATATTTTTGAAAAATAACAAAAACGATCAATTTTTAGTTTCTGGATCATCAAGATTTTTAAAAATGCCAAGAGGACTTTTTATCACGAATGTTTCTCGAGAAGACGAAGGAAGTTATTTGTGCAGGGCGTTTCAAATTACGTCAAAAACAAGCAATTTTGAATCAATACACATTTTTGTGACCGTTCTTCGTAAATAATGGAAAAGGTTTTTGTTTATAAAATTTGATGGATGTTTTAGAGAAGCCTAGATGGCCGGATAATATGTGGAAAAGCGATTATTCGTATGAAGTCACGTACGGTTATATTGGTGGTATAGCGAATATAACTTGTCACGCGGAAGGTCGCCCAACGCCTGGATATGCGTGGACGAGGAAAAATAAAACGATTGACAGTTCATACGGTCATGTTATTCATGAAGAAACTCAGTCAGTTTTACAGGTAAACCTTAATTTAGATTTCATTGATACAATTTTTTTTTTTTTTTTCAGGTGAAAATGATAAACCATCGAGTACTAGGAGACTACGAATGCGTGGCGGACAACGGAGTCGGTAAAATTTGGAAAAGGTTCACATTGATGGAAGGGCGAAAACCGTCGACCCCGCATCGTGTCCGATTACTCACGGTGACCCGTGACGGTGCCCGAATCGAAATCGAATCGTCAAACGACCGAGATATCGTCCTAGGATACAGGATACAATTTATGAAAGTCAGAAATTTCGGATTTAACGAACCTTGGGCATGGGAATATCCCGAATATCAAGATGTCGTATATTGTAAGTTGATTAAAATTTTTTTATGCCAATAATTTTGTTTCTTTTGGACAGCACACGAGCCTTACAAACTTATCGATCTCGTCCCGAGGACCGACTACAAATTCCGCGTTGCGACTAAATCTATAGCCGGTCTCAGTGATTTTACTCACGAATACCGTTTAACTACTTCTTCAGGGACGCATCAACAAATCCCTATCGCTTTTATCATCCTCACTTCTCTTCTTGTAAAATTCAATTCAAATCGTAATTGTTGAATACTTTTTACTTCAATCCACTTGTACATTTTCATTTTCTATTAGCTGTAAATAAAATATATTGTATTTATTTTGTTATCACTTATTTCTGAGTTTTGCCATATTATGTAAGAATAAAAAAAATGTAATTAATTAAAAAATAAAACTTCTTTCTTATTAGGATAAAATTCCTACCATAAATTTTGTCTTTTTTTACTCCTCCATCAAAGCCAGGCTATAACTTAATTAAAAAATTTTTCTACTGAACACAGTCTGCCTAGTAGTATAACCCTATTTTATTTTTCAAGGGAGGTTATTTTACAAAATTTTCAGCATTGTGGTCCTTCTACTTTAGGGGCTGTATGGCCCAGAGGTTAGCGTAAACAATCTCATTTTTCTCAATATTTGTGTTGTATAAATGGATATGAGGTCTGTTTTGTCCTCTTTTTATGCCATATTTTCTGATTTAAAAAAAATTTGGTCTAGATTTTAAAGCTGGTATTTTGAGTCTACGTGACCCTAGGCTCGTTCCCGAGGCACAAATGGTCAAGATTTGAATAAGCCTAGATCCTAGAAAGTGAAATTTTCTGACCTATTATTAAACAAAGATTTTAATTTTAATTAAAACACAAAGGAATTAATTTATCAAATATTAATTATTTTTTAAACAAAATAGAAGACGTTTTTAGCTTCATATCGACAGGGAATAAAACAAGCTAATTTATTCCAAACACGATTTTTTATTATAAGCTGGGAGCAGAAGGGGTAAAAGTTTTCATACTTCAAAATTCTGCCTATTTGTCAAAGGATCCTTTTCATTATTTTGACAAAATAGACTTTCTACAATAGAGAAACCAGATTGGGACCACCTTATAAAAATCGGACAGGAGGCTTTCACGCTTTTATTCTTTGAAGAGGACTGATAGAGGTCCTACCAAAATAAACTATGAAGATTTTAATTATTACTTTATTTGTGATTTTGTTTCAAGTTGAAGGAAAAGCGAAATGGCGTAAGTTTTAGTTTTTTTAGTGAATTTGTTTTTTTTAACGATATTTTAGCATCAAGCATACCGAGGTGTTCACGACATGATCCGAATTTTGTAATTTGTGTACGAGAAGCGGCTGTAAAAGCGCTCCCCATCCTCGCCAAAGGTAAATTAAAATAAAGAAAAACTTTTAAAACTTTTTATAGGAATCCCTTCTTTAAATCTGGGAAAAATGGATCCTCTAGAAAATATAAATTTTACGCTAAATAACGACCGGTGGCCGGTTTCCCTCAAAGTTGACATGACCAACGCCGCAATTTCAGGACCTTCAAGCATGCAAATACGAGATATTCGGTAAATAATTATTTGAACAAAAAATAAAAATTCTTTTTAAGTTTCGACCCAGTCACTCAAATATTAAATGTTGACGGATTCCACAAAAAATTAACAATGTACGGTCAATATAAGGTCAGAGGGAACGTTTTAGTATTTCCTCTAAACAGCCAAGGCACATTTAATTTTATTTTAAGTAAGTATACCAAATTTTTAGAATTTTGCTCAATATTGTTTTGCAGGGGACGTTGTAGCACATCATTCGCTAAAACTAAGCAATAAAACCAGGGACGCCGACCACGGAAATGTCGGATTTACGGTTAAATCGTTGGGACTTATAACAATGGAATTGAACGACCCACATTTCAATAAAGGAGCGAGTAACTAAACCTCAAATATCAAAAAAACCGATTTTTTAAAAACATTTTTCTTTAGATAGAGCTTTAAATAAATTAGTAAACGACAACTGGAAGATTATATCGGGAGCTTTGACCCCGTCGATGGAGAGGGTGATACAGAAAACGTTTAAAACAGCGTTTAAGCCACTGTTTTCGAAATTTAGCATGGACGAGGTTTTCCCGTCTGGGCGAATCACGCCATACGCCAACGACGCCGGATCCGCCTTGGAAACGAGCCAGTACTACGTACACGTCTTACAGCCAACCGTTCCAATTCAACCTTTATTTTATATACGACATTAAAAAAATTTTCAAGTTTTTCAGGCTCAATTTAAGTATATTTATTTATAAAACTGATTGGGAATACAAAATTTTATTTATTTATTTATTTATTTTATTTACATATGGCCAGATTGAAGTCCGAAAATGCCAAAAACGCCTGCTTTCAGTTTCAAAACTTCACTTTGGAACTGAAACTTTATTTTAAAAAGTACTCTTAAACGAAAAAACCTATATGTACCTACTATGTATATCAAATAATGCCTCAAAAGAGGTTTAAAAAAAAAAAAAGCAAGTTTAAACTCCAATTTATCTTCTGGAGAGGCCCCTTTTCTAAGTTCAAGCTCAGGTACACCTGGTGCTTGTGATGCTAATGGGTCCTTCGAAAATGAGAAGTTGGTATTATAAAGGTACCTTGAATTCATAGAAAATTTTAGTAAGAAATAAATCCGGTAGATAGTGTTGAAACCGTCGTTATGAGTTAAATGGCTACGTTCTGTTCAGTCTGTCAAAAAGGGAATCTACTTACCTAAATAAGATAATTAAAAACTTTAACTAAAGTGAAAACTGTGGCATGGATGAGGACTTTCCTAAAATTCATGGCTCTATAGACCTCTTCACAAACAAAGATTTCCTAGCACTCCTTCCACCACCCCACAACATTCCACTACCGCACTCCTATTACCTCCCCTACTCTCAAAACAATATCGTTCAAAGTCAACTTTTATTGCAAAAAGAAACTAATTAGTTTTTTACAAAAAGTTTCTTGGAGCACCTGATTTAGTAGATTTGTCAAATTTTAAATTTCTCCATCAATGACCGATTCGAAAGAAGAACCCGAGCAGGAAAATCAACGTCCGAGGACTCCGCCAGTTTTATTTTGGAATCCCCCATTGAACGAAGAAGAACTTCAAAATATACTTAACCAAGTTCAAGAGACCTCGTCTTTCACGAAAGTTGAAATCGAAAAAGTCGGAAAATGCGAAGTCTCTTTTTGTCTCTACGAGAATTCGAAATGCGTCCAACCCAACACGACGCTCATTTTCAAGCCGGCTTTAAATCACAAACTCGCCGCTTATTTGATGACCGCATGCGAAAAGCACGCTTTGACCGTTTTAGGTAAAAGTTCACAAAATACTCAAAACATCATAAATGTCTATATTTTCAATTCTTATCTAATAAAAGATAATAATATTACATTGTAGATTCTTTAATTGAAGGGAATTCGAAGCAAAAATTCGTCTCCAAACTATTTTTATACAGTCTGGTCAGACTTTGCGTCAGATTAAAAATTGTTCCAGCCAAAGTGGTTTTAATATTGGAAATTTTCATGGACGCTTTGAAAACTTTTTTTGTCTGCAGAGCCATCACACAAAACGACATTGAAAAATATTTCGAAGAGCGTATAATCAATCATTCTGTTTTTGTACGTTTTTATATCATCCACGTGGACGTTTAATTACTCTTTTTTTTAATAGATACCGGGAAAAGGCAAAAAATATTTTACGACGAGACAAGTTGAAGAGTTGACTCGACTTTTCGGACGGTTTATTCGATTGATGCCTTTAATCCATATTTACTATTATCCTCCTTTTGTATTAAACTGGAACCTCAACGAATATCAGCCGCCGGACAACCGAGACTGCGGAAGCGACACCAATTTAAGAATGGAGGGAAATATCGAAAACGTCAGTCCCATCAATATGGACCAAAGGCCCAAAATGTTCCCGAACCGTCAAAAATTCACCGACTGTAAAGACACCGATGACGAGACTGATGAGGAGGATATGGAAGAAGAAAATTAAAAATAAATTTTTTTTTCCTCTTTTAGTAATAAAATAATCGCAAGACGGATTGCCCAAACTTCCCCCTCCAAATTGCTCATTGTTATTGAATTGATAAATTAATGAGGCCAGACAAATTATTATTTTCAATGATTTAAAAAAAAATTCAAAACACTCAAAATTAACTCTTTACCGTTCTTTCCTTCTTAAATTTAAGTTTTGGAAGTCAGGAAAATGAATAGAAAAAATAAAATATTTTATTAGGTATTTTTATCACATTAAATTGCAGTTCTTTGAAGAAAATGGGTCTGAAAAAAATTAGGTAATATTTAAAATAAAAACAAATAAAAATCATACATTCCGCAACTCTTTTTGATTCATCAGACGGCACTGATCCTTCAGTCATCAACCAGTCTCGTTCTTGCTCTACTTTTTGATGCCACAAATCTAAATATATTTAAAAAAATTAATATTCTCGTCAAAAATTGAGGAAGTTACCATTAATTTCTTTAACACTGGAACCTCTTCCGCCCATATCAACTGGAATCATCTCTTGTGGAAAGAATTTTTCGAGATCTTCAGGTCGTTCGCTACATAGTTCTATCTTCACATAAATGCACGAATTAATTAGCAAAAGATGATCGAAAAGTTTTTTATTTAACTTACTCGACTTGCCAGCTTTTTCGATAATAATGGTTTTATTATATTGTCGTAGAAAACTCTGAAAACTTTCGGAGTGTTTATAATAAAGACTTTCTTAAGTTTCAAAGGATAAATATTCTGAAAATCAAATTAAAATGTTTTCGTCTTAGTTAATATAAGGGACCATAATCTAAAGGGTTTTCAAGAAGTCAGATTAGATCGAAAAGAAAAAAAAAAGTACCAAAGAAAAAAAGGACCTCAAGTGACGGTTCAAGGATACTTGTGTTTGTGCTACAAGTGACGCTATCCAACCGTGAACTTAAGAACTAATGTGAGAACTTGTTTTTCCTTAGACTTGTTTATAATCAAGGCGAAAAAAATTGATAGAAACCTGAAAGCATATTAATCCATCTCTCAACACCAATGGATTGTTTCTCAGCGGCGTCTGATAATGAAAACCTTTAACGTCAAGTATCATCATGAATCCAGCGCAAAGATTTTCTTTCATCATCAAATCGAAAAAAATAAACAACCGAGTCAGACATGCGGAATAACTGTTTTTTGAAGGGTCAGTGTCAAACGATTTGAGAACGATTACTTTGTAGTTTTCTGGAGTAAATCCTGGCATCACTCCCAACCCTCTATAAAATAATTAAAAATTTAATTAATTATTTCTTGAAAACTTACGTAGCTTCATAAGATATGAGATAGTCTTTATCTTTTGGGTCACGATGGCCAAAAAAATGTTTGAATTCGTTGCGTATCGTATAATATCTGTCGAGTCGAGTTTTGCAAAATTCCAAACCATTTTTTATACCCAAAGCAAACGCTTTTAATATATTTTCATCTAAAAAATTAATACAAAGATAATTTGATCGAGCATAAAGGCTAGGTCAGTACAATGATACCAAATAAAAGCTAACAATAGAGTATAACAATAGGTTAACATAAGGGCTAACAATATGCAAACATAATTGCTAAAAACAGGTCATAAAGTCAACATGAAAAAAATTTCGTTACCCAATGAATCTGGCAAATGTGGTTGTTCTCTCAACCATTTCTTCAATTCTTCCACAGTGTCATTGAACTCATTTTCGTTCGTATTATAAGCACTGAGAACTTCCAAAAATCTTTCCTTTGCGTAATTTTCACTTATGATTGTCATGTTTTTTAATGAAGCGTATGGTTTTAAAATAGTAAACTGAGTTGTAAATGGGAAAGCGTATAAAACTCTGCCAACGTTTCAAGGCCCATTGATGGACGAAGAAGGGAAAACGCCCCCACTTTCGATGGGCTAGATTCGAGTGGGGAAAAAAATTATCATTTTTTCGGCAGTTTTTTATTGCCTACGTTTATAAATGAGAATGGGAACAGAATCTGATAAAGATAATCCACGGAAGGCATTGTCACCCGTTTAGGTTACGCCTCTCACCTGGGTTCTGGCCAAAACCCGTACAAACAAAACGTGTAGCCATCGACAGTGTAGCCTACTCAATAGGGGTAGGTAAACCTATCAGATAAACCCTGCAAACATATTGACGAGCAAGAAGAAACGTGGAAGTTCAACAAACACGGAATAACAAGAATTATTTTGCACTATTTATAACAAAAATATAAAATAAAAATGTGGAACTTTCTCATAATTCGTATGTAGTTCTACACACCTCATCATAAAAACCAAATACATATGTACTACCCCAGTACCACCACCCTCTCATTAACATTCATATACCTAACACCACTCTCCCATCACTTCTCCAACCCTCCTATTCCCTCTTCTGTCTCATATTCTGTCTCACCTCCTGTCTCCTCTCCTATCTCTAATTCTGTCTCATCTCCTTTTTCATCTCCTTTCTGATCTCCTACATCCTCTCCTTTCTCATCTCCTACATCCTCTCCTATCTCATCTCCGCATGGACCAAGTATTTAAAAAAATTCATTCTCAGCCCTAAAAAAATCGCTAAAGAGCTAACAGTATCATCGAGAGGAATTAATATGTAGTTATGAATTTTTTTATGTTGTTGGAGGTCTAAAAAAAGTCCCTCAGCAAGCAATATGACAAATTAATTTTTTTTTTACCTCACGAACTTCAAATCAGGTTCCTAACAACGAAAAGTTCCCCGGCCAAAAATGATTCAATTTCGTTGTTTGACTTTATTAGTTAATTTGTCCGGAGGGAAAGGGTGAGAAAAACGTAGAAAGAACATGCTGGGGGATGGAAAAAGAGTCGTGGAAAATAAAATTACATTATTTATCGTTTTATTGACAAAATGGGGATGGCGGGGGATGAAGATCGTCCGGAGGGTGTTCGGGATTCGAGAGTCGGGGAGCAACAATCATCCCTTCAGTCCCTTTCAGTCTCTTCCCGCCCCTCAAACGTGCAAGTTCGCGCTCCAACTCCAAATTTCAAATCGAACCAAGTTTACGTCTCTCAATAAAAATTACATCGAAAAGAAAATTACAACTATTTCAAGTAATTTATTGCATTTTTTATACTCAAATTATTACTGCTGTTTTTCATCTTTAAGTCAATTTTTAAGGGTAAAGGAAACTTTAACTGAATTTAAAAATTCAAAGGCTCTCAAATGATATTTTTTATGCTGTAATAATTTACACAATAGATGTCAATTCAGTGATAAATTGTCGTTTTAGATTTCAAGTCGATTTTTAAGCTCCAAGGCGTGGTCAAAGAGATTAAAAATTAAAGGTGCCAGAGTAAAAAATCATGAATTTTCGTGGGTTTTTATTCTTGAGTTAATTATTAAAGAGTTTTGATTTAAAAAATAAATAAATTAATTTAAAAAAAAATTGAAATCTAAGTGTGATTTTATGGCGACTCTACTACAGGGTTTTGCTAGGTGAAGCGGAACGCCACCGCGTTCCTAGATCTGTTTTAGTCCATAGTAGGCAAGAGAGCTTGCAGAATGTGTAAATTTTTGATAGAATTTATTTAAAAATCAGCTTCCAGGATTTCGGAGCCTATTCAAACTTGTTTCAATTTTTTGTATTCAATTTTTTTTAATTAAATGTATTGTTTTTAAAAAATCGAACATTTTAATTACGAAATTTTATAAGAACTTTAGTACGATATTACAGATATTTTATTACTTTTTGAATGCAAATATTAGCTTTTTCGTATTTATTAAAAAAAAAAAAATTCTTTTTGAAAGACATTTTCATGATGATAAAAAGTAATTATTTTAGGGTCCCCAGATGGGATTGAAAGAGAAATTAATATTTTAGAGCGTTAACGCAAACAAAAAATAATATCCTCTTCTATGTTTTTTGACGTGAAATATTTTCTCTCTCCCTACTTTTCATAAGGTGGGAGGATGTGGGATGCATTTTTAAACAGAAGGATCTAACCACCACATGCGTGAACGAGGGGTATTGCCATTTTCGAGATTACCCAACGGATGAATCTCGCCTAAAAGGTAACGGGGGCACTTTGAAAAAGGAGATTTTTTTATATAGGGGAAATATACACTTTAATCATTTTTTAAAGGTTTCTTTACGTGAGGTCTGTAACTGGTTATGCCTGGTGAGAAATTCATAAATACCTTGCGGTCTTTTATTTCCTGCTGAGTTTTTTTTTTTTATAAATTCTAATTTTTATTTTTTTTCTGAAGACATCAAAACAAAGTACTGGCTTGGAAGAGGAACCAGATAACTCGAAATTTCATAAAAATTTCGGTGCTTTACAGACCTCTCCACTAACACCAAATACCACCTCCCAACATCCCCCAAACCAAGTCCATTTTTTTTATTATTTTAGAGAAGAAAACGGTCATTTTACACCATTTTTAGAGTTCTGGATGGTTGAAATTCATTTTCCCCATTTTTCAATGATTTAGCCAAAAATAGTCGTTTTCACCCATTTTTCGTTGTTTTTGAACGTTGGCCCATTTTGTCGTTGAAAAACGTAACAAGTGAGCAATAGCCAGAAAAAAAAACCTACACCCCCTTTCATCACCTGCGCGACTCGCCCCCACATCCCTTTAACCTTTCCCCCCAATTTCCTCCAATATTCCACCACCCCACTACACTCCAGGACCCTCCTGTCATCTCCCAAAACCTCCCCCCACCATCCCATCATTTCCCCTACTCTCCTTGACCTTCCCAGGCCTTACTTCCTCCCACCACCTACGCATAGGACGTACCCTACTCCTACCACCTCGCAATCCACAACCTCCCACAACTTTCTCATGACTTCCTCTACCCTCCTGGAAACTCCCACCTTTCCCTAACATTCCACCACCTCCCACCACTCTCCCATCACCTCCCCTACCCTCTTCGATTATCTCCCCACCTAATGCGTAAAATCCTATCAGTTATCACCTTATAGTTGGCAAATTAATTTTGTTTCCGTCCATGGGAAGTTATTATCCTGAGCGAAAAAATTGGTATCAAAAGCACCCTTTAAATCAGAGAGTTTGTCATTGTGTTTTATGAGGGATGCGCTTTAAATTAGAGCCATTGGGTCGTTTGTAATCGAAAACCTCTGTGTTTTGTTGTTCAAACGTCATAGCGTCGAGCCCTGGACGTATACCATGAATAATTTCCATTTGACATCTCCAGGCGTGCTTATTGTCTCTGTATGCTATTTACATAACACGTACTACGGTATCTTTTATTATTTTAAGGTCGAGGCCAAAAATTTTTAAAAACCAATTTAAGGCATATTAAATTCTTCGGATGGCACATCTTGGTTTATTAACCGCAGTTATCTTCTCCGTCCCTTTTTCGACATATCCATCTCATTTTCGAGGCAAAACGAGGATTTCAGGGCAGAAATTTCATACATGGAAATCGTCTCGATTATTTATCATTTTTTAATATTCTTCGGGAGGAGAAAAAGTTGGAACGTTTAAGAACGGTTTAGGGTTTAACCAAGTGAGAAACTTGATATTGAATATTAAAGTAATACGTCACAATTAATTAACCGTTGCCACTGCCAGGTGTCAGCTCTCAGACACTTAGTAATAGAGTTTAGGAGGTTGAAAGGAGTGGGGAGGCTAAACCAACTTTTTACCGCAAGGATTTTAGATGAAAAATGAGTGTTTAAAAAGCTTTGCCCACATCCAACTCTTTTTTTCCCTCTCCTATGTATAATTACAGTATACGAAATATTTAAAAAAAATTGTTTTTTAATAGGAACAGCATAAGCCACTTTTCGAAATCAATATGAAGTGGAACCACTCATTTAAAAATAAATAAAATACCAAAGTCAATATTTACGCATATATGGATTTAAACGTTATTCCCTTAATTTGATTAAAAAAGATGGAAAAAGTTGTTTTTTTTTTTTTTTCATTTTTGTTTCCGCACTTGAACGTTATAAAAGAGAGACTTGGGTGTGCTTGACTTAAAATAAAGGACTTGAGACATCAGGCTGAAGTGACATCGACCGAGCTCGCATTCAATGAGCCAAGTCAGCACACGCGTTTTTACTCATGGTTTTCCGAAAAATTCATTTTGAGAATTTCCAGTTTGTACCAAAATCTCGTTTCATTTTAGATGTTTAATTGTTTTTTAAACTTTGGGTTCACAACCCCTCAAGGATATACTTGTGAGGACTCGAATTATCCTCCATACCTACGATTATGTTTAAATACAATGTAGAGTTTTCTAAGACGGTGGATGAGGTTTTTACAAGGATAGGGTACCTAAATTTTTTTCCTTGCCTTGCGCCAGGAGAAAAATGCAATAAAATTCAGAAGTCTTTTTTTGTAAGAGTGTTTTCTCTAATGGCCACCTGGTAATGCTATGTGCTACAAAGGCTCTCTCGAGTTACTCCCTCCCCTACTTCTTCTTCTCCCAAACGTCCCAAACCTTCTCTTTTCCTACTTCTTTTCCGGAAAACGTTGAAAATCCCTTAGTTCTATAAATCCGTCTGAGGAAACCCACCTTCTCCATCTAAGCCGACCTCTTTTGGTTTTATTACAAAGCCTTTGTAGGGGTATAAATTACAGTGATATGCTTGAAGAAAATAAGGTGTCTCAGAGGTTTCTTTTTTCATATTTTTTTTTTTCGCCTTGGTTATTTTACTCTTCAACTTGTGGAACTGTTTTGTATAAACCTGAACAAGGTTGATGATCAAAATGACAATGGGGGCAATAGAATCGACAATAAATCTGCGGTAAAACTTGGGGAGTTTCCGATAATAAAATTCGTTACCCGTAAAAACGGAGGCGGTTCCGGTGGAAGGGTCGCGGGTTGGGGGGCGTAAAAGTTTAGACAAACCGATTGCAGGGAAAGGTTTTTCCGGATGTTTTGCCAACTTAAGTTCTGACATGTTGTATATATCGCATTGAGAAGTACTTTGCCGTTAGGGGAATATACAGACTTACAACACTTCAACCCCATTGATTTATCGGCGAAAAACCACTTTACTTTTTATATGAGTGCAAAAACGTTCAACTGTCTTAAAAGGGTGTCTTTTTTAGCGAGCTTCCCTATTTTTATCGGTTGAAAATTCGTTTAAAGTAAAATTTAACAAAAATCTTAACTCTTCACTTAACTAGGAATCAGGACACAAGTATGGCTCCCTCCATGAATCTATCAACTTTTTTGATTAAAAAAATGTTACTCTGTAAATTAGAGGTTCGTTGAACTTAATATATTATAATGCCTCATAAAGAAAATTAAATTAAAAAAAAATTTTATGAGACAGTAAATTACCTTCAGCATCATGTAAAAATTGTATCACCGCAGAAGTAAAGGAACGTAATTCAATTACCAGGTATTTTGGTGGATGTATTTTTTCATCTATTTTGAGGGAAAGATATTTTTATTACATTTTGTACATTATTCGATTGATGAATTTAATGGGAAAAAAATTTTTCCTTTCGTTGGAAATCCACAACAAAAATGGCTGCCATATTATCAGTGATATCAATCCAAACGCCAAGATTATTTATTTGATTTTCTATACAGCAAATATTCAAATACAAAATTTGGGGTCTACAGACCTATCCACAAACAACATATACTTCCCCTACATCCCTCTTCTAGATCCCCCTTCATTGCTTACTCCAACTTCCCCCTCCCCCACTCTCCACTAACCTCCCAACATGATCCAATACCCCCTCTCCTTTACGCATAGCCTGGTCCCAAGTCCAGGAGCTTCCAAATAGAACCCTTATGACTTGCCAAAAATTGTAATTCCAGCAAAACCGATCTTCACCAAATTGGCACCATATACAGGATAGGGCATCATGAGGGCACTTTTTGAGAAAGTTCCGCTTTTGGAGTTCCACTACCTTTACTACCAGACCAGTTTTTTCCTGTGTTTGGTCTTTGTGTGCCCCTGGGACCCTTTGTTTTCACATTTTAAGATTAAAATGAAATATTATAATGTACCCTACATTAATACGCTTTGTCGGTTTTGTTCATTAAAGCGTAATTAAAATGTCCAGAATTGTGAAAATCTCTTTTTGTCAACCCAATGCAAATCCAATTCATCCTGTACTGCTTACCTATGCCCTATAATCCAAGGCGCATCATTAAATATCATTTGAAATACTTCAAAATTTCCCTTAATTTTAATAAAATAATAATATTGATTTGTGAGGGACGATTACATTATAAAGAATACATTATTTATTTATGATTTTTTGAATGAGTTATTGTTATATTTTGTGTTTTCGGTTTTGTTGTAGGTATGGAAATAAATACGTAGATCGAGATGACAATGATCCAGGCTCTTTTGTGCACTTTTACTTTGTTCCTCATTTTCCACGAGACAAAAGGTACGTTTTACCTAATTATTAAAAATTAAATAAAATTTAGAAAAAAAAGGTTAGATTTAAGATAAAAACTGGAATGTTCGGGGGAAAAAATTGTAATTCACCCTTCAAAAGGGGAAGGTTTCCCGGAGCAACAACTCCCGCTGACGATAGGGGTCGACTCCTCGCTATTCCCATCACGAACGTAGCCAGAGCTTCAGGATTATCCCAAGGACGCCGGAACATCCCCAACCCGGAAATGCCTTTCTCGCCCTACCATTTGCATAAAATAACGAAAAAGGGCAGATAAATGTTACGATTATTCAATTTATTTAAATAATATTATTATTCATTTTCAACTTCACTTTTTATCATACTAAGAAAAAGAGGTCTTGGCACCGTCCTGCCTGTCGGAACCCTTGGGGGAGGTGGCGGTGTGGTGGGGGTAGTTGGGAGGTTTTGACGGGAGGTGGTGGATAGTAGAGAAGGTGAGGAATGTTGAGGGGATTTAGAGGAGGTGAGAAAGTTATGGGGGGAGATAGAGAGGGGAAGGCTGTGGGAGGAGTTAAGGGAGATTGGTGGGAGGTGGGAGGAAATAGAGAGGGGGTATTTAAAGGTTGTGGATAGGTTTCTTTTTAAGAGAGTTCGAGATATGTGGTTCCTCCTCCATACCACCACTTGAGATTTTTACAAGCAGGATTTTTAAACAAAGATTTAAAATATATAATTAATTTACGATTAAGCAGATACTACAGTTTAGTAGGTACCTTCCGAAAATCCTTGTTAAAACGCTTTAAATATTTAGTCCGGACGAAATTCGGAACAAGTGCGGCTAATGGTTCCTCATTAACAATTAGGTGGGACCATTTTTAACTCGGGATCCGTATACCGGGGAGAGAGAGGATCCGATTGGGGCTTTAGATGTTCCCTATTCTACAATTACCCCTAATCTCAATGACTCTTCCCTCCCTGAGGTGGTTTCATTAACATCTACACGCACACGATTAATCGACCTTAAATGATGTTGGTTTATCGCCTCCAACTTCTGAATATTTGGAGAAAAAAATTTTACCTCGATTTTTAGATAAGCGGCTTAAAATTAAACATTTAGAAATGTTTTCTTGGCGATTTCAAGGAGATACAATTTTAAATAAGCTAAAAGTGCTCGTCCATGAATTAGAAACAACTCTAATTAGAAATTAAAAACAAAATAAAACTACTTTGGGATTAAAAAACATTAAGATACCATTAATTTCTAAATAAATAAAGAATTTGTTATTAAACGTTTTTATTGTGCTTTCAAAATTAAATTGAATTCTTCAATTAATTAAAATAAAATATGATGATTGAGGGATGCCAGAGAGAAAATACATATATGTTTTCAATTTATTAGGTTATGAATGAAATAAAATACTTTTATTTTGGGTTTTCACTCTTTTTGCGGGGAAAAAAGAGCTTTTATTTCTGGGAGAATTCAATATGTGGTTGACGAGATCAGATTTCGTTTTTGTGAGAGATATCAGGGTTAATTATCTTTTTCGCTCATGTTTCTGTATGAGGAGCAAAAAAGGAGTTCAAAGAATTTTTCGGAGTTTTTAAGTTGAGCATACTTGAAAAAGGAGCTCCTCACGCTTTATTTCGTAGGAGACAAAAGTTTGGGGACGAAATAACCGAAGAACTTGTCAGGAAGTTTCTCATGCAACATTCTTGACGTTTGATAAGCGTTATCAAGTGGTAAAAAAGTGGGTGGGTGTGCGAGGGTGGGAAAAAAGAAAAAGACGAGAAGTGGGAAAAGGGTGGCTGGTGAGAAAATTACAAAAGTTTTATAATTAATTGTCGGGGGGACGGCGTGCGGTCCTCGGTGTTAACCAAGACTAAAGGAGTGCCATTAGCTTCTCGAGAGGGGGAAGGTGCGGATTAACAGCTGTTTCTTTCCTGTGTCCGAAGCCCATAACAAAGTTAGAGATGTTACAAGTTAGGTTCCCCAGGTGTTGGCGTGGACGGGAAGGGTAGCTCGACAAACCTAATCTTGATTCACAGCTCTAATCTCAACCCTCCCGCTCAACTCCCGTAAATAAAAACATAAAGATAACAGTTTTACTTCCCCTCCTTTTCTACCATTTCTAAACCTTTTGTCTTAAAAAAAAGTTTTATTTTGAACCATTCTTTTATTGCTTTTTTTTTTCTTCCCAACCTGTGAAACGACTTCAGTTATGAAAACGTATAAAAATCTTCACACATTCGTTCGTTTTATTACTTTTTCTCTCCATCAATCACGAGGCTTATCTCTTCCATTATTGTCTGAGAATGTGTAATAACAAGTTACAATTCTGCATAACATAATAAATCATAAACCTAACATCTAAGATATTTATACATAAAATAAAAGCCATCTTTTATTCTCCAATAATTCTCATGAACGTCATACTATTGATAGGGAACAACTAGAGCGAACATCTTCAACCGACGAACGAGGAATGCCTTTCTGTGATTCTATTGTCCTCCCTATCAATCAGATGAACGAATCAAACTTGGGCCGAAAATTTATAGATTAGATACTTCATCACCAATTGACAAACAGTACCCGATTAGATACTTCCTCACTAGTTGGCCAGCAGCCCCAGATTAGATACTTCCTCACCAGTTGGACGGCAGCACCAGATTAGATACTTCTTCACTACTTGGATAGCAGCATCAGATTAGATACTTCCTCAATAGTTGGCCAGCAGCCCTAGATTAGACACTTCCTCACCAGTTGGATGGCAGCTCTCGATTAGATACTTCCCCAACAGTTGACCAACATTACCAGATTAGATACTTCTTCACCACTTGGATAGCAGCATCAGATTAGATACTTCCTCAATAGTTGGACTGCAGCCCCAGATTAGACACTTTCTCACCAGTTGGATGGCAGCGCCAGATTAGATACTTCCTCACCAGTTGACCGACATCACCAGATTAGATACTTCCTCACTGGTTGGCCAGCAGCCCCAGATTAGATACTTTGTACCTCACCAGTTGGACGGCAGCATCAGATTAGATACTTCCTCACCAATTAAACATATAACACCATATTAGATACTTCCTCACTAGTTGGCCAGCACACCCAGATTAGATAATTCCTCTAAAGTTGGCCCCAAATTGATACTTCTTCACCAGTTTCCTTGCAGCAGGTCTGCTTCACCAATTTGTCTAACTTGTTCATCGAAAGAAACTTATTGGTCCAGCCATCAAGATCTAGCAAATTCTCACTTTTTAAAGCATTATAGTACTAGAGAAAACCTCATACACCTTTTTATCAAATTTTCTGTAATCCTGTGTAATGATGAGCGAGCAAAAAGAAAATTGCAAAATAATTCAACTATTAATAGTTGCGATAACCTCATAAGTCAATAATACCTAAAAATTTCAACATTGCCAACTTTCTTTGTTTCTTCATTTATCATAAATCTTTTGCCATTTTTCATTAAAAGTACGTAAGAACTTAACCTCAAAATAGTGTACCTTCGCTTTCTTTCCTTTTTGGCCAAGGAAATCCCTGTGACGTCAAGTTCTAAGAAAGTTCATGGATGGCTTGGAAAATTGATCGTTGAATTAAAAAAGATCAGTGACCTCTCGTCAACAAATAAAAAAATAATTCCTGGAAGAAAAAATCCAATTAATACTTTCATCATGATATATATTTTTCCTCGTTTGACCGGTATAAAAAATACGCTATGAGTCAAATTTAAAATATTTCCTTTGGGTTTTTACCCATAAAATATTTAAATAAAATAACAAGGAAATTTTGACAAGAGATGAAAATTACAGTTGATATTTTTGACGATTATAGACAACTGGGACAAAAAAAAATACAAAATTAGAACGTTGGTTTCGAACCGGTTGACCATGATGTAAGACGTTGCGACCATTTCACTTTTTTCCCACTACCGCGATGCGGTCGGCGATCTTTTTGTCTTCAACTCTCTGCAAGGGAAAAACCGTAGATTCATTGATTAGATTCAGAGAAGAGGAAGAAAACCCGAAATTAAGAGGAAGATCTATAGCGTGCTGGAACTAAACGAGTCAATGTTATCCCCGCCCAAGGATCTTTTCCCGATATTATTAAACATTAGTCTCGACGTAAGTAACGTTTTATAAAACGGACACCGGAGTTTCAGTCCTCAAACGTTCTTCGCACCATCCGGGTCTCCTACCATCTCTAAACATCAATTTTCGGTAACGCAATTTTCATTAAACTTTCATGCGACCTTTTAGTGGAAACTTTTGTAATCCCTATTTTAAATTTGGTTATTCAAAGCTCTGATTAAATAATTAGCAATCCGGTATTATTAAGCACGCCTTGATCAAATAAAGAGCTACCCCAATAATTAAAATGAGTTTTACTAAACTTTTTTTAAGCTAAACTTGGAAGTTTTTAAAAAGTTGAAATAATAAACAAATTATTATTTCCTCCTTTCTCTATTATTCAATCATTTTATAAAGCAAGGTTGTGCTTGAAATTCCAACTTGAAAAATTTCCCAGTTATTGCTTTTTACAAAGGTCACTTCAAATTAAATTTAAAACGCATTCCTACCTTTAATGCAGGAAAGAAGACCCATGCAGTCTCAATTCCTGTAATAAAATGAAAATGAACTTCAGTGGTCTAAAGGTACAAATTCTTAATAATTTTATTGTTGTTTTATTTTAGATTGTATAACAGAGAAAATTTGAAAAATGAAAATCGCGATAGTACTTTTTGTCTGTTTTACTCTCCTTTTGGATTTTGCTGCCTGCGGCTCCCACTACTGGAGGGCGAACCCGGTAAACGTCCAAAGAGGATCCGAAACTCAACCGACGAACCGCCAAAATAATTTCGATCAAAATTCAATTCAAGAGAGTTCTCAAGGATGGCTTAGCAGGGATACGATCGTAAACGGTTACAAAGCCGATTACGACGAACTTCTCACGTTAGGACGAGGAAGATTCCCATAACATTTCCAAAATATTAATTAATTTCTTGTTTTATCAATTTCAAATTTTAAAAAATAAATTGTTTTTATTACACTTCGTTCTATCTCCTACAAATTATGAAAGACCTTCAAGCCTTGAAAGCAAAGTAGGTTAACGAAGATTAGCTGAAGACATTTGGAAAAAAAAATTTAGGAATTTTTCAAGATTAAATCATAACCAAAATCAAGGAGGTTGCTTTATAAGCGGAGGCTAAAGTTAAATTAATAGGTTCACTTAGAAGGCGTCAGACTTAAGCTTTTACTGTACACGGAGAAGAGGGGGCCCTCCTTTATTAACCGTCACTTTCCCTAATTAACCGACTCTAAAAGCCTTCGTTTGACCCCTTTTTAGAGTCAAAGGTGAACATGATTTAACATAATTTTGAAAAAGGAGGGCTAATTTTTGAGTTCTTTCGGCTTAACCTTTTCAAGCGTGAATATCACATTTTTATCTCAAGGTGAGCCTTTTTTAAAAGTAATTATATAGCCTTTGTTTATGGGACGTTGAGTTTTAATGAGTTTTATGGCTAATCGGAATATTTAAATCGATGATAAAAATTGACGTCCTAATAAATAATAGCCTTGTCTTAAGGAGCTTTTGTTTCTCAAATGACGACGCGGATTAAAACATTTCACTCCTTGATCCTGATAAATGTTTCTTGGGGCGAACTTCGTATTAATAAAGGAGAAGGAGCAATCTGAGTCTTATGAACCTATTAAGACATCCCCGTCCCCTTTTTTCCCCTAAACTAACTGATTGATTGAAGTTATCATCTCTAATCCAATTAGGACGTTGTTAAAATGATGGCGACTTCAAAAAAGAAACATTTTTTTAAGGTGTAAATTCATTTGAATAATTAAAGGCTTTTTTGATTGGTTTCCGTGACGACTCTCCCTTTGGTTTAATTTGTAAACGAACAATATTTCTCCCGGCAAGGGAAATAATGACATTTAAATAAAAAAGAGTGTAATCTCCAAGGGTTGTGTGTAAACATTTTTTCTCCCTATGTCTTTCCAGATCAACATTTTTTTGTCCTTTTTTTTTTATTGTCTGGGAAAAATTATCGCTTAAATTTTAGGTCGTTAGCGATGTGATGTATGAAGTAGGTGTTAGGATGTTAAAAACTGGATAGTGCCTTTATGGGGAGGGAAGTCTAGAATTTAGCTCTCACTTAGCTCAAGGGATGCTGTCTTCATTTATAAACGACCACTTGAAGGTAGAGCCATTTATTAGGGGTCCCCTTTTCTATCTCACCACAATATTTTTCTGATAATAAATACGAATCGTATAAATATTGCGTACGTGTTCTGGTATTCAAGAGGGAGCACTTTGTTTTTGATTTATCGCAGGGTGGAAACGCTGGTTTTACTGGGTGCCATGGCGACAACCTTCAATCAAAAGAAACTTACTTTTAATTTAAAGGTAACAATGCAGAGGAAAAATTGTTCTAGAATTTAGTTTAAGAAAGAAGAAAAAAAAAACCTGTTAAAAGACAGGGAAAAGTAAAGGGATGAAGGGAAATAATTGAGGAAACTAGGAAACTAAACAACTCGAATCTCCCGAGGGGGCTAGGAACGACTACAGCACACCGAGGTTCTCCCTCTTTGACCTTCCGCTTCGAACCCATTCCAACAGAGTCCTACTCTCAAACTAAGTGAGATTGCTCTTGGACGGGGAAGGTTAGTATGCTTCGGAGACTCTGTTAATTTAATTCTACATTCGATTTAATCTCTGATGTTCAAATTAACCTCTTTACAACTTTCTTTTATAATATCCTTTTCCTTTTTATTAAGGCCTTAAGGTTCAAAGTTAGCCTAAAGCACTTACAAGAAAACTAATCAGCCATCGACAAAAATTGCAATTTTTGGAAGTTTCGGAACAAAGAGAAAGTTGTTTTGGCGATTTTTCAAGCTCAAAAACACTTTGAAATGTGGCATGGAGGAAGGAATGTGACTTTCCGAGAAATTCGGGGACCTCTCCAAAAACACCAATTAACACCATAGCACATGTAACTCATCCTTCACCTCCAGAATCCATACCATAACTTCCCCTCCAGGAAACATCCCTCAATTACTTATCACCTAGGTCCCCATCAACCTTCTACGACATCTTCATACGCAACCAACACCTCCCCTACCCTCCTCGACCATCCACCATTTACCCGCAACATTCTTCAACCACCCCTAATCACTCATCTCCTTTCCCAGAATCCTCGACCTTCCCCTCACCACCACCAAGCCTTCCACTTCCTTCACTCACCCATCACCTCCCCTACGCTCATCGACCCACCCCTCACCTCCTCCTAACCTTTCTTTACCTCCCACACCACACATAACTTCCCCCAAATTTTCCCTCCTACCCCCCCCCCAAGACCACCAGCAACTCTCCAATTACCTCTCCTCCCCTCTTTGATCCTACCCTTGAATTCTCACAACCTACCCCACTCACCTATCATCTGACACCTTCCCTACCCTCCTCAACCTTTCTTACACCTCCCCCAACCTTCCCTACTTTCCTTGACCAATCCTACACCTCCCTCATCCTTCTCTACTTTCCTCGACCCTTCCTTACTCCCCCAGTCTTCCCCTCCTCAACCCTTCCTACACCTCCCACAACCTTTCCTACCCTCCTCGACCCTTCCCTACCCTCCTCGACCCTTCCTTACTTCCCCAACCTTCCCTACCCTCCTTGACCCTTCCTTACTCCCCCAGTCTTCCCCTCCTCAACCTTTCCTACCCTCCTCGACCCTTCCTCACTCCCCCAACCTTCCCTACCCTCCTTGATCCTTCCTTACTTCCCCAACCTTCCCTACCCTTCTCGACTCTTCCTCACTCCCCAAGCTTCTCTACCCTCCTCGACTCTTTCTACACCTCCCCCAACCTTCCCCCTCCACTCGCAAGGTCGTTTTGACCCTACAGGGGTCTCCGTGACCTTGGTTTCGAGGGTAATGAAATAACTTTATTTTTGAGAAAGTTAAAATAAAAGATCTTTTCTAAGCCAAGAGTTTAAAAAAGTATTAATCCAGAATATTGTCCAGGTATCCCTTAAGACAACCGACGTCAGCAAATTAGCAAAAGTTGAAAGATTAATCATACAAAAAAAGGAAGAAGAGTCTATGATGATAGATACCAGATGAAAACTCGGACACACCCATGAGGGCACTTGAGTGATAAATTTTGTCAACGGTCCCAAGCGATTAATCTTCCCGCAATAGACGGAGAGAACGAGTGCGAGAGAGATAGGAGGAAGAACGACGGCTAACTAAACCAAACCCCCTCCCTTCCCTTTCCATCCCTAACAGGAACTTCTATGCAACTTAAACACATCCCTCCTCATAATTACCCACTTAAGAAGTGTTCAAGGATCACGTATTTCGAAAACGAGATTAGACCATCTTTACCATTAACTTCCACAGTTCATTCCAGCAAAAGCCATCATTCTTTTAGCAGATTTTTCTGGTTAAAAAACGTTAACATTTTAAAAATAAATTTTTGTTTGAATTAAAATAATTCGTAAAATCTTTGAATACATTGCGATTCGTTGGCGCCGGCTGTGATTACAAGTCCACTTATATTGGTTATGGAAATAACCCACTTTGAAACCGTTTGTTACTAACCTGTGGTTTAGCTCGAAAAATTCTCTTTGTAAATTTTACATGGATAATCGAAAATACCAGAAATTCGAAAACCTTTTCTCTCTATTTCGCATTTTATATTTTTGTCTCTGGTAGTGGCAGACAGAAGTGCAAGATTTTTTCACCATGTCGCCTCATGTCGATCAATGACCAAAAATGTGGTTTAGAAAAGATCCCCATAATGCGTGGTTTTTCGAAAAAATCGGGGCTCTACATACCTCTCCATTAGGTCCCCCACCCTTCCCACAGCTCCTCTCCTTACTCTCCTATCACCTCCCCACCACCGTAGAAAGCTGTAGGAATGAACAAAAAGCTTTAAATAATACTAGACCCGCAAAACAGTTCGGAGTTTAGCATACACAAAGCGCCTATGATGTTGTTTTGAGACACTAATTAGTTGCCTTATAAAATCCACAAGCAAAGTAAAATACAAAGCACGACTTTGTAAACAATTTCAAAAGACAACAGAATATTATTTATAGAATATTCTATTGTGCGAAATCAGAATGCGGAAGGGGGACTCTGCGGGTCGAAATAGAAGCAAGAAATCAAGGTTCGTGGGGGTATGGAGCGTTGTCACCCTTTCCGGTCCATCTAATTATACTCTGATGCAAATTAAGAGGGTTGGAAGAGGAAGGGTGGGGGCGTTCGGTTTGGATTAAACAAAAGAGAACGGTCATTTCTAATCCATTATCTCTCACACTAGCGAATCCTCGTTACCACCCTTGTTAAGTAATCATTTATACATCCACAGGACATTTTATTAATTTTTTTACTTCCATCATAATGAAATATGAAAATAACAAATATTGATTTTATACCACCGTACAGCTATATTATTTTTATTGAGTCTGAAAATTAGATATTGGTTCTTGGTCCTATTTCCTTTCGTCCTAAAAACAACTCGTCCTAATATCAGCCTACATAATTCTCATCATAAAATTGCTAAACAAAAGATACCTAACTACAACTCGACATACCTAATCACAATTTACGACGAAATGTCTTTAGGGCGGTTTCGTCCTAATAACAACTAAGCTTAAGACAACTCGTCCTAAAATGTCAGAAAAGAGAAGAATATTATGCAGAATGTTGGATAACTCAAAAGTGATGTTTTTTCCCCTCGCGAGCAAAGCTCCCAGCCCAGGTCTGCTTTTTATCTGCCCCTAGCCCATTTTAAGTGATTATGTTGAGTTTTAGGTATGTTCAATCGTCTCCAGGGCGTTAGCAACTCTTTTCTTTTCCGCCATTTTAGGACTAGTTTTATGATAAGTTGTTATTAGGACAAAAATTTTTACACTTTTAAAAACTAAAAATAAAGTTTTTCTTTTAAAAACCACTCATCCTAATTTCAAGTTGACATAAAACGTTCAGTTGTAGTTAAGGCGAAAGATATAAAATTCTGGTATTTTGATTAGTTGCTATTGTGGGGGTTAGATTGGAGTACATAGTAGCAAAAATAGGTGCACTCACCCTAGATTGATAGATATCTATAGAACTTCTATTTTTATAAAAAGAAATAAATAAAAAGGGATCGCGGAATAAGGTTCACCTGTTGTGAAAAAAGTAAATCATAAACTGGAAGTAAATTGAAGAAAATGGAAAAAAAGACGCTGAAGACGATGGCTTCGGTAAGTTTATCAGGGAGCGGGTGTATTATTGGATTGTAAGGTCGTGGATGGGAAACGTTCCGGGGGGGTTCGGGGAAAGTAATTGATGGAAGAGGATTTGTCTCAGTCCCGGCATCAGCATCTGTTACCCAGCCTCCCCTTTGGGCTCCCTCCTCTACTTTGTAATCAGGTAATCGCAAGGCAATCAGGGAAATGGCTCTCGTGGCATTTACAATGTCACAATGTCATTGAGAATCCTAACTGGGAAAGACTTCACGAAACGCTCGCTTTGTCCTCACGGTCAAGTTTTACCATTTATATTAATCAACGTAAATGAACTCAAGTTCAAAAGGGACAACATCTTCAAGCAAACTATCTTACTTTTAAGGGTTATCATAATGGTTATCAACAAAATGTAAAGAATTTTTTTTTAATTTTAAATGTAATACTATATAAATGTAATACTATTGTACATTATTCATTGAACCAAATCCCTACTTTTCTCTATTAAGGTTGTTTTCAACTTCTTATTGAAAATACCATCATAAAAAGCCGGCTTACGTTTTTGAACGTTTTTCAAAATACTTTAGGTGTTTAAAATACGCTAGGTATAAATAAATCTATTTTCCTTTTTTTCATCGATGATTCTCAAGATAGCCGAAAAAGAAGGCGGGAATGGGAAAAAAATGTGTAAAATCCACCGACGACAGGATCGGTCCCGAAAACCGGAGCCGGGGAAACCTGAATTTAATTACGTGGCCCTCTTTGTGAGGGAGGGAAGGAAGCCGCAGGGATGATACATGGAGCGGAAGGGATGTGACAAATGGTGGTCCGGACTCTCTCCGCCACTACCCTTTTACTTGTCTTTTCATAGAATTCAACGGGTATTTCTTCGCCTCAGAATTCAAAAGAAAGATTTAATTTACAAAAATCCGTTTATTTAATCGACTTACCAGTTTAAAACGAATATCGATGACACAATGATAAGGATTTTAAAAAAAGGAATCCGAGGGTCTATAGAACTCTCCAGAAACACCAAATACCCTTCCCAACCACCCACCACATCCCCCAATTCTCCCATCACCCTCCCTAAGGAAGCTTTAAGAGCGACTGGACCAGATGATTAGCTTCTTTTATTTCGGGTAGCTTTTTGTACTATAACACTATAGCACTAAAAAAATTGGGATTCTACTGGCCTCTCCATTAACACGAAATACCTCATCCCCTACCACCCCACACATTCCCATCACTTCCCCCAACTCTGATATATCCCAACCAACCTTCCCTATCACCCCTCTATCCTAGCTTCAGTTCCTCCCTTACCTCCAGCACCACCCACCACTTTTCCATCACCTCCCCTAGCTTAACCTTGACATTCGTCTTGTTATTACTCATTTCATTTAATTACTTATTTTAACAATTGTCGTTTACTCTTTTAGTTCTTCCTTATAGGTTGTAAATGATATCATCAATATTGATTAACTTAAGCAAGTTTATGTAAAACGATACGATTGTGATAATAATCCTACAGTATAGAATAACCCCATTAACCACGAGAGTGCTCTAATCTGTAGAAATAATCTAAAAGTCATAAACGTATATAAAAATTATGTACTAATTAGTATAGAAGCATGGGAGTACCATGGAAGAACCCGTAGCAAAGGATAGCCCTTTACGGTCTCATAAACCCCTCTTAAGTGCCTTTGTTCTACCGTAAATAATACGATTAATCCTAACAAGCTTCATTTAAAAGGCCCTATGCACACAGTTATAACCGAAATCAGGTTATAATAAATATAGCTCGAAAAGAGGAAATTTTTTTCGGAAACATTTAATGCATATTAAACGAACAAGAGAGATTGAAAAGGGTGCGTGGCACCGACGGTTTTGCAATGTAAATCTTGAGTTAACGTCTCTCTGGGTCGCCTGTTATATTACCATGGATTATACAGGGTCTCGTACTATTTGTCACAGACATTTGCTAAGGAAATTATCAACCTTAATTTTTTGCGTACAAATGTATACTCCTTAAAGTTTAAAACTTAGAACTTTCGATGTGAATTATTGTAGGAAGCGATGAAAGGAAGGTGAAAGTAACTAAGAGATAAGGTACTTGACTTTGCTTCCTCAAACTAATAACTCAAATTTTATCTTTAAATCGCTAACTAAACCCCAAACATCCATCCTTTATTAGAATCTCCTTTTTATCATTTTAGACAATAAATTGGATTCAAATGGGTTTCAGAGGTTGGAGCTGACAGTGAAGAAGAGCCGGACTTCTCAGGGCCCATAAGAAACGTGACAGTCGCCCTTGGGAGGGAAGCTATCCTTTCTTGCTCTGTTACTGATTTAGGGCTTTATAAGGTAGGTCAAAATTAATTTTCTTCATCATGATAATATGATGTAATATTTCATACGTACAATTTTGGTTTTTGTAGTTCCTTTTTTTGTTTCAATGGATGACAAAAATCAATTCTTGGAGAGCTTTTAATCCCATTTCGCTTGATTTCACTCCCTCTTTTCGAAACTTTACCTTTAAATACAATTTCAATTGGGATTTACCCTCCTTTCCTTTTAAATTAGCGTTCTGTAAGGGGTTGGGGCTGCGGGCTGTACACCTGCAGCTCAAAGAGTTCTGATTAAAGGGACCTTTTATCGTTTTTTAACAATTCGACCTCAAAAATTTGCTCTTTTGACCTTTTTTTTGCGGTTTGTCAGGTCGGCTGGTTGAAATCTGAGGACCAGACTATTTTGAGTCTACACACGAGAGTCGTGACGCAAAACCCACGTGTGAGCGTGACCCACGATAACCAAAGGACCTGGAGGCTTCATATACGGCAGCTCAAAGAATCGGACAGAGGCTGCTACATGTGTCAGATCAACACGAACATAATGAAGAAACAGATCGGATGTGTCGACGTTCATGGTAAAAATGAAATTATTTTATTTTTGTTTAAATTGCCATGCCCGCACCTTTTTTAAGCCAATTTGAATAAAGGTTAATGAGTCCTTTGTCTTTAAAAGCCACTTCAACGGGTACAAAATACAAAAAGTCGGTGATTAAAATCCCGTACAGCTTAATTGGATTTGTTGTAAATTTTATTGTTCTGTTTTATTTTTATTTGTCTTTGTTTTTCGTTACTTTTATAGAATAAAAAAGCATCTAAGCAGACCGGTCGACTCAAAATTTGGCACACATTTGCTTTAATATAATGAAATGCCCTAAAAATTTCAAGTCAGGGAGCTGAGAAAACGCGATGTCCCTATTGGGCAGAAGGTCCATACTCTGAATACCGCCCTTATGCATGATCATAGCTAACAGTTCCCACTTAATCCGAAAACTCCTTCTGAGGTGAAAAGATGGCATTTTAGCTTCAAATCGAGCTCTAAATGATAAGTAAGGGTTTATTCCTCTGAATTCAGTTTAGGGTACTCCTCGTGATATCGCTGGAGCCTAATGTAAAAGGTGTAGGAATGGGCAAATATCTGTAGGTGAAATTTATTTTAAGACTGGAATGTTTCATGAGACGGTATTAGAGAAAATTCAGGGGGGTTAAATGAGACGACATTCTCAATTGCCCTCGGGAATCTTATCACCTCCCCGAAAGTAAATTGTTTCCCTCACACCCTTCGCCTTAAAGCCGACTCGCCTTCGGAAAAGGGGCCGCGGCTAATATGCATACGAAAACAATTTGGAAAGCTAGTCAATTGAAGGAAGAATAATGTGTGAAATGGAATTACATTGATGTCGGATTTATTATGTCGGAACGGTAAACCTTGGGGAATAACGAACCGAGTCCGGGAAAATAGGGAGGGGTGGCTTTAAATGGCACTTTATGCTCTTGTCTACCTTCGAGGGGTGGGGTTTATGCAGGCCTTTAGTGTCCCATTACGTTCCTCCTCTTTGGGTGATTCAACGCCACCTTGGACCTTTTGGCTATATTCCCCTCCAATATCCAGATCTCTAAAGCGTTTACCTTAAAAGCAAAATGATGTAAAATCTTCTTTATTTTTCAAAACGTTTTACATAATTTTTTCATCATGGCCGTTAACATGGGTGTACCGTTAAGGGCGAAAGATCTCCCATTGCCCTGTCACGGAAGTAAATCAGCGGACATTGTCCTCCGCCTTTATCACGAGGGTTGAGGTTGCATAACGTCCTTTTCGTACAAAAGCGTCTTTCCCTCCTGACAAATCGGTGGCTATTCCTCGTTTTTACCATTCAACCCGCCTCCATCTTAAAGAAGAATGTTGGGATCTATCACCCCCCAAGTCTTGGGTACCTTTACAGAATTCGAACAAAAGAAATCAATTGATCACTTTTTTTGTATATTCTCGTTTAAACATATAAAAAACAACATCCTTGCCTCACTCCCCTAGGGAAGCTTTCAGAGAACGTATTGATTCTCCTGTACTTCAATTGAAATTCTGAGCTTTATTTCAGTCCTATTACCTAAAACACAGATTGCGTTCTATTTTATGTTTGATAAGGAATATCCTGTGGGAATATTAAATTAAGAGTCGATATGACATAATATGTATGCCGGCCATTCCATAGACGTAAGCGCCCTATCCGTTATTCCCTTCGCATTATTACGACTACGTAACGGCCCTTCATTTGTATCCATAATAGTATAATGATAATTAATCGTAACCCCTAACATAGGAGCATTTGAACAGAGATTTGATAGATCGTCCGCATTCAGATTCATAGTGTCAAGGTGACGTTGGACAGCCATCTTTTATGATAATGTTGCGGAAATAATAACGGGAAACCTTAATGTTTATAAAGGTTATCGTGGAGGATCTGTAAAATAGAAGGGAAAAAAGGAGGGGAGGATCATGGAACGATCCTAGAGTGGAAGAAACAGCCGCTATCTTTACCTTAGTCCTTGGGAAATAGCCCTTCAATACGACTCCCTTCTCAATGTTTAAAAGGGGGAGACTGGTGGAAGGTGGGGGGTTAAATTAGAGCCCAGCTCACGTTAAACTCTTTTCTTCTTCCCCCATACCCCTTTCTCTACAAAACTTTTTTTTTTTTGTTTTTCTTTTAAAACGTTCAATTTTATTCCTTCCGTTACCCCAGAAGCTCAAAAGATTAATTTTTAATGATCGCATAAAATAGTTTAATTTGAACAAAATATTGAGGATATAAAGAACGAATATAGTCATTGTAATAGAGGTGAAAATAGAGAGCAATGAGGAAATTATAAAGCGGAAAATAAGCTCCTCTATTATCTTCTTAAAATCTTGCTCTTCTTAAATAATCGGCTTAATAAATATAGGACATGTCAGTACTTTATGGGGTGCTTCTAATAACTTTGTATACTATCCCTGATTTAGGAATTTTCTGTTTGATTTTTAAATGGAAGATTGTGTTTAGATAGGTAGGAAATGATCACCTCCCATACCCAATGATCCACCAACCCTAGGTGCTAACAGCTTTCCACCATTTCCCACACTCTCCCATCACCTCCACTACCCTCACAACTTTTGCCCTCCCCTGATCCTCCCCAAAAACTCTATACTTCATCACTCTTCTAACACCTCCCCAGCCCTCATCTATCCTTTCCCATCTCCCCAGACCCTCCTCCAAACATTCTACCCCATCACTTTCCCTACCCTCCTCGATCCACCCCCACACACAACTATATTTCTATTCTATCGCTCTGCCATCACTTTTCCTTCCCAAACCTCTCGCACCTCCCCAATCATTCCACCAATGACCTCCCTTATGATCCACGACTCTCTCCAACCTAGATCCTCCCCCATTACTTTCCCATCACCTCTCCTAACCTCCTCGATCCACAAAAGCACAATTACAATAACATTCCATCATTTCCTATCAATGTCCCATCACCTCCCCTACCCTCGTCGACGCCTCTCCCAATTCTCTCTCATTATGCAGGTAATTCGGCCAAAAAAATCAGAATTTTGGGGGGTGAATAAGAACCGCAAATTGTGCTTATTTTCTGTAATTGAAACAGTATAATTAAATCCCTGATTATTGACTTTTCTGTGTTGTTCGAGTTAAAATTTTGAGAATTTAAAATGTTAAGGTACCGCCTGAAGCGTGGTTTTGAAAAGTTAGACGTTGCCGATAGGAAAACCCCCCTCACTTGTTATGTATGAATGTAAATACGAGAGGGAAGAAGTAACACCTGGGGCGGCCACTGTGTAACTCACATCCCCGCCAAGGGGGGTTATCTCTATTTGCCAGTTTCTACAACTTCCCTCCCTCAGAAAACTCTTATAGATTTCAATCCTCGGATCTTTCAAAAAACAATCCGACCAAAAGACTCTATTCAGTTAAATCTCCGTAACAAGCTATAATTGAAGGAAATATATCCGACAATTTAAACCTTTTCTTAACATAATGGCCGCTAATGAAATCCCTCTTAATGAAGGATGGATCTGACGTAAAATTGTTTTCGCTCCGGACAATTAGACGACTGGAGCAGCTTCAGAATTCAAAATGAGTAATTTTCTCAACATAAATCAAATTAAATCGCCCCTCGAGGTTTAGAAGAGAGAGAAAAAGACAAGGAGGAACATACTTAATTTCATTCCGTATTCTCTACGTTGCTTTCGCCCTCGGTAAATTTTAAGAGATACAAGTAATTTATTTTATTTTTTTCAGTCCCTCCAGATATTATCGACTCAGAAACAAGCGGGGACGTCACTGTAAACGAAGGAGGAAACGCGAGCCTATCATGCAGAGCCAAAGGGCATCCGCACCCGAGGATAATTTGGAGAAGGGAAAACGGTCAGGCGATTAAGCTCAAAAACACTAAAGAACCAAAAGGTAATTTTTTCAAACGATTTCATCCAAATCTCTTATCTTTCCACTAGGAAGCTATTAATTTTTTAGGAGTTTTCAAGATATTAAAATGCCCCCTATTATTTAATTTTCAATATTTGACATCTTTTTTAACGATCGTTTTTAATTTCTTCAAAATTGCGTTTTCATCGAAAAAACGTCTTTTTTTTAATACTGGAAATTTCAGCACGGTATCTTTTATTGACTTTTCTAAAAACTTGGATAGCCTTTCCTCTGAATAAGCGTAGATACCGAAAACTTTTCGAAAGTCTCATCTCGAACTTGTAATAATAAGAATGAAAGAACCTAATGTTTTCCAGTTAAAATTTGCATTTTATAAAAGGTTAGTATTTAAAAGTCGAATAAAAAAAACCACGTGGCTCATTCAGAATAATTGTCAGACGCTTGAATTATGAATTATCCTTAAACAAACACGACGCAATTAAAAAAAATCTTACGTGGAGTGTACTTAAAGCTCGGTTACAGTTTAGCATAAGGGCTCTTGTAAAAAGTTTAAAATAACAAGAATAAAAAAATTTTTATAAAAAATCTTGAAGGCAGACGCGGGGAGCTTTAAGGACCGCTTTACGATGGACATTGTCAGGAAAGCGTGATACAATTTTATCGCGAATCGGAAGGGGGGGAAAGAAGGGTTTTGAGCCTCGCATTAAATTGAGCTATAAAATGTTCGGCTATATAGTATAGAGTGGCCTCGGCTTCTAAAACCCCGAGGTTCAAAACCTCATCAGATATGTATTGAATTCGCATTACTGCTACCTACGTAGAGAGAAAAAAATAAATGCTTTTTTTCTTCGATGTTAACATTTTTTTAACGCGATTTCGCTGATTCCATTACGTTTAAACTAAAAAGTTCAATTTTTAGCTTCAAAGAAATTGTTTGCTGTGGTTTTCTAAAGAGAAGAGAGGTTCCCAAGTTTGATCGCACATCATTGAACTAGTTAGAATGTTGTTTTCAATTTTAGTAACATTTGCTTGAAATAGAGAGTACCACAAATGTGTCTAAGCAAGTCCAAACTAAGCGATCATCACTTCCTCGACTCTCCCCTACCTCTTCCACACCCACCTCCAATCTCCCATCAACACACCCAAATCTAACTTTCTAAAGCAATTTTTTTATTTTTACAGAGACTCATTTAGGTGAGAGCCTACATTTGACCAAGGTGGACAGACATCAGATGGGAGCTTATTTGTGCATTGCGAGTAACGACGTCCCTCCGGCAGTTAGTAAGAGGATTACTTTAAATATAAATTGTAAGTTTATCTTTTATTTTGTTTAAAAACCTTTTCTTCGATTATTAGTACTGGAAAAGTCTTCTCCGTTCTAGCTTACAGAGAATAAGAGGAAAATCCCAAATATCTAAAGGCATTCGAAGCCAGTGATTCCAAAGGGGAGGGCTTTTCCTCTAATCCCGGGATAACGAGGACTAAGAGGGTTAACACCTGGCTTCCAAGAGCATCCTTTCTAAAGGCTTTTTTTTACAATATTTGTATTTTTGGTTTAAAAAATTGATTTTGTGCAATTAAGATTTCAAAGGATTTTCAGGATTTTTTTTCTCTTTTTAGTCGCTCCTTTGATCAAAGTGCCGAACCAGCTTCTCGGCTCGCCTCTTGGAAAAGAAGTTTCTGTAAATTGTCTCGTCGAAGCTTACCCTCATACGATCAATTATTGGTTAAAAAATCGGAACCAAATGCTCCTAAACGGGTACGAATTTTTTTAAAATGTTTGTCAATTTTATAAATTAAATTTTAGAGCTAAATATGTGATAGATGAAGAAAGACATTCTTTTCGAGTCACTTTGAAACTCGTCGTCAAAAATTTCAATTCAAGTGACATTGGAACGTACACGTGCGTTTCGACGAATTCTTTAGGAAAAGCTGAAGGAGCGATTCGTCTTTATGGTAAATCTCACGCAATTAATTTTAACCTACTAAAACTAGATAAAAACTGGTTTTTCAAACAATCAATTTTTATTTTGGCACAGATAAACTGATATTTTGTTAAATTGGTTTGGAAAGGGTCCAATTGTAGGAAAAAGAATGAGGTAGGGATAAAGAAATAGGCTTTCGTATTAAATTTTTTTTTATCGAGTAACTTCCGAGATAAAAACATGAAAAAGAATTTATCTCCTACCTCGAAATTCGAGTTTAAAAATATAATTAAAAATTGAATTGAGGATGTGAAGAAAAGGCGTTTTCTGAGAGTTGCCCTGAAAGTGGCAATAAAATTAAAAAGACCTCCCGTCTATGCTTTTAGAAAAGGGGAGGAAGAGAAAAATACAATTAACTAACGGGGAGGCGTTCTTTTCCAAAGAGCTTTGATTAGCCTTTCTACCTTCTCATACCACCGCTTGAATAGAAACATTAACCTTAAGGGCATCAACTTTTCAATCGTTGTCATTTTATTAAATTCTTAAGCGCTTTTTTAATCTCTTTTACAAAAAGGTACGACTTTTCGATATATTTAAATCCTTTATTTATATAAAAGGGAAGCTTCGAAAGTTAAGAGTACAGAGAAGAGGGCTTGACAAAGATAAAAGAATGTTCGACTCCGACAAGGGCTATATGGTGATCTAAGGGCTTGGAAATATTTACTGTGATCGGAAAGGGATAAAGAAGCTAAATCCACCCCTTTTACCAAAAAAGCTTGGACTGATACTTTTGCATCAAAAAGGAAATAATTCAACTGAAAAATGTTTTATTTCATTGTTCCTTTTCAGAAATCAAAATACCTACAACGACAACCACAACGACGACCACTCAAAGACCGACCACTGTTACCACAACAACAGGTACGTTGTTTGTGTGAGATCATGTCAACAGAGATAATTTATATCTTTTCAGAAATGCCAACGACAGAAGAAATCCCAGAAACTACAACGACAAGTGAGTAAAGTAGAGTAGGAGAAAAACTCTTTCACAAACAAGCAAATTATTTGTGATTTAAATATTTTCTGCCTTTGTTTTTTAGAACGTATTAGAATAGAATTTGACAACGAAGTCGACAAAAGTAGCAGCGTACAAAGTGGAAGGCGAAATCCTAGGCCGAGGCAACATTTTTTTTCATCTTCCACAAAATCCATATCATCAAATCTACTAATTTTTGTTTTTCTAATTGTATCGATTAGCTGATTTATGTAATGAAAGACTGATAAATTATGTTTTTGTAAATTATGTACATATCATATTATACACATCATAGTTTTTTGATGCTCAAAGTGTGAACTAAATATACGATATTCTTAATCCCCTTAAATTATCAGGCACCTAGGCTGACAAGGGACCGGTGCCATCCAAAGTTTTCATAAACATTTCATTAATTTGACAAGTTTTATACTCACTGGGAGGTCTTTTAGTGATGTGGAAAAGTTCATAGAGTTCGTGGATTTTAGGGGCTTTCTCGGGGTGATTGCCAGTGAACACATTAGGTCCAATATATGTATATTTTCCCCATTTCATGTCACTGAAGATTGTAATCAGTGAACCAAGGTAGGGTCCTCTTGTAAGTCAAATTAGGTGCTAGAAATTGATTCAAGCCAAATATGTACCTAGATGCCACAGACTTGTTAATTAATTTTTTTTTTAAATAATCATTCCTCTGTTAATTATTATAATACTATCGTGTAAAAAATTCATTGAATATTACCTATATTATTCATTTTTGTTATAAATGTAATATTCTAATATAAAGTGTAAAAAACAATGTTGACTATTATTTCATCTTGTTTTCATTAGAAATCAACATCAACAATACAGCAGGATAGAATTTTGTTTAAATTGTCGACCGAGATTCAAGAATGTTGGAACTAGTGCACTCTCTACGTGAACAAAGGAACTAAAGTTTGAGTTTTAAAAAAAATACGAAGTTGAGTTGTGGCCCATCACCAGTTTCGACCCAGCATCCTAACTTTTAGACCAGTTTTCTACCTAGCAAAAATCGAATTTATGTACATCGATCAGCTCGACCAATGGCTTTCAAACCTGTGAATAAGAGTTAATATGAATAAGTTAATATGACCGATGAGTAGGTTCGCTTTCAGTAAAATTTCTTTCTTTGAATACCTATCCCAATTTTCAATCCACTCTAAAATCATTATAAGATCAACAGCGGACAGCCCTGTTCGGTACATAGGTAACCTACTCACAGTAGAGCCTTTTAAAAGCTGGAACTTGTCTCCTAATCTAGTGGTTTAATGTACAAACCAAGGTAGGTACTTACTTCGGAAATCCACTATACACTTGCAAGCTGCATACTCAATACTCGTTAATCAATTAATATTAAAATTCAATGCAAAAGCAATTAGCAAATTCAGGCAGTTTAATAGCAGATAAATAATAATATAATAATTATTAATATTAAAATGTACTATGTTTATGTGTAGTCTTGAGATGTTTACACTAGAGAACCTGGACAAGTTGTCCAATTGAGACCGAAGTGAGCCATGAAGATGGCTAGAATCATGATACATGATCAATGCGTGGAGTTTCAATTTTCTTTAATACTTATAATTTACAACAAAACCACTCAGAAAGCGTATTCCCCACACCTTCTCTGGTAAGAGAAAGTTGACGGTCATCGATGTCCACGGAGATCATTGCTGATCCTCGTGAACTGCCTCACGCTCAGGGGAAAACGCCACATTTCATCAACGTGGTTTGTTGTGTCCGACTATTGTCGGTTTGCAAAATGAAGATCTACTACAGAAATGATCCTGTAGAAGTATGATCTTAACTAAAACCACGTTACTAGGAAATATACATAGTGGGTTGCAAAACACCGAATACGTGGGAACGTAACACACCATTTTATACATTTCCTCAAGACTTAAATGAAAATTCTTAATTATCGATACCTAAATTTGATAACAGAATAATGTTATTATTAATTTTTAATATTTGAAATACGATATGCAATTATTACAGCTCAAAATAATTAATAGAACGCTTCGATGTTAAACTACTACGTGACTCTGCTCTCTAGTGGCGAAGCATGAAACTAACTATTCGTTGTGTTCAAAAATTTTAGAAAAACGAATTTTAATGTTAATTCAGAGCCATAATAAAGCCTAAAATCATTTTTTTTAAAATATTAAATAATGTTGATATCGTGATTGTTGGCATCGTGCTTAGAAATAAAAATGCCTATCGAAAGCCATCGGAGGCTACAGAATTCCGGAGTGTCCCATTATGAGGTTTAAAAACTTACTTTAAAACGTGTATATCAACATCAAAATGTACGTAGATGTCACGGGAGACGTGTCAAAAGGATCGTTAAAAAGAATTGTAAGAAATTCGCCGTTTTCGTCGATCTGTTGTGAGTGCGAGAACGAAGTTTTGACTGTTTCAGAAAATACGGCTACCCCAAATGAGGTGTTTGAATTGGAGAAATTTTACGAAAACAAACAAACTTACAAAATAAGGCCAAAATCACCACCTAAAAATACATATTGAGTCAACTTTTATAAACTTCTGCATTATCACATTCGCGAACTTCTCACACTAGAGAGGAAGGTGAAACTAAGCCCTTTTGCTTTGAAGGAATGAAAAGTGATAACAGAACTCTAGTCATAATAACTAAGATAATAAAATACAGTGCCCCCAACGTATTTCCCACAACCTCTTTCGTTTAAATAAATAAACAAAAATCCGCTAAAATTAATCATTCTCAAAAATTTTTAGTTTATTCATTTTTCTTCTCTGAAGTTGCTGTTTTACAGATACCTAATCGGAAGGGGAAAAACCGCTAGAGGTCAGCACTGTTTACATGTGCCATGATTTCTGCCGCCCGCACCGTTTGGGGGGTTTGTGTGCTATTTGATGGTTAATGGGTGTGGGCTGGGGGGATAGGAAAAATATGGACCTATTGGTGAAAGCCCTCTGACCAATCGGGGCTCAATCCGGGTCTCGGAAGAAAACGTATTTCTCAAAACATGCTAAGAAACGTGTCAGCAAGAAAAGGCGACAAGGCGTACATTTTCTAACAGATTCTTCACTTTATTTCACAAGATGTAAATTTGTATGTACATAAGCATACAATGTGTAATGAATCATACAATTTTACCTTCAGAGTCCTGACTCTATTTCTTCTTGAACTACCTATAAACACGTCATCTGCGTTAGGATTTGGCTGTTGAGGTTTTTTTTTTAATTATCTCCTGGAATTTCGATCTTCATCTTCTCTTTGATGTCTATCTCCGTTTCGTCTTCCTTCTTCGCCCTGATGCTGATAGTCGCGAGCTCGGAGATCAAAAGGGTGGAAAGGAATTTTATTGATTGAGGAGTTGAGTGCCCGGTCTGTGGCGGCGCTGACGGCACCTCGCCAAACTAACGAGTCGGAAAGGGGTGGCGGCGAAGGGCGGCGGGGAACCTCCAAAGAGAAGCCGAGTTTCAGTTTCAGTTATCTCCTAACTCACTTCCTCACTGCCACCGACCACGGGCTCTTCTTTTCCACCGATCTTCCTCGATACTCGTATTCTCCCAAAAGGTAATATTGAACCCAAAACTAATTATTTTCATCAACAAACATAAACTTTTTTTAAAATGCCATAATTCTCCTTACATAATCCCATAATAATCATTTTAATATTATTAAAATATATTTTAATAATTTTTTTTTTAATTTTTGTAAAATTTAATTTTATAAATTACCTAGAAGAATGAAAACTCATTTTATGGTGTAGGGCTCCTGATGGCTCAAACCTTAAGCTAAAAATCGTTCAAGCTAGCTATGTGTGAGTGCCAATAAGATAAGAAAGCCTTAAAAGAAGTATTCCCTTTAATTGGATTGAAATCGCTATTGTATTTCGAATGAAATGCCGGGAAATTTATGGCTGTTAATGATTTTTGCTTGAAAGATTCATAGTTGCATTTTCGTTTTGTACCGCTAATGTCTCGTTGTATTCAGTGTCGGATATGACAGCATAGTCGCCTTCATTTCCGGCCATACAACTCTAGCTTTTATCTAGCTTTCGCTCTAGTTAGGTATCAGTCCGTCAATTTGAAATGGTTTGTACTGGAAAAAATGGAATTAGTATTGAATTTTTTACGTTCTTCAATTTTCGCTCAAAATATTATTGATTTTTTTCATCATATTGACTGGTTTGAAAGGAAGGGTATGAAGAGTATAGTCACCATGTTCATTTTTAAACTAGACAAAATTAGCTATATTTTGAAAGAAAGATTAATGGAACCAAAATGGTTCCCTGAAAAAAAAAAGAAAAAAAAGTGAAAATAGACTATTTTTCCAAAAAGTGGAAAACTGCCCCAAAATGATATTATAGGAGTCCCCTATTGCCTCATCCCCCTAGGGCCTGGCAGAATAACAAAGAGGAACTAAGTTGGTAACGAGGAACTAATCTTAGCACTTCCTTTTAACCTAATTAAAAAACCCCAACGTTTAAACATAAAACGTTCGATGATTACTCATTGCGTGTATAAGTTTCGTGCTCTACAATATTATTATCTTCACAATAGATAATACGTATGTAAGAATAACGCGTGACCTCCCTTATCTCTTTTCCCATTCTTCAATATTACTGTCCTTTCAACTTTTGATCAGGTTTTACGGATGTAAATACAGGAAACCCAGTTTCGCATTGTGAATTATTCAGTGGAAGGTGTTTTCGTTGAATTTTATCACATAATAGCATGCTAGGCCTACAATACTTCAACGTAATGCTGGTTTAGTCTTTAAACTTTAACGAGCCTACGCGACCTGAATTTTTCTCAAGGGATACCTAAGCCATTTATTCACAAAACCCTTTTAAACAAGGAGTAAAATATTAAAAGAAAATCGATTTCCAAGATCCTTTTTTAAGATCTAATCCTCGGTTGAATTCCAACGACAATCTATTTATTTATCAAAAAAAAGATTTTTCATTTAATTTTTTTTAAATCCTCATAATGAAATTACTAAGCTTATTTCCCCTGAGTCATAATAATCATCTAAAGATCCCCAAGGAAATTATAATAGACTCTTTACTCATAATTAAATTTTCCTCCTTATAATTTAATTAAGAACCTTTCACACCAATCCTATCAACTTTCTACTTTTGGTAGGTTTTTTCCCCTACTTTAGTATAACAAAAAAATTTGAACTTTTTTTTCATTTTAGGTAGATTTTTTTTTAATTGTTTTTAATTTAATTTTTTTTTTTTTAATTTTGACTTTTTTTTTTTTTATATCCAAAAATTTAACTCCGGTAAAACACCACCTATCTTTACCAAATTTGCACCATACACGGGGTAAGGCTTTAGGGGGTCGGTGCCACGAACGCTGCAGCGTTCCGCCTCCCCAAAATTGTTACTCCGCTAAATTGGTGTTTGTGGAGAGGTCTGTAGAGCCCCAACTTTTTAAGAAAGTTCGATTTATGGCTCTCCAAAAAGGCTTCTACTTCGAAAATTGGTATAGTAGCAGATTTCGTAACCACGTCAAATTTTTGGTTCAGCCGAAAATCCTTTCTGATATTCATAATTTTGCGAGATCATAAAAAAACGAAATTATTTTAGGCACGAGTTCACACTTGTCCAAGCAGAATTATTGTGTTAGGCCATTTTATAAAGGGCTTCGTGCCAAACAAAATCCTCTTAACATAAACTTCGAGCGTTTTATTCATGTAATATAATTTTTATTTGCATAAAATTGAAAGAAAAAAAAATATTAAAAAGCGGTTTAGGACCCTTCCCCAAAGCATTTACCGGTTTTATAACGACCTCCGTAAACCGTCGCCTTTTCCCCTTCGTTGATATTCAATTTACAACAAATTACCTTTTTTTAAAATATTTTTTCAACTTTATCAAATTGAAGGTTCAGGGAGATATCGCTATAAAGGTCAATGTTACGGACGGTCAAATCACGTCTTGTAAACAACTAGAGCATTTGTTATAAACGACCTTCCATTTTAAACGGAGGTTGTCTTTTAATTGGTAAAAGTTTAGGAAAAGATGCTAGTTTGAGATATTTTGTCCAAGAATCTTTGATCAGTCTAAAAGGGTCAAGGGTTCGTATAAAAAAGTAATTCCCCCAACGGAACCATCCCCGGGGGTAATTCCTTTAGACATCCTCGAGGTAAGGCAATATTTCCGAAAACAGCGCACGAACGCACCCGACCTAAGCCTCCAATTGGTGTTTTTCCTCGTAAAAAGTTTTATTTCGTTGAACTTCGATAATAGCTTTTCAGTTTTTCGGTTCCAACTTTTGCCCCCCGGATCTATTATAAAATGAATCGTTAATCTTTATCAGGCATTGTTAAAATATCGATTTTTTTTCTTTTATGTCGTTTTTTTAATAAATTGCGTTTTCTACATCGATTTGACCTATGAGGTTCAACGTCTGCGTGCAGTCATCGTCCTCTGAATCGTTATGTTAATTAAGGGATACCGTGTACGATATCTTGGGTCACTGGAAAACTAAAGAAAACTTGAATTTTCTTTTAATAGCTCTTAACGAGCAGGAAAAAAAATCTTTTTTTAGCCAAAAGAGGTGGTGGGATAGGGACAAGGAGGTGGGGGAGGGCGTGATTGTGTACGTGGAGAGATCTATAGAGCCCCAACGTCAAAATTTCAAATTTCCCTGAACTTTTGAAGAAAAAAAAATGTAAATTTTACACACAAAAAAGCTAATTTTTTACTCGAAAAATTACTATATTTCGATTTCACCCAAAAAATGATTTGCCACGTTTATGATGTGATAAAAAAAAGTCACATATTTTATTTGTAATTTGACATAAAAGAGGTCCCCCCAAGGGAAGCGATGGACCTAGAAACTTGGATTAGAGGAGAAATTTATGGTGTCTATTAAATGTCTGCCAAGTATCGATTAAATCTGTGAGATTCAAGTCCCCCTCTGACGAAATAAGGCCAATTCTAAATGGTCACTAGAAGCTTTTAAATTGATAATTACAGTCTAATAAACCATATAAAAAGAAATCTTTTTAACTACGCAACTCCTCTTTTAAACACAACTGTTGCACAAATAGCGTGACTAGGGGCTGTACATCAGGGGAGAAATTTAGATTTTAATCTCACAGTTTGAAAACTAATCGAAGACAACTTTCAGCTAAAGGTCGTTTTAAAAAATTGAAAAATGAAACGAGTCTTTTTAAATTGCCTGTCACTTCTAAACTGTTTTTAACTTCGTAGTCTCTTAATCAACACTTACGATAAGTGAATCATCCACACGAATGCATCTAAAATTATCTAACAAAAAAAAAAAATGTTTTCTGATAAAAATTAGGTTCAATTGTGCCATTTTCTAGATTCCATGCCTCTTTTGGTCCGACCTCAAGGCTTTTTCGTATTTTGACTACCAATGATATCGATTTGCATAAGCTTCCATATTTGAAAAAATGCGGGTCGAGAAGTTTTAAAATTTTAATTAGCTGCGGACTTAATAAGCTATTCGAATAGGACATGAGAATTTTAAATAGATGGTATCTAAAAGATTGCTTTGATTACGTCCACTTAAGTCTCCCTTAGCAGAGTCGTAGAACCTATTTGGAAATTTCAACTTTTATCGACGATGGCTTATAAGACCTTCCCGTCATGACTTTCAACCATCTCAATTCTTCAGGTTCCAAGAAAATCACTAAAGTTTCCTTTGTGCCTTAAGCAATGATTCAATCCATGTGCTGATTACGAATGCATAAGCCTTTAAGCCGAAAGCCTCCTTGAGACCGACCTCAATAGCCTACTTTCCTCCGGAAATCCGCTAAAAAATGAATAAATAAAAGTTCGCTTTTGAATAACGATGGATCTTCTAAATGATGAGCAAGAGATAATTCAGTTATGAGTGTTTGAATATCGTTAAAAAAGCTAGATTGACCCAACGATAAAAAATGATTGGATTACCCATAGAATTTTTATGTTTTTAGAGGGCCTTTGAAGCTAAAGTTCATCAGAGGGTCGATAAGCACTTCGAGTGTCAACAAACTCAAAAGGGCGTATAAACGACTCTAGATTAGAAAAAAAATTCATGTGACATTCCCCGCACGAAAAATGGGGTTAACGAGTGCAAAATTTGGTATATACGGAAAACGAGATTTTTCGTAAAGGGGATTCCGAGACGAGATTTCACTGTAATCAGGGAAGGGAGGCTTTAGAATGCTTGGAGGGTCGTTTTGAACATTTATCAAACTGACATCCCATCTTTTTTGGGTGAAGATTAATTCCGTTAAAATTAACTTATTCTCGGAGAAGATTAAATTAAACCTTTTTTTTTTGTTGACTGAAGTTTCTTGGTTGTGAACTTGAGAAAATTAGCGTGTAAGTGAGCGAGGTCGTGGCCATAAAAGCCAATGTACGACATTAGTTTCACCTATTTAGTCAATTTGTCCTTAGCCTTCAGATTGCATGGGTCAATGACTGCAAGTCTGGCCCGTTTGACGACGGATAACAAAAAAAAGTTTGTTTTTAGGAACAAAAGGCTTTATCGATTTTTCATGAATGGGAGTAAACAACGTTTCCGAGTCGACGGTTTTCAATGGAATGAAATAAATGAATAAAATAAAAAATTTGCTGACCGATTGTATTGGAAATTTTAGCGAATTCGATTGAAATTCAAGGTCAGGAACTTCTTGGGGCACAAAATTAGATCTCAAGGTGAGTAGATGGTCGAGGAGGATAGAGGAGGTGATAAGAGAATGAGAGAACCAAACCTTGGTAGGGTAATGTTGGGGGGGCTGAGGGATGTGGGGGAGGATAGGGGAAGTGGTAGGAGAGAGGAGGGAGATTTCAAGAAGGTTGAGTAAGGTTGGGGAGGTTGAGTGAAGTGGAGAGTGGGGGAGGTTCGGAGAAGATTTGGAAGGTTAGGGAAGTTGGGGAGGTTGGGGAATGTGTGGGGGAAGTAGAGGGTTGAGGAGGATTGGGGAGGTGATAGGAAATTAAGAGGAGGGTTGGAGAAGGGAGGGTTGGAGAAGGTTGGGTAAGGTTAGGGAGGTTGAGGGATGTGGGGGGGGGAGTAGAGGGTCGAGGAGGACTGGGGAGGTGATAGGACTGAGGGGAGGTTAGGGAAGGTGGAGGAGGTTAGGGAAGGTGGGGGAGGTTTAGGGATGTGGTGGTGGGTTGAGGGCGAGGAGAAAATGATTTGGAGAAGGTTGGGGAGATTGAGGGATGTGTGGGGGAAGTAGAGGGTCGAAGAGGATTGGGAAGGTAATAGGAAATTAAGAGGAGGTTTGGAGAAGGTTGGGTAAGGTTAGGAAGGTTGAGGGATTTGGGGGGGAAGTAGAGGGTCGAGGAGGATTGTGGAGTTGATAAGAGAGTGGGGTGGTTAGGGAAAGGTGGAGGAGGTTTACTGATGTGGTTGAGGGCGAGGAGAATAGGGTTTGTAGAAGGTTGGGGGATGTGGGGGAAGTAGAGGGTCGAGGAGGATTGGGGAGGTGGTAGGAGAGTCGGAAGAGGTTCGGAGAAGATTGGGAAGGTTAGGGAAGGTTGGGGAGTAGTAGGGATGTGGTGGTGGGTTGAGAGTTGAGGAGAATAGGGCTTGGAGAAGGTTAGGGAAAGTCATAGGGGAGGATGAGGTATATGGGGGGAGGTTATTAGAGGGGAGGTGATAGATGTTTGTGGAGAGGTCTGTAGAGTCCAGCATTATTTCAATGTTGTCGAATTCAAAAATCATATACAATACGCAAGAAAATATTGAATTACATATTAATTTTTAATTATCTCAAAAAATTAGACCAAATTTTGATGAAAAACATCATTTTTTCTTCTAAACATTTTTTAAACAATGAGAGAAACTCGGACTCTTTAATGAGCGTGGCTGGGGTTTATGACCGGATTCAATTGACATTCCGGCGCTTCCGCAAATTTAGAAATGACCTTCAAATGATTTTCTCCGGCTACCCCTCTATGGTTTATTCATAAACGGAAAGCCGTCTAGACGGCTTCTCCATTTTTTTGACTTCCTTATCGAAATTTAAACGTTCAAATACTCAAAAGTGGATTTTGGGAAAGGCGCCTTTTCTTAAGTCTCTAAATTATTGAAAGAGGGCTTTTATTCGGCCTTCCTTAACTCTATGAAGCACATTTTACGGCTGAGAGCGTAAATGCGTTCATATTTTAGAAGCTTTTAGAATTCTCTACGTATTTTCCAGTGTCATAAAAAGGCTGTCCCGAACAATATTCGTGTATTCTTAAGTGAGAAGTAAGCTTTGAAGTTATAGCTGCTGTGTGGAATGACACGTTTTGATTAAAAGACACGCAAATTTGAGGTAAATCTGTATTAATTCGACTGGAGTCCCTCACGCACTCCCTTGAGCACGATAGAGCAGGAAATGAGTTTTTTTTGCCCTTTGAAAATCTATAGGTTTTTCTTCCATTCAAGATAAAATGGCATCGGGTTTTTGTGTTGGTTCATTTTAGTGTTGGAATCGAAGCATGGAGGGTAAAAAGACTTTTTTACGAATAAAGATTGTTCGCAGGTCGAAAATCATGGACGGAAATCAAGGAGTGACCCATTATCATCATACTCCAGATCATTGCAGGACAGCTTTCGACGCCATCAACAAAATGAGGCAAAATATTCAGGTAATCGAAAGAAAATGTTAATAAAAAAAATGCGATTTTTTTCACCAAAAAGGGAAAAATCAAGATAAACTTCTATTCCCTTGTTGAAAAAGGCTCAGAATTGACAAGATAATATGTATTTTGAGAAATCCAATTTGTTTTCTGTAACATTTTATGTATATTATGTATAAGTTAAAAACAAAAACAATTTTTTTTTTAATTTCATGCTTGAGAGAACAGTTCATGTAAAAATATCTCGACTTCAAATATTCTGCAAAAGGAAATGAACAAAAGAGAGTTTTTTTTGTTTTCACGGAATTCATCCTTTCATAGTTCAGGGTCTGTAGGAGGAGCTTCTCTTCATAATTCATTTGAACATCGTGAAAGCCTTGATGAATAAAAAGAGAAGTTGAAAACAACTTTCAAGAAGAAAACAAGTAATTAAACCGTTAATTTATAAAGTTGCGAATTATTCTCTTTTTGGGGAAAAAATACATATTGCAAAAAAAAACTTAGAGAGTTAATTTGCGAAGTTGAAAAAAATAACTAAAATTAAAGATCCCAGGGCCTCCTGATCATGAATATATTCTCTCCTACGTGACGACCACCTCAATAGCCTCTTTCATACAGAAATCCTTTAAAAGTGAAACGTAGCTCCCTAGTCCACTTACACTTTTCAGTTAAGGTCATAGGATGAATTGTAAGGTTTGATGATATTTTCGAGCACCTGCTCACCTGTAGATTCACTTTTTTTCTTTTTTTTTTTTTTAATTGAATTGGATTTCTCATGTCCAATAATTCTGACATGTTTTGGCTTGAAATTGGCCTAGTTTAGGACTCTTTGGTCAGTTAGGCCGACCCGCAATACCGTCCGGTAATGCGGAATGGTTGCTTTCTACCCCTTGTTTCACGTCACTTACAAGTAAAACCATTTGTCATCAGGAAAATCAATAGAGCTCGTTTGAAATTTAGTAGTTTCACGATTTTTATGTTTTTCAGATGACTGATATCACTTTAAAAGTCGGAGACGTTTCGATTCACGCACACAGGGTCGTTCTCGCATCAACTAGTCCTTACTTCTATGCTATGTTTAACGGTAATTTAGAAATTTTAAGGTGATTTGTGAAGTTTAGAGTTTTTAGACGATATGGCGGAAAGAGCGTCGAGAGAAGTCGAACTTCACGAGGTCGACGTGACTGCACTTCAACGATTGGTCGACTTTGCATACACTGGCGGGATCCTCATCACAGAAGACAACGTTCAAGTAATTTTCAATCATTATCTATAATTTATAATTTAGGTTCTGCTTCCGGCCTCTAGTCTTTTTCAAATCTGCTCAGTTCGTGAAGCTTGTTGCGAATTTTTAATGAAACAACTTCATCCATCAAACTGCCTCGGAATCAGAAGTTTTGCTGGTAAATGAGAAAAAAAATTTATTTATTTATTTTTTATTATTATTAGAATAGTTTTAGGGTTAAAAAAGCGTGTAGAAACTAAAAATTAAAATATTTCAGACAAAAAAATTTCTTTCTAGATGCTCACGCATGTAAAGAGCTTCATAGTCGATCCCATAAATTTGCTTTGAGAAATTTCCAGGAAGTAATGAATACAGAAGAATTCCTTCTTCTCCCTTTTTCGGAGGTAAATTAGATTTAGAATGTAGTTTATGAAATAATAGCTTAGAAAACGAAAAAAAATGCATGTTGCTTCTTTAGGTAGAAGAATTGATATCCAACAACCAATTAAATATAGCGTCGGAAGAAAAAGTGTTTACCGCCGTTCTCAACTGGGTTAAGCATAATGCAGCAGAAAGGGTTCAGTTCGTAGCCAAGGTATTCGCATGAAACCTTTCCTTTTAGCGTTTCTCAATTTAAAAACAAAATTTTTACAGCTTTTGACGCATGTTCGCTTGCCTTTGATGACTCGAGACTTTCTAATGTCGACCGTATACACAGACCCTTTGGTCCGAGATAATCCGGAATGTAAGGAACTCTTGTTTGAAGCGATGAAATATCATTTGATGCCGGAGCAAAGGTCGCAGTTTGTGAGCGAAAGGACGACACATAGAAGGCCGGAAGGGATCAAACATTATGTCTTCGCTATAGGTAAAACAAGTCGAATTAAATATCTATAATTGAAAAGGTGGTGGAAGTTTGTTTGCAATACATAATGAGTGCGAAGTCTACAATCCGAGGGCAGATAGATGGTTTCCGATAGCACCAATGAATTGCCGAAGAAGCCGCAGCGCAGCAACCGGATTAGGAAGGATGCTATACGTCGTTGGAGGGTACAAATTTATTATTAAATTCATAAATTAATTTGAATTTAGATATGATGGTGCTACTGACCTGGCAAGTGCTGAATGCTATAACCCGCTTACGAATAAGTGGACGACGATAACTTCTATGGGAACTAAAAGGAGCTGCTTGGGAATGTGTAGTTTTGATGGATTAGTTTATGCTTGTGGAGGATACGATGGGGCTTCTTGTCTTAGCAGTTTGGAAAGGTATGATCCATTGACTGGAGTGTGGACGTCATGCCCTGCTATGAGTACGAGAAGGCGGTATTGTCGAGTTGCCGTAGTAGATAATTGTATTTACGCTTTGGGTGGTTATGATTCCACAAATTACCAAAGTAGTGTGGAAAGATTGGATCCGAGAGAAGGACGATGGACTGCGATGCCAAACATGACTTCTAGAAGGTCAAGCTGCGGAGTGGCCGCAGTGGAAGAAATGATTTACTGCATTGGTGGTAGCGATGGTACCGTTTGCTTGGCAGGATGCGAAAGGTTTGATACACGGAGGAACGCTTGGGAGGCCATTTCTCCGATGCATTCTCGAAGGTCGACCCATGAAGTCGTCGACTGCAACGGATCATTGATCGCACTTGGTGGAAATGATGGCTCCTCATCATTAAATTCAGTCGAATGCTACAATTTGGAAGCAAACAAATGGACTATCTTAGCTCCCATGATAACCCGAAGGAGCTCAGTTGGCGCATCCATTCTCGAATGCTTCAAACTCGAACATATCGTTCTTCCTAATCAAAAACCAAACCGAAACGCCGCTTAAGGTAAACAAAAACAAAAATCAAAAACGCAATTGAATTTTTTTCCAGATTCGCCGAAAACTCAATAGCCTTTACTTCAAAAACTGCCTGTAGGACCAAAAAAACTCTCACCTCAGTTCAATTCACAAAATGCTCTGAGCTTCCATTTTTATAATGAAAAATAATTTGTAAATAATTAACATTGTGATTTTAATTTATAACGTGTAATATATTTGTAATAAATTTTTTTTTAAACAATGTATTTATAATGTTATTTCTGTGTAGTTTATTTTTATTTCGATTATTTTATGAAATGAAAATGTAGTTAGCGCTTTGTTGTACCTGATTTTGTAGGAAATAAAAGTTTAATTCTTCAAATTAAGCCTACGATGGGCTCAATCAGACCAATTCCCAATAGCCAGGATTTATGCATGTCCTAACCATCCCTTAACATTTTAAATCTTATTTGGCCAGAAAAGAGGATAGTAAGCCAGATTTTGAACCTATTCTACAAAAAAATGCTCTTTTTTGGCTGAATTGTATCTTTTTTGAAGAGAAAGGACACTTTTCAGCCTAATTTTGACCATATTCGACCCTTTTAAGCAAGATTGTTAACCTAATTTTGACAGGAAAGGACCTTTTTAGAAGTATTTTGTATCTTTTTTGACCCGAAATGACTATTTAAAGCCAGATTTTGACCATATTCGACCAGAAAAGACCCTTTAAAACCAGATTTTGAACCCTTTTGTGACAGGAAAGACCCTTTTCTACAAGAAAAGACCCTTTTTTGAAGGATTTTGTATCTTTTTTTAAAGAAATGACACTTTTCAGCCAGATTTTGTCTTCTTTATTTTATAACAGGAAAGACCCTTTTCAGCAAGTTTTAGAATCTTTTTAGACAACTACAGATTTCAAATTTTGGAAATGTTTTACGCATTGAAGTCTTGGTGTACGCAAAATTAAAATTTTCATCTGTCACCCTATTCTAATTTTATAATTAAGCACATGAAACATAAAATTCTACACATGATTTAGGGCAATTTAAAAAATTTCACAGTTTCATGATTCAAGAAATAAAATTCAAGTTTTAAACAGAAAAAATGAATAGGACGTTTACATATTTTGCTTATTGCACCAACATGCTTTCAAGCAGAATGGAATGTTGTGTGAGTAAAGATGTCAAACGAATCGGCGTCGGAAAACTCGAGGTAAACTATCTTAGGATTTTATCTTTTTCATTCAATTTCTTTCGTCAGGATTATAAGATGATGTTTGGACAATTTAGTCCCATTTATTACGGAACACTGCCTTCCATTGTTAAAGAATGCGACTGCGAAGTTTGGGGATCTCTTTGGGAAATCAAAGAATGTCTCAAACCAAAACTTGATGAGTAAAAATGAGTCCTTAAATAATTGATATAAAATATTTTTTTAGACTTATGGGTGTCAAATCTGGCATTTACGAGCCAATAACTGTTCCTATTCTAGCCGTTAAGAGTCGTGGAGGTACATTCGACGCATACACTTATAAATTGAAAGACGTAAGTATTGAAAAGTCGAAAAAATAAATTAACCTAAAAAAATAGACGCCGCAAAAGCCGGAGTTGAAAAATGGAACATGGCGGATGAGATTTCGTCCTTCGAAAATTTATCATGAAGACTTGATTGAAGGAGCGGAAGAATCTTGTCTTCCTTTATTTTATAAGAAATGGATAAGGAGGATTCCCAACAATGGATATACGGGAAGTGTCAAGCCTGATTTGATGGACGACAGAGACCTTTAAGAATGTGCAATAAAAATGTAAATCGTCAAAGTTGTTTTTAGCATCAGTTAATGATTCTGAAACCTCAGAGCATCCTGATTTCAAAAGAAAAGGGGAAGGTGGTGGGAGGAGAGAATGAATGGAGGTGGTGGGAGGTTGTTTGATTTGAAGGGAGGTGGAGAGAAGTATAGGGAGGTGGAGGGCTGTGGATAGATGTGGGGGAAGTATAGGGAGGTGGGGGAGGTATAGGGAGGTGTAGGCATGTATAGGGAGGGGGAGGGTGGTATGGGGAAGTGGAAAGGTGAAGATAATTATAGGGAGCTGGAGGAAGGTTATGGGGAGGTGGAGAGAGGTTTATGGAGGTGGCGGAAGGTTATAGGGAGGTGCTGGGAGGTATGGGGAGGTACAGAGAGGTATATGGAGGTGGAGGGATGTGGGAACTATAGGGAGGTGTAGGCGGGTATAGGGAGGTGGAGGGTGGTATGGGGGAAGTGGAGGAGAGTGTAGGGAATTATAGGGAGGTATTAAGAGGAGGAGGTAGGTTAGTTATTGGGAGGCAAACAAATCAACAAGTTTAAAACAAAATTGAACAAACAATTTTTAATTTTTTTTATTTCTTGCATCAAAAAATATAAATAGGAATAAACTAGACAAGTGAAAGTTTTCGGGTTTCTTTGTATAACGTAGGTAATAAATAATTAAATCACAGTTTCATTGAACACAGATATCGATATGAGCATTGATTTCTTCCATAAGAAATTGGAGCCCGCAAATAGGACAATTGACTTTTGAAGTCTGGTTGGGGCTCGAATTTGAGGAAGAAGCGATATTCTTGATTGGGATTGAATCGAAAGGATCGTTGAAAGACTCGGCGATTGTGCTAAGGCAGACTTCTACATGGGAGTCGACTTGCTCCTTTTTTAGCTTCATGCTGCAAATCGGGCATTGAACATTTGCGTCTTCTGTTTGGGTGTTGTCGATTGAAAAATCGTTGGAGGCATCAAAGATACTATCGAGAGTGACACATGAGTCTAAATGCTCATTCATATCGGTTAGGACAGGCTTGTTGCATGCAGGACAGTTGAGGGCTTTCGATGTGCTCGGTTTTGGATCCAATTTTGGTGCTTTGGACGCCTTTTCGGATGTCGGAAGTTTTCTTTTCTCACCTAAAACGTGGCCTTTGCCCACAAAGGGGACAAAATTTTTCAATTGATTTGAAACATTCGGTTTATCAGTCAAATCGATTATTTCGTTTGTTTTGACCAAATGTTTATCGAGCGGTTTTGATTTTATCCATTCATTTTTGGGCTTTCGAGATTTAAAACCGTCCGGTTCTTTAATCTTGACAAATTTTCCGCCGCAACGTGATTGGTGCTCGGCAAACCAGAAGTCATTAGGACCGGGTGCTCGATTCATCGAGCGTTTCACCATCCCAAAAAAAGGCTTTTGATCCCGACAAGGGCCTTCACATCGCCACCAATGAGTCTTATAAAGTCGAACTTCATCATGAAACGAGTGGTAAATCTACAATAATGACATCATAAACCACCAAGAAAAACCTTACTGTAATTTTAGTCCCTGATTCATTGTTGATCCTATGCATATGCTTTTGAAATTCAGGCCCGTGTCCATCTCTATCTCTATTGTTCTTGGTAAGGAACAAATAAGCATGAATCATTTCGTGCTAAAAATTTGATTATTTTAAAAAATAAACTGGGCTGCCGAAATTACCAAAAGTGTTTCAACGAGGTCTTTTCTAGGTCGCAATTTGAGCAAAGGTAAACTCAAACTTATGACACAGCCACCTCTTCCTTTGTATGTGCAGATTCCAGCACAACTGCAATTAAAATTAATTATGTTGTAATTTATAAAATATTTATTGATACCTGTACATCCTTGGGCTCCATTTGATCTCAACGCTGCCTAGTTTGCTCCAGAAGAACTTTGCATCAAACGTTTGAAAGAGAGAGAAAATATTTGGGTTTGGATCTATCGTTTCCCATTGGGGGTCAACTATAGACACATTATTGGGCTAAAAAAATTGAAACAGAATTGATGACAAACGTATCTAAATGCTATGGATATTGTGTAGCGATTTACCAGCCAAATGCAGTCCAGCAGACTTGGACCAACCAAAGCAGCAGTTTGATGCCCCCATATGGAACTTAAAGAACATATGGCATTAAGCGAACTTATTGCTTTGAGTAACTTCTGCAAAAGTGTGAAATATTTTGGCATTGATCTCAGGTCACTGCAAACTCCTGTAAAGCCTGGTAGACTGCATTTGGCCAGAGGATCACAAGTAAGATAGATGATAAATGATAGACGATAGTAATGGGTTGAGCAGCCACAGACAGTAGCGTTGCTATAGCGGTGATTCCAACATGATATGGGGATTCCATTTACCCCAACTGACCTTAATTACTCGCCTTTAGGTATATCCTTATACGCCCACTAGCCCCCTGGATGTAAATCCAGTGTGAACTGGCCCAAATACTCCCTCTCACCCCTTTACACAGACCACGTGGGACCTGGTCACCTGATAGTGACACCAGTGGTTGTGCTACTGAGGCCTTTCCCAGCCAAAAAGTACTGCAGCAGTTCCAACTTTAGAACGTACCTTTTTAGAAACACCACTTTTATCAGCTCGTGCCAATTTCTCTTCCTCAATCTGCAACTGTTTGGCTAAAGCGAGATCAAAGTCGAAATCCATGGCCACCACGTGAAACTAACAAAATGCGAAATGTACGTGAACATCGAAACGTGCAGTCTCCAGTCAGGATTGAACGTTATCGCCACCGTTACTTTTTTATCAAATTATCATTTCGTTATCTCTTATCTTTTCCCGCTCAAAACTTCATCGCCCTCCACGAGCGCAAGTTTGAATCAGTGATACAGGAACGATCGGCTCCATTCTAAATCACTGCCTCGTCCAACAATCTTTTAAACAACTTATTTTGCTCATAGAAATACCATTAAGATATAAAAAGTTTATAATTAAATTATAATTTGATGTTTATTATTGGTTTGTTACAGAAAATATTTTAAAAAATTTCACATCTCTGAGATTCTATCAGCTCTTTAGATCAGCTCTTCAGTACTTGCTCGTGCTATCACCTGACAGACGCAAAAACCGCCGGAAACCGCGGCCCGCTAAAAACCTTATCGAAAAGAAAACAACTTTTTTTATTTTCAATTTTTATTTAAAATTCAGACATTTCGTATGGTGTAAGAAATAAGAATGCCTTGTGAAATAATAACCCTTCAGTTGGGACAGTGTGGAAATCAAGGTGAGTTTTGAGGCGATTTATTTGGGATTTTCTATGACTTTTTTTGCAGTCGGATTTGAATTCTGGAAGAAATTATGCGCGGAGCATGGTATCAGCCCGGAGGGGATTCTTGAGAGCTATGCGACCGAAGGGACTGATAGGAAAGACGTTTTCTTCTATCAGGTTGGTATTATGCTGCAAAAGGTGTCTGGAACCTGGATACCTAAATGGGTAACATCCTGGCCTTATCCTTTTGGACTCCTACTATTCCCACGGGCCAGGATCTTACCCCTACTTAGCAATGGACTCCTGGAATATGCTACTCTTCATGTTTGGTTGTTTGATTAGTTGGGCCTGGATTATTATTTAAAATAAAGAATCCAACCATCAACAAAAAACCATTAAAACAAAGAAATCATTCATTCTTCTTAACAATCATCCATCAATACGTTGATGCATCTTATGGATCACAATGCATCAACGGATGATAGATTTCTATGTTTTAACAGTTTTTCTATTAATTTTTAGGTAGATTTTTTTTGTTATTTTTATTTCCTTATTTAGCATCTATTAATTTGGTATTTTTAAGGCGGATGATGAACATTACATTCCACGAGCGGTCTTGCTCGATCTTGAGCCAAGAGTCATTCAATCAATCAAAAATTCACAATATGCCAAAGTTAGTATTTTAACTCCTTAAATTTCGTTTATCACAATTCTTTATAGCTCTACAATCCAGAAAATATATATTTATCAAAAGACGGCGGTGGTGCCGGTAATAACTGGGCTTCCGGTTACTCCCAGGGTGAAAAATTACAAGAAGAAGTTTTCGACATTATTGAAAGAGAAGCGGAAAACAGCGACAGTTTAGAAGTAAGCATGAAATAATTTTATTTTATTTAAATAATTTTTATAGGGATTTGTCATGTGCCATTCTATCGCGGGTGGGACAGGTTCGGGTATGGGCTCTTACCTGCTTGACAAACTCGCCGATAGATTTCCAAAAAAAATCATTCAAACTTACAGCGTTTTTCCGAATCAAGATGAAATAAGGTATTTGAAATTAAAATGTCATTTTTGTGTCACAAATTTTTTTTAGTGATGTCGTCGTACAACCATATAATTCGGTCCTTACACTCAAAAGATTGACGCAATCCGCTGATTGTGTGGTCGTACTCGACAATACCGCATTAAACCGCATCGCTACAGATCGGCTGCATATCCAGCAGCCGACTTTTTCACAAATAAACACTTTAGTCTCGACAATCATGTCTGTCAGCACGGCCACTTTAAGGTTGGTTTTTTTTTACTTTGTTTCTTCAAAATTAACTATCTTCAAGGTATCCTTCGTACATCAACAATGATCTCATTGGTCTCATTGCTCCATTGATACCGACCCCGAAGCTCCATTTCCTCATGACAGGATACACTCCGTTGACGAACGAACAAGAAGTAAGATGAAAAAAAAGGTCAAAAAATTAACTTGATTTTTAGGAAGCATCGGTGAGAAAAACATCAGTTATGGATGTGATGCGAAGGCTGCTTCAGCCCAAAAACATGATGGTTTCCACAGAGCTTGACAGAGCCAATCAGCATCGATACATCTCCATTTTGAACATCATTCAAGTAAATTTAAACTTTTTTTTGGCTCGGTTTTGATTCTTTTTTAGGGTGAAGTTGATGTATCGCAGGTGCACAAATCTCTCCAGAGAATTAGGGAGAAAAAAATGGTTCAGTTTATATCATGGGGACCTGGAAGTATTCAGGTGGCATTATCTAGGAAATCGCCTTACGTCCATACTGCTCATCGTGTGTCCGGTTTGATGCTCGCCAACCATACCAACATCGTCTCTGTAGGTTCTTGTAGCTTGTTGAATCCTTTTATGTCTGTGATTTTAGCTTTTTAAACAAGTTTTGTCTCAATATGACAAATTGAGAAAGCGTGAGGCGTTTTTGGAGCAGTTCAGAAAGCAAACGATGTTCGAAAATAGTCTCGATGAGCTGGACAATTCGCGTGAAGTTATTGAAGATTTAGTCACGGAATACAATGCAGCGACTAAACCGGATTATCTGACTTATCAGCCAAGTTCGGTAAGAAATTTTTTTATAATCATTATCATTTATGATCACATACACTATGCACTGGCAATTCGAACGATTCCTTGCAAAAAAACCTTTTAAAACGATGTTTTTGATAGGGTCCAATGTAAAACTCTTTGATTGATCAAAATTGAATTAAAATAATTAAATCATATGATTATATTTTTCATGCCCCTTTAAAAATGAAAACACAGCTGGCCATTCATCTTACTGGTGATTTTAGACCCCAAAAAAGGTTCACTGTGTGATATGGTCCTCAAGAGCCCAGGAAAAAAAAAATAAAAATAATAAGTACAAATTTTTGACAATGGACAGAGAATTCACATGCACATTGTGGTAAAATGGCATGAGGAATCCGATGGAATCAATTCAAAAAAAATCTGAGACTTATTTTTCAAGATAAGAAAAGCCACTTGAGTTCACCTTCCTCTCATTCCCTTTGTAAAAAAAAAAAAAAAAAATTATAATTTTTTTTTCTTAGTGCTATCGTAAGGAAATCTACTAAGGTAGAACAAAAACTGTTCAAAATTGTTTTCCAGTTATTTATTTATTTTTATCTTTCAGATGACTGAACAGCCAGCCGCATAAACGTTGTCTTCTACTTATTAAAAGGATGCCATAAAAGGTCTTTTGGGCCAAAAATCGTTTATTATGAAAATAACGGATTAACCACTCTTAATTTAATAAATTCTTTTCAACAATTTTTCATACTTTTTTTAAACAAAATTTTACTTATTTATTTTGTTGTTCCTATTTTGGGTTAAAATCCCTGTTGTAAACTAATAATCTCTCTAAGTTAATTATTAAAGTTTTTTTTCACCTATTACTATATTTATCTTTTTATTATGTACCTTTGTGTTCCTTGAGGCCCAGGGTGGGCGAACCAATCCAACTCCTAAAATGACCTGTGGACTTCATATTATTTCTTAAACTTTATTCAGCTTCTTCAAATCTGCAAAACGAAAGCCACACATTCCTTCTTTTATTTCCATACGTTTTCAACCTATTGTGAATAATTCAAAATGAGACTAAGGCATTAAAAAAAATGTCCTAAATTTTCTTTGAGGTTAGCAGAACTGTAATAATTCAAAGATAGTCACCATAAAAATTAATATTTTCACCTTTTTTTTTTTTTTTTTTTTTGTGGTTTAGGAAATGACAATTTTCCGGAAAAAAGCGAAGATAAGCCTTTCCCTTTTTTCTCCTCCTGTGCAAAATTAGATTTTTTTCTTCAGGATAATAGGTATAAATAAAAATCAATTTTTTTTTAGACACATTATAATTTCCTTTTTTTATTCAAAACAAACAATGATTACAACGTACACTCATCAAGTCTTGTCCAAAAACGGAATCGTCCGACTATTTACAATAAAATTAATTGAAAATTCAATTCGTCCTATATGTGAAAAATAAAAATCCCTAATTTTCTTTGGCAAAAGAGCGAAATTTTTAAATATTTTGAGAGTTCTAAAAAAAAAAGAAAAAAAATGTTTAAATGACTAGCCATGTCCGAATCCAAAATTAATTAAAAAACACAAAACAATTGAAGCTAATAAAACACAAAAATATGAATTCAATCACATTATAAATAGGTTTGATTATTTTCTTTTATTTTGATGTGCAAAACAACCTATTCAGTCTCAAACTTATCTATGTACAATTCGGGTAACAAAATTTCAATTAAAAAACTATGCAAAAATAATTTTTCGTCAACTTTTGAGGTAAGTTTACCTAATTATCACAATTTGAAATGCAAAACAAGTTAAGGGTGGAGAAAGCGTTTTAAAATTAAAAAATAGGTAGATTTTCTGAAAGAAATCTACCTAAAAATGATGATCTTAGAATGACGTTTTCTGGACCCTTAAGTGTTTTTTGTCTAATTTTTTAAAATAATTTTAACGCGGGTGGAATCTAAATTGTAAAGTTTCGAAGGGAAGAGCGAGATTTCCGAGTGGGACTTTGAGGTTGTCGGCTGGGACGATGTGGAACCGTTGGAGGAGAGTTGCGACCACGACAAAGGAAATCAATTGTGTCATTTTGTATCCCATGCAGGATCTCCGTCCGCCACCGAAGGGCAAGAAATGCTCGGGCTTGAGCACCTTCCTTTCGGCCGTCAGGAACCGTTCAGGGTTGAATTTGCTCGGTTCCGTCCATAATTCGGGACTCATGTTGAGCGTGTAGTTGTTCAAGAAGATCAAAGTGTCTTTCTCGATTTCATAGCCTGCAATAAACAATAAATTAACAATTTGTCAAAATAAGAATGGAACAAAGAAAAGAGAAAACGACAGTTTACCTGCAATGGTGCTTGATTGGTTGGCGACATGCGGTACGATAGGTGATGCAATATGTCTTAAAGATTCTAAGATGACAGCTTCTGTGTAGGGCATGGAGTTCCTTTCCGAAAGTGTTACATCACGTCCGCAAAGAACGGTGTCGGCCTCTTTTTGAATGTTTTCTTGAACTTCAGGCTCCTGAGAGATAAAACCGAGAATTTTGACGATGAAATTGGCGACGGCGGAGTGTCCACCGACGATGTCTTCTAAGGCGAAAAGTGCTGTGTCTAAAGACATGGTGGCTTTCGATCCTTGGACGTGGCTGATCAAAGAGTCGACGTAGTCATCTTCGTCTTGTCCTGCTACCCAGCTTTCGAGCCTCTTCTGGATAACCCTCTCGATCATGAATTCTTTGATTTCCTTGCCCGTCTTCTTCAATTTTCTCAAATTTCCGATATAGAAAGGGACAAGCCAGGGAAGAAAGTCGGCCGCGTACCCTTGGTTCACTTCGTAGAAGACCTCGTCGAAGTTTTTGATCAACTTTTTGAAACCTTCGTCGTCAAAGTTGAAACGTGTGCTGCAGAAATATGACATGAAAACGTTTGCGCAAGCTTGAGAAATCAACGGTTTGATAGCAGTCGTTCCTTCGTTGATCATAGAGCAAAGTTCGTGGAGCTCTTCATTTATAAGGATGTCCAACGTCTTGAACCTTTCGGTAAACGCTTTAGGGAAAGTGTGGTCCTTCAACATGTCACGTCTTGTCTTTTGGGTGTCCGACCAATCGCAAAAAGCCAAAGCTACAAAAAGAAAATTGAGCAATCTAGCAAAATATTGTTTTTGAAATGACTTACAGTTTTGTTTGTCGCCTCCGAAAAGTTCATGGTAGCGCGTAAAGTTGGGCCTTCCGTCAAAATGGTCGCCTTTGCTGAAGAGAACTTCTTTGGTGTGTTCCAAATTGGAGATGACGAGGCATTTTTCTTGTCCGAGTTTGATGCTGAAGACTGGTCCGTATTTCTTGGAGAGGTTGTCGAAAGCCTGATAGGGAATTTCGTAGCCACCGAGAAGATGAAGGGAACCGATGACCGGCCACGGTTTTGGACCCGGGGCGGAAACACCGAGCGGTCCTTCGCTCTTCTTCTTTCGCCGGCGGATGAACTTATCCCCGGCCAACCCGAGCACGATAAGCACAAGAGCGGCCAGAAGGAGATATGAAGTAGAGCTGAGGTAAAATCCTTCCATTTTTTTAAGATGTTCCACTTTAAGACTGGTGTTGGCGTCTCTAGGGCTCCACTTCCTATGGCTCACTTCGTCGCCATCGCACCTATTTATACAGACAAGAAAACCTCATTGATTATTCCAATACTCATTTCTTTTACAAATTTCCTCTACTCTCTACCCCCTTTTCCCTTTCAGCTGTTTCCCCTCACTGCACCACTCATATTCTTACTTCTATTTCAGGGTCTACAATTAATTTTTAAGGCCAATCAGGTCATTCCCACCATTGCTATTTCAATTCGCCTCTACTATTGGTCCTTTCTCCAACGCTAAGCACCACCATCGGCTCCCTCATCAATGGCGCATACCAAAAATTTCCAAAATTATAAATTTTAACGTCATAATTACGTTACGTATCAAAAATTGGTTGATTCTCTTCTATCTTCTGGACGGATTAATTGGAGCAGATCGGGCACAATTTAAAAATTTAAATTATATTTTAATAAAAACTAAAAAGCTTGGCTAGAAAGCAAAAAATTATTTTTTGGGTCCAAACCGCTTGATAGAAAAAAAAGAAAAATTTTCACGAGAAAACAATCAAATCCAAAAGTTGAAGGAAATGTCATTTTAACAGTTTTCTAAAATTGAAAAACTTTTAAAATTTAAAAATGAAATTCTTACCTTTTATTTGTTTCCATGATAGTCAGATTCGATAAGAATTAAACGAGCGATGTGCAGATTTACAATTTTTTTCAAGTATTTGCCGAGTAAGAAAAGGGGGTGGACCTCCTCGACGAAATACAACGTAAGATAAAATCGTGGCGGAGTTAGCAATCCGAGAGACACTGCAAGTCGAGATTCACTTTTTTCTGCCGACACTTATTAACTCTCTCACTTAGAGTTTGAGACTGATGCGTATTGAAGTAAGTCAAGGCCCTTTTATATTAGGGGTGGCCAGGTAGACGGAAAAACCCACCCCACCTTCTTCCCTTTTTCTATTTTCTCCAGACTTGCTAGCCTAAAATCGGCGTACCTAACTATTTTATGATGCATCTTTATGCAAATTGGCCTTGGCATACTTTTTTCGTTATCTAAAGGTCACTTCTCATCTTTCTAATGAGCACCTACACATGCCAAATTCATTCAAAGTTCTTTAATGATAGAAAACCACTCATAATTGATTATTTTATTTTCTTTATTGAGTTTATTGGACAACGAATGGTGCAGCATCTGTTGATTCAATTGGCTTTAAAAATTGGAAAATTGTCTATTAAAAATTTTTGAAGGCATCAGCATCCCGGAAATGGGCTTCCATCAGTTTCCGACAGCGTCATTTGCTTTTTTAGCACATCCGTAATATTGGTCATCAAAAATTTAAAAAATTTTTTTTTCTTTTATCATCCAAACGGTTGTTAATGCTGAATAAATTAATTTTTTTAAATATCGATTTTTTAAAAATATTTTCGTCATTTTCTGGGTCAATAGGTTTTGAAAAGCGTCGCACTTTTTGGGCTCGAGAATCGAATGTTTATAAAACTTCATGCAAAATGTCGAAATCGAAGGGAATAACAAAAATAAAAAGGCGAGAGTTTATGTAAGCGTAATAAAATAAAAAAAAATCCTTACGTCAATTGGGCGAACATATGCGGTGTCAGTTGAAATGCACACCTCACGTATCTGGAGCCGATTTATTTGCTCTACTAATGATCCTTTACGAAAATGTGTTGAATATATTCGCGTTTTGAGTTTTGTGAACGGAAGATCGACACGCTTGGCCCGACTATCGCCCGACTCGACTTTAGAAGCGGAGAAGAGGAAGAAAAACATCGTTTTTTCCGTATTTTTTGTTTGAGGAAAATATTTTTTTGAAAAAGTAAACAAAAATGTAACGAGGTGTATAATTCGCATTGAAAAGCACAAATTGAGTTTCTTTATTTTGGGCAGAATTGTCTCATACAGCGTCAAACGCCTTAAAACTGAACAAGCCAGTGTGGAGGTGATCTGGTGATCAAGTATACAAAGGGGCATTACCATGTGGTGATCATGGTATTCAAGGCGATAATCAGTGCTAGGGTAGTATTCAGGGTATCGTGGGGGTATTTGAAGTATTTAGGGCTGTATTCAGATTATTCATAGTGATATTCAGAATACTCAGATGGTGGTATTCTGGGAATTCAGAATGATATTCAGATAATCTTGGTGGCATTCAGAATATTCAGATGTTGGTGATCTGGGTATTCAGAAGGTGGCCATCAGGTTACTCAGAGGATGGCGATCAGGGTATTCAGGGTATTCCGATGGTGGTGATTAGCGTATTCAGATGCAGAGGTTAGTGATCAGGGTATTCTTAGGGTGGTGATTAGTGTATTCTGGGCGATATTCATAATTTCATGGTGCGACTGTCGTAGAACCTATCCTAACGTGTTTTCTCTCACAATAGGGAAGTACCCTAACGTGCCGCTTTTTCAAAGGATGGTACTCAAACGTGTTATCCCCTCTTATTCATCCAAATAGGTAAAGGAGACTCAAATTTTGGACTCAAAATTTTCAAACCAAACGTGGAGAAGTGCTGGTATGAACCGATTGGTCCAATTTAGGGGTGATCTTCAAAACTTTTGTTTCATCTCGTGAAATTTTAGCTTTTTTGATGAATTTGAGTCCATATTAAAGCTAAATCAAGACTAAATATAAGCAAACAATTGCTTTAGCTATCCTTTTGACCCCCATAGGGCCCAGCATTGCACTCAGCGATAGAAATTTGAAAATTTTTGTTCCGACATAAAAAAACCAAGCTGCTTCTCATTTCTCGGAAAAAATTGTATCCATAGAAAACGGTAAGGTACAATGAATTTCCCAGAAGTTTATACTGGGTGGCCCTATGATTTGTTTTAACATAGCGACAGTTTTCAATTAACTGAAATTAGTATTTTTCAACACAAATGGATAGATATAGATTAGGACTTTGATATTGAATAGTGATTTCAACGAGTGGTTAGGGCGTAGAACTTAAAACTTGGATTATTATCTTTATCCCATTATTTACCCATTAAGTTTTATTTATTTATTAATAGGCGATTAAAGAGTATGAAATATAATTCTCTGCCTTAATAGGATGAAAGCGTTTATCTGATATAGTAGATTTTATTTAATTGATAAAAGGGGGGAAATTCTAGATGGGCGCCGTGTCGGGAGACATTCACCTTCAATTCAAAATTCCTGGAAGTTGGCGAAGTAGGGTTGCAGGAAAATCCTTTTATAATTAACTCCGGTTTTAATCTTTTCTTTTCAAGTTCGCGTCGGTGAAAGGTGGTTTTCCCCAGAGGCACTAATAGGATCAAGCCCCCAAAAAGGGTGGATTGACCTCTTTTTAAAAAATAAGTTGAAAAACTTACCAAAAATCGATTCTTGGACAAACTTTCATTTTTTTTTGTATCCTTTCACTTCTTTGTAACAAAATTCACATTTTTTAAATTAATTTTCTTTTTTTATTTAGTCCTCTTAGGAAATGATCGTGCAGAACGTGAAGCCAAATCAGCAATGAAGAAGGAAATGATATAAAAAATGAGTCATAGAATTATTTTTTTAAAACGTGGTGGAGGAAGGATTTGGCAATAGAGAAAAAAATTGGGTTCAATTATTTTCCCATGGATTTTCCATAAACAGGCAGAAAAACTCAATTTTCTAGGTTTTTAATAAACAAACAGAAATCATCTTTTAACGATCGAAATTCAGCCGAGATAGGAGAAAATACATTAAAAGAGGTTCCTGCTTAAAAATTATGCTGAAATCATAACTCTTTAGGGTGTTCTTATTGCATGATTCAGCCTTGAGGGTTAATTTCATTTTCGGCAATTAGTGATTGATTACCTCTTACTTTGCAAGTAATCGGATATAAGGAATGATAACAAACAGTAATTCTTTATTTTTAATACGTCGTATGTTTGTTTACAAAAAAAATTTTATACGTATTGTAGGTACTAAAAGTAGACCAATCCCTCCTGTTGTAACCCTCGATCGCCTCATGTAACATTCATTCTTTTGGAACCTCGTACGAACGTTCTAGCCCTTACCGATCGCCCCCTCTGGCCCACTTCGACAACACAATTTTATAAATGAGAGACAACAAACTGTGGATGATTTAAAAGTCTGACGTACATCCCATGTTTAGGTCAATACATGACGCTCTAACCCAAAAGCGACGCCCTACTTTTTTTCAAGCTATTTTTAAAAAACGCAAAATTGAATTTAAAATTTTGTGTAATATTTCAATTGTTCATAATTAGCTGTCAATTTGTTTTAGTTATAATTTTTTTTGAAGAATAAATTGGTGAAAACGATATGAGGAGAAAGAAATTAGGGAATTGGAGGCGGAGAAAAGTTGAGCCTCGTAAAAAGGGCCAAAAATTTAAAAATCTGCTTTAAAATAGGTGAGCCCTCGTACGACATAAAAGAATCAAATGGAATTTATAAAGCGTTCTACTTTGCTCAAAACGAAAATAAACATTCATGTTTATTCAACCTTATTTTAAACTTGTGTTGCGAGCTACTTTTCCACTTAAAAATACGATAAAAAAAAGTTTACAAAACAATTTTTTTCGTTTGAACCAGAATCATCCCACTTTTTCTTCCTTTTTTTCGCTGATGCCTGCAGATTTTATTGAGGTTACTTTTTGTTTATTGTTGACTTATCTGATACTAGAAAAGGAAAATTGATTATTGGAATGGGGGGACTAAGAGTCCGGTTTTTTTTCCGAGAACGAAGTGCATTTTACCGTTGAAATAACGTTTACAGACCCCTGACGTCTTCATTCTCCTGATATATTGTAGGCAAAACATCTTTTTTGTCAGGTATAGCGGGATATATCACAATAGCGAACCTTCAATAACTTTCACTGACGTTTTTAGCAGCTTGGGACCCAAAAACGAAA